>CM010609.1:23051477-23651477 GCA_003430845.1 Xanthoceras sorbifolium
GACGGGTGTGATTGAAACTGAAAAAATTTAATAATATCATATTACGTGACATGTATATTTATAAGTATGGTTTAAAGGATAAACTGTCCTATGCCTATAGAGAAAAAAATCTCTAAATTTCTTGCAGACGGATTGAAGATGAAGGCTGGCAATGGCAAAGAAAGCAACAGGAGTGAGTACGTGAGAGTAATCTATTAAAAGGGATGGATGGGGTTAGAGAGACATTGTAATGGAGGGTATAAAGAAAGAGGAAAAAATTGGTATTAACGTGGATTGATTGGAGCAAAAATTGAAGGTTTTTATTTATTTATTAAATAAATAAGAAAAAGGACAGAGTGGCACGTGACAGAGGTCCAGAGAGATGGAGGGTGGCATGCATTGCATTTGAGTTGACTGACCTTTGACTTGTAAGTAATTTCCCAGTGATGAGCTGGCGATACCGACGGATCAATGGACCACGTGATCAGGGTTGCCCTTCTTTTTTTATTTATTGCAAAAATTTTCCTGACTTTTGCTCTCATATACATCACCCACAAAACCAAAGTGAGTTTTATTTTAACTTTTTAATTTAGATATTCTGAAAATAGTACCAATATTGTTAAAGATCCTTAATTTTTTAATCAATATTATCGACTTTAGGGAAATTAAAACGAGTTAAAAATGTATTGTAAATATTCCTCTGAATATTTAAAAATTTAATAAAAATAGTCTCATGAAAAAACCTTTTTGGAATTTGTGATCAAAATCCTCTTTTAGAAGACAAGACTTTATAATAGATTTTGTTGTACTTTAAAGCTCATATTTTTGGTTGGGAGAGAAAAACAATTTTCAAGAAAATATCATGAATGGCAATGGGTCCTTGAGGCTTTAATTAAACAAGAATTATTAGATAGTATGTCCTAAACAAAGGACAAAAACAAGTAAAAAAGTTGGTCAAAATAGTAATTGAGAAGAGGCGGGGAAAAAATGTGCATCTTTTTTTAGTCAACAATGGTGGGAGTGTACTGAACTTAAATATTTATAAATAATATATTTAATTTAAAAATAATGAAACTGAAAAATAAAAATAAAAATAATAAATCTCATTGATGATAAATATCAGTAGATTTATTGGGTCAGATAAAGATTAAATGAATAAAATGATTTCAATTCTTGTAAGAAAATAAAAATAATAAGTTGTTTATATCAGCTTTCAAACAACTACTGCCTTATTATGCTCTCTATTTACTGCAAAAAATCACGTGGTCATGTGAACAGCTTTTTCCTTATAGCTTATAGTCGTCTTCTTCTCCTCCTCCGTCTTTTTCTTGTTCTCAGTTTGGTATTTGCCACATTTCTAATCATAAGTTTGTGAAAATGAAGAATTCAATCAGAAATTTTAACTTTTTCATGATGTAACTTTTCTGCAATTGACCCTAGAAAACTTATCTATTATTGTAGCTAAATGCAAAAATTGAAGACCGTACCATAATTATGACTTGCTATAAATTAGTTTTCTTGTGGTTTATTATGAATATGGAGGATGGAGCTATTCACTTTCTTTCTTCATTGCAAGTAAACTTTTTGGATAAAGGGTCAATTATCTACTTTTGGGAGATGATTTATATATTATATCACATGATATTAGATTATTTATCAATATGTATGGAGAGCGAGATCCTCAATTTATATAGACATAAATTAAACAAAATTTAATTTATACCAATACAAATTAGAGATCTCGTATAAAAAAAAGTGTGAAATTCGGCACTCTCGAAACTTATCTCTACTAAATCATATATTGTTTTATGATATAGTGGGACTTTCCACATGCAGTGAATGGAACAGTAGGTGGTGGAACAAAGGATACAGTATCTATCCTTGGCTTTTATATATAAGGATTTAAAACTCCATGGTTGTTAATTAATTTAAATCATAGGAGAGATCCAGATATGGTAAATCTAATTAAATATGGAGTATTTTGTTGGCAAGCTCTCTGGAGACTGCAAATCAACAGGATCTATAAACACAAACAAACTTGGATTTGGACTCTAATAATCCTAATTACACTCCTTTGCAAAAAGCAAAGGACACACATTAAGAGACAAAAACAAAAAAAAATAAAAAAAAATAAAAAAGAGAAGGCTTTTTAAATTTTTATTAACTTACATTCAAAGGACATTGGCTGTCACTCACATGGTTTTAAAGCTTTTTCAAGAATTGAGTCAAATGGGGAATTGCCACGTGTCGAATACCCACGAAGCAGTGCCTGCAAATAAGGGACCAGTCAAAGCTCTTCTGATTTTTGAATCAAGGTGCTTCTCAATTAGATAATTACCATGCATGATGCATGGTGGTGGGGGGTGGACTGGGGTGCTGTGCTGCCCAAGAGGCAAGAGCTCTGGTAAAAAAAAAGTTGTTTCTGGCTGGCAGCTGGTCTTTGGCCAGCTGGTCCCTATCTTTCCTATCAACTATTTGGATTTTTCACCTTTGAAAACAATTTATCAAAAGCACAAGTACTACATCAATTGTTTTGGTTGTTTCCATCCCTAATGATCCATTTGCAATTTAGTTGGTGTCTGTGTGTACGTTTTCATTTGCTCATTTTCAAATGTTGGATCAAAGTTTTCAAGTATAGGGGCTCGAGTAGTACGGAGGCGTACCTTGTGAATACTTAGGTTTTGCGTTTCTCTAAATTCTTTTGTTTGTAAAACGAACAAGTTTGAAGATTTAACTAATTAGACACAAGTTTTTTATGATCATAATTAAAGATTTATTATAAACTATCAAGTTTGCTGTAGACTATTAGATTCGGGCTTGAAATAATACATGGGCTGGAGAAATTTTAGTCGGCTGTAATGGGACTTTTTGACCCAAGTAATCATTAACTTGGTGGCCCGAGCAACAATAATACATGATCATTTTATTCATCTTCTCATGAGAATGTTCAAAAGTTTAATCAGTGCGTTTATTATCAGAAGAGTGATTTACATATTAACTTAAATTTGTAATTTCAACGTTAACAACCTGTTTATTGTTTATATTTTACTCTCAAGATTAAAAAGGATATCTAAATGGACATGTTTGCTTTATGAAATCTATCAAGGAAGAGAACAGAGAATTCATATAAATAAGAGAACGTTTAATCAAAAGCAAATCAATTAGGCATAGTTTTGAATTTTTGATAGACCACACAGATTTTCTTTTTCTTTTTTTTTTTATTATTATAAAAAAATTGAACTAGATCATGAAATTTGATTTATAATTGTTATAAAAATAATTTATTCAAATGTAAATCTTCAAAGTTTCTATATCTTTTAATTTGAAGAGCAAACAATTTATCTAAATTGCAATTTACAAATCAAAGCAGATTGATGGAGTATATTATAAAGTAGTGATAATCAAACCATCTTAATAATGATTTCAGAGTTCAAATCACCGTTTATGCGATGCATCACATCTCTAATTAAATAAGATATGCGCAACAAACAAAACCATACATAAAGAGATTGTTAACTCAATTCACAAAAATATAAGAAAACCATACAGAAAATAAGCAAATATTGATTACGTGGATTGGACAAGCATCATCATCATCATAGATGGATCACCAATCATGGATCTTCAAGTGCAAACGTTGTTGAGCAAAGTGCACCAGCTTCTCCATCTCCTTGGGGCTGTTTATAACGCCATCGTGATTAGAGTCGGCCTCTTTCATCACTTGGCGAGCCTTCCACCAAGGGAACCAGGTGCGCAGCCCATGCAGTGCCTCTTTTAGTTCATCCTGGCTGATATGTCCGTCGCGGTTCGAATCGTAGCGGCGAAGCCACGCTTTAAACTCATCTACAGTCATTTCCTGATCATTGGGGTGAACCTCAACACAACGCATGATCGCCATCTAATTAAATTAGAGCTTTCCT
This sequence comes from Xanthoceras sorbifolium, assembly GCA_003430845.1. NCBI lineage: Eukaryota > Viridiplantae > Streptophyta > Magnoliopsida > Sapindales > Sapindaceae > Xanthoceras > Xanthoceras sorbifolium. Next base: position 23,055,377 of record CM010609.1, read on the forward strand.
GTGTGTCACAGTTTTTCTTTGTTTAGGTTGAGTTGGAGGGCTTATGTTGCTGTTGCTCTTAAAGATCCTGAGTGCTCAAGTGGGTGTGTTGTAGTGGGAATCGAATCATTTGGTATGGTCGTCTTTGTATTGACAACCCTTTTTTGCATTTTATAGCATGCATTATCTTTTCTTTTTATTTTTTTTATTCATGCAACTTTATTCTCGTAATCAGAATCAGAATCTGACCTTTTAAGTTTGCGGTTCTTCTTATTATATTTCCAAATTGATCACATTTAACAGTCCTGCTTGTTGTATGGTAAGTAATAGAAAATAGAGAAAAAAAGAATTTTTTTTTAATTATTTATTATTACTTGGCACCAGAATTTCTTTTGGTGTCAATTTGAGATGATGAAGACACTTTTGTAATCAGCACAAGTTTTTTCTCTGGTGAGATTCCACACTATGAAAATAGTTGTTGGAATGGATTTCTTCTATGCAAAGATCGATCAACATCCTCACATACAGTAGCAGAGGTGTGTTGTATGCAGGTAGCAATTAGCATGGATTCTGATGTGGTGACTCCTCCTTGGGTCAATCACGTACACCTTTTGCCTCTAGGCTATGTGCCAGGTGATCTCGCTTGGTTTGAAAATTGAGGATGGTGATGATCCTGACCAAGGTGCTCTCCTCTCAAGAGGTTCACTACGATGCATAAAAGATTTACAAGGCAATACATGATCACACCATCTGTAGTCAGCTCTGTTACCATTGGGCGAACTTCAACGCTCATGTCAACTTTGTGGCATGGAAAAGGTTAATAAAATATGTATAGTAAAAGTTAAGAGAGATACTACTCGAATACACTCATTTAACTCATTTTCTTCTCCTTTTAAAGGTGAGGAATATAAAAATATATACTCCCCCTTAGGCATCTTTCTCTTATCCGGCCAGCTATCCGCAGTTACTAGTTGTACTTGCACATATAAAGGATGTTGACAATTATATATCTAAAGATAAGTCACCTGTTAGCTGTGTTGCACGATAAAAGAGTATATATATATAAAATATAATATAAAGATAGGAAAAAATCTCTAAAAATTAGGGTAGGACAATGAAAATAATATATTTATATTTAAAATATAAATAACTTCATAACATTTCTTCTTCTTTTTCTTGCTCTCTCCTTTTCTTTTCTTAAACAATTGGGGCGGCAACATAAGAAAAGAAAATGGAAGAAGTGTGAAAGAAACACAAAACCTAAATGAAGACATCATCCATGGTTTTTAAAAATTCAATAATTATTTAAAATTATAAATTGATCTTGTTTTTATTAAAATAGTTATAAAATTATCCCAAACGTATTCTTAATCGTATTCGTAGGTCAAACTTATCAAAAGTCAATGGATACACCATTTGACGCTTCCAATAAGTATCCCACACATATCCTTGTTAGGTTCTCGAATACCCCCAACAGTTGAAGTATTCGTGCTTCACTGAATGTCACTTACCTATTAGACAATTTCCTGCTAAAAGTCAGTTAATTCCAGGGAAGTTGAGGGCTACTTCTTGCACAGAGCAATTAATTAGGGCAGCATTTGCTGACAATTATCTAACCGAGATAGTTTCCCCATATATGGCTGTTGGTGGATAATTGCACATTTGTATAATTCACCCTTCCTAGAATAAGCGCGAATTGTAATGGAGTATCTTGACGTTTGATCATATTATAATGAAATTCTGAGTTTAGTCTTAATTACACATTAGTACCCTCCTTTAGTTGACTTGGTAAAAAATAAACGTTTGACCAAATATTTTGGATCAGGATCCTCTCCTCACCTAACCTGTATTCACCTTATTTTAATCTCATGACATATAAGTATTACAATAAATAAGTGGTTATGATATAATTACTTTTCACTATTATTTTATTAACATCCAATCACATGCTTCAAAAAAGGTGAGGTGAGGAGAGAATCTAAATTCAATTTTTTTACTCAAAATGATAAAAATACCTCTGGTTAAAAAATAAAAATAAAAATAATAGTTATTAAAATTAAAAAAATTAAATAATTAAAAAATAATTTAAATATATTCATCCATTTTAAAAAAATTAATTTTTTTAATTTTTAATTTTATAATTTTAATAATTAATATTATTTATTTTAACTAGGAGTATTTTTATCATTTTAGATAAAAAAATTTGGTTAAACTTTTATTTTTAATCAAGTCAACTAAATAAAGGTACTAATGTGTAACTAAAACTAAACTAATAATTTTATTGTAATATAACTAAACATCATGATACTCCTTTATAATTCGCCCCACAATAAGAATAACATGTAACTGCCAACGTACTTTTAGTGCTGACCTCATGTAAGGTGGCACCTGGTGCGTTCTTCTAACAAAAAGAAGCATTTCCAATAAATTAATAATACTCTTATCTTTCAATACATACTCTATCTTATAATTTTATTTACTCCAATAATATTTTATCCCATAATTTTCAGAAACATATTTGAGAGATTTGTAAGATAACTCTCTTAATGAGAGTATTAACCTTTTTATTTCTAAGCTTATTTTTAATTTTTTATATTTTTATTTTATTCTTATATTTATAGTTATAAATAAATATTAAATATTAATATATATTTTTATTTTTTTAATTAAATTTAATTAATATATAATAAATTATAATTTATATATATCCTATTATCATAAAAATTATATCATTATAAAGATCTTATCTAAATCTTTAAAATGAGACTAATATTGAATATTTATTTTTTTTAAAAAAATTAAATAATTATTATACCTATAAAAAAATTGAATAATAAAATTATATTATAATTTTAATAAAAATTTTTAAAAAAATTTAAAAATGGTATTAAAATAATATTTGTAAAATATTAGTATAAAATTAAAGTCATATAAAAATAATTTATTAAAAAAATAATATTTTTTAAAATAGAGATAGATGTAGAGAATATTGTTGGAGTAAAAATTTTTTAAAAATTAAATATTGAAAGAATATTTTTATTTGAATCTCTAAAAAAGAGATAGAGAAAAGAGTATTGTTAAATATGCCATGAAAAAAACCTTCTCCAATAATTTTATGATGCCCAAATTGACCAACTATACAGAAGATAGAGACCCGATCTAGCATCAGTCTACTCGTTACCCTCGTGGTGACACAAATCAGGGACGATAGAATGCTATGCCAGGCATTACGTTCGTTGACCTAGCCGGAAGCCGGTTTCGACAGTTGCTAGGGAATAACATTGACGGCTTTGATCAGTTGAGCCTAGTATTCACTCAATATTGTGCATAGTTCCAGAAAACGAAGACAATAAGAAGCACAAGCATGATTCTCGCCAATACAAGAAGGGTTATTTTATAGTATTATAAAACTGTTTATCGGCGTGTTATCCTGCAGATTATTACTATATAAACCATCTATGTAACTGTAAGAAGTCTTCTACTTAAGTTCCATTCATCCTAGGTGAGAACTGAGAAGTGTCTTAGTTTATATTTATTTATAATAAGAATATTTTTTCAAATAAAATTGCCAGCACTCAAGAAAATAATAAATAATTAAAACCCACGGATAGGCATTGGTCTTCTCCTTATTGGCATTTGTAATTTAGAAATTCAAGGATATATTTTTCTCGCGATTTCCAACTTGCATGATGATATCTCACATTCTAACTCTGTCACTCACATCACATGGACTCCAATATCCAATTACATCTCCACCGTCAACTTAATCTTGTTGTGGGATCAAATGGGAAAGGGTACAAAGCCTTCATTGAAAATTGTAGAAATAATCTTATAAAATAAAAAATGGCCAAATGTCAGTCTTGGTCTATGATCCAAAATAGTTAAATAATTTAGGCTGGTTTAGCTGGCACCAAATATGGTCAAGCATTGCCAACTCTGATCTTGACCTTTATAGAAGCAATACTTAGGAGAGGTTGTTTAGCTATTTTTCAATAACAAGTTCACTTCAACTTGATTATAGAGAAATCAAGATAATGTATCCTTCAACTCATGGCCATCCCAAATATGCAGGTGCCATGAACATCCAACCTACGCAACCTTACCCCTCTAATATTTCGTATACATCTGCCACTCATGGCACCCCCTCAACGCGATGGTCAACCGGCCTTGGCCACTGCTGCGATGACCCAGCTAATTGCTTGATTACTTGCTTCTGTCCCTGTGTTACCTTTGGACAGATTGCTGAGATAGTCAACAAGGGTGCCGTATGTAAGCTTTTACTAATAAAAAACATACATGAGAAACTCTGTGTTTTTTGGAATGTAATTTATTTATTTTAAGATTTGGTTTTGGATTTGGTTATTGTTGCAGCTTGTGCAGCTAGTGGTGCGGTTTATGTGCTGCTGGGTTTTACGGGCTTATCATGCTTGTACTCATGTTGGTATCGGTCAAGATTGAGGGGGCAATATGACTTGGAGGAAGCACCTTGTGCGGATTGCTTGGTGCACTTCTGCTGTGAAACCTGTTCGCTTTGCCAAGAGTACAGAGAACTCAGGAACCGTGGCTTTGATATGGGGATTGGTATGTGCCTAATATCATTTGCTGTCTCTTTCATTTAAACAACTCTAGATCTTCCTCTTAATCCAAATTATATCCAGCATCTTAAAAAGAAATTAAAATTATTTTTCATTAAACTCTTATTGAATATTAATCTTAGTGGCTCAAAAGAGACTAACCATATACGGCGACAGATCTATTAATTTGTTGATTGTTCTGATTTAAAATATTTTTATCAAATGTAATATTTACACCTTCACAGTTATTAATCATGATATTAGTTAAGATTATTGGTTCTTTTGCATTCCAACTTGCAAACTATACTTTATTCCATCTATTTGATCAGTTTTTTTGTTTTAATGTTTTTGAGAAGATTCGATCATGACGTTATTGCTTATCTAGCTATTTTTCTCCATAATCATGTATTGATTTATCAAACTGTGAGATGATGAAGGTTGGCATGCAAACATGGACAGACAAGGCCGAGGAATCATGGTTGCTCCTGTTGTAGGAGGAATGTCCAGATAATACATGTCATGATCAGAAGTTCCATCAACACCTCAACGAGGCATCTATAATTACCAGCTAATTTCGCTTTTTGTTTATGCTAGGAGCGTGTTTATTAATCTCAAAATTTTAATGAGGGGAAAAGAACTTGTTTGGATTATACTCAACTCATGTATTAATTAATTTTTAAATTTCATGCTCATGAAGTAATTAGATTCACAAATTATTTAGTCATTTGATTGAAGGTTTGATATTTATACATAGATTGAAATTAAGGCTGTTCCATATTCTGTATTGCAAGTGATTTTCCAATGTTGAAAAGCATTGATTCTTCTAAAATTAAACCTCGGTTTAATTAATAGACGGATTCGGATAGTTTTGGAATTCATTAAATTTTGCCTAATTTTTTCTTTTAATTTCTTTACAAACCTCTTAATTAAAATTTATTGATAGAATTTTCGAATTGTTTTCTTGCCCTTGGTGCTTGAGGAATAATCTAGGTAAATTGCATGCACTATATATCAAAGCCATGAATTTTGTACTTACTAACATGGGTTTAGATTGTGATCATCTTACTTGGTGGAATTTTCCTTGTAACAATATCATCCAAAATCAGCTTCTTCGAGAGGCCTGTATTTCTTTTTTCACTAAATTCCCAGTACCATCAAGAGGTTGATCAAAAAAAAAAAAAAAAAATCATTGATAGAATAGATCTCTCCACATGCAGATTGTTGAAAACAAATCATAATCTTCGATTCCATCTATATCAAGGCATTGAAATATTAATAAGCCCTCTAAACCGTTATCGTTAACATTTTTGTTCATTTTTTAGAAAGACTATTATACCCCTACATATCATGTTTAAAAATTCAATTAACTATATAATATCATATCATGTTTAAAAATTCAATTAACTAACTATATAATATCATATCATGTTTAAAAATTCAATTAACTATATAATATCTTCTTCTTCTTCGAATTCTTCTTCTTCGAATTCTTCTTCTTCTTCGAATTCTTCTTCGAAAATGTTCATGAGAATGACTATGCTTTTCATTTTCAAAATACGATGGATAGGAAACCAGTGCTTATGGGTGGCCCTTGGAGTTTTGATAATGCACTTCGGGTCTTGGAGATTCCTACTGGGTTTGGAGACTTTGCTAAGATGCAGTTCCAATGGATGAAATTCTGGATACAAATCCATAACGTTCCACTAATATGTATGACGAAGAATATTGGCCTTTTTCTCGGTCAAAGTATTGGTATGGTGAAAGATACTGATGTAGGTGCTTCTGGAGATTGTTTTGGAAAATTTCTTCGTGTCAGAGTGTCTATTGATACCCTAAAACCTCGGAAGTGAGTACTTCGTGTTAAGCTTGATAGTGTGGAGTCTAAGAAGATTTTATTATTAAATACGAGCGACTATCATAACACTGCTTCTGTTGTGGGCTCCTTGGGCATTCTTACAGAGAATGTCTTGATGAGGAAGATAAGTTAACAATACGATCGAATAGTGATTTTGCTTTTGGTTCTTGGATGAGGGCGTCTAGTCCTGGGAAGGTTAGGTCATCGAGGGATAAACATAATAATGTAGACTTACTTGTTGGGGGAAGAGGTCAGCAGCGATCGCTGGAGAGCGTGGTTGTGCCGACTCTGGTAAATAAAATCCTCCATATTTCTAGGGATTTGGCTGTAATTGTGGCGGATAGAGGATGCTGGAAGGGGGAGAGTAGTGGTTGTTCAAAACCTCGATTCTCGGTCTGCTGATAAAGGGAAAGTAAGTATTCAGGGATCCGTCGAGGATTTAATGCTGCACAATCATGAAATTGGGGCCAGTGATGCTGGTTGTTTGAATGCCACTGTGGGCCCGATTCAAAATTTGAACTGTGGAATTGAAGATTAGGGGCTATTTGGGAAGGAACCTATAGGAGGTAATGGATCATTGGATGTAATTAGGGCACTTGATTCTAGTAAAATTACTGAAATGAGAGGGAATAAATTGTAATGACTTATATAGTGGGCCTGGATGCTGTTTAGGCCTGGTAATGACTTGGCTGAGCCAAATGCTTTATTAGATTCAATCTTCCAATTTAAAAGTGTTGGGAAGAGAACTAATAAATGGAAGAGATTGGCTTGCAGCCCATGATATTATTGAACCTGATCATATTGTGGTAAACAAAAAATGAGTGACCAGTGTTGGTGTTAGGGAATCTATCTCTAAAAAAAACAAAGTATGTGGTTAGTGCCTCTATGTCCGTGACAAATTCATTGGCGAGCCCTATTCATTGGGTTTGCCAGAAGCAATGAAAATGCTAATATGGAATATCCGAGGATTAAGGAATGACCAGATGATCCAACCTCTTCGCCATCATATGCGAGATCATGTTCCTGAATTGGTTTCCTCATGGAAACCCTGGTTTCTCATGGCCGAATGGAGCTTTTTCGTGTTCGGCTTGGCTTTTCTGGTAAGCTTGTGGTGGATAATATGGGTCATAGTGGTAGCCTTTGTTTGCTATGGTATGATTCGATTATTGTTAAATTGCTTTTGTTTTTGCGATTCTATGTGGATGTTCAAGTTTGCTCTGATTCTAATCAGCTATGGCGTTTCACGTGTTTATATGGTAATCCGGATGTGACACAGTGGGTGCACACTTGAGAGCTAAAGGTATGTCTGCTCTTCCTTGGCTTATTGTAGGAGATTTCAATGAAATCCTTCGATCGGAGGAGAAAATGGGTGGGACTGAAGGCCTAGTTTTTTGATTAATAATTTTCGTTATGCTTTGGAGGCTTGTGATTTGGAAGATTTAGATTTTATAGGGGATTGTTTAACCTGGTGTAATGGTAGGAGAGGGGATGGTTTTGTTCAAGAAAGGTTGGATCGGTTCTTGGGTAATTTGGATTGGTGTTTAATGTTTCCCGTTTCGGACATCTCACATCTTGAGTTTTGGGGCTCTAATCTTCGCTCGGTATTGCTTCAAATCAGTGATAGGGAGTTAAGGCCGGATACTGCACGAAGTGGGAGACGACGCCGATTTCACTTTGAGCACTGTTCGACTGATTATTTTGAGTGTGGTGATATAATAAAAAACAATTGGGGTTTGCATGAGACGAACTGTTCGCTTTCAAGTAATTCGAGAAGTTTTTTGAGATGCTCTAAGGTCTCGCCTTTGGAACTTGAATAATCTTCAAGCTTTTCGTCATCATATTTTGAAGAAAAGCAACCTTCTCCAGTATTTGAGTAGAGGTGTTACTACTTCTTCTTGGAGTCATATTTAAATGGTGGAAAAAGAGTTGACATTTCTTCTTTATAAGGAAGAAATTTACTGGTGTCAAAGATCCCGTACGAAGTGGTTGATGGGAGGTGATATGAATACACATTTTTGCCATCAGACAACTACAAATAGAAGAAAGATAAATAATATTGTGGGGTTATTGAATTCGAATAACGTTTGGACAACTAAGAGAAGTAGTATGATTGGATTTATTCAAGATTACTCCAGAAAAATCTTTGCTTCCTTAAGTCCGAGTTTAGGCACTTTACGGGTTTTGGAGTGTGTTAGTTCTAAAGTTACTAGTAGTATGAATAATCTGCTTGATGTGCGGTTCACTGCTTCTGAAATCAAAAGAGTTGTGTTTCAGATGACGCCCTCTAAAGCCCTAGGTAAATATGGTAAGTTGGCACAGTTTTTTCAATCATATTAGGACACAGTTGGGAGCAATGTTACTAATGCTTGTCTGCAATTTTTGAATTTCGATGGAGGAATTGGTGTTATTAATGCGACCTTGATTTCTTTAATTCCTAAAATTAAGATGCCTCAACGGGATTATGATTTTAGGCTTATCAGTTTGTATAATGTGATTTAAAAGGTAATTGCTAAAGTGCGTGTTAATCTCTTCACATTGGGTCTTAATGAGGTCATTTCTCATTCTCAAAGCGCTTTTGTCCCAAGCCGTTTGATTACTAATAATGCTATATTGGGTTTCGAGTGTATCCATGCCTTGAAGCATCATAAGAAAGGTTTGGATAGTTTTTTGGCTCTCAAATTAGATATTTCTAAAGCATAGGATCGGGTAGAGTGGTATTTTATTGAAAAAATGATGCGAGCTTTGGGTCTCTCAGAGTTTGGGATTAAGAAGATTTTGTTTTGAATCTCTTCAGTTTTGTATCAATTTCTTCTTTATGGAGATTCGGTTGGTTTTCTCAAACCCGACAAAAAGATGCGGTACGGGGATTTGCTGTCCCCGTATTTGTTTTTAATTTGTACGGAGGGGCTGTCAACTTTGATCCGGAAAGCCAAAAGTGATGGCTCCATTCATGGGATTTGCTGTGGTGGTTCGGGTTCCCACATTTCTGACATTTTCTTTGCAGATAATAACTTCCTCTTTTTTAAAGATAATTCCAATCAATGTAAGACTATGAAACTTATTTTATAGGATTATGAGGCAGCTTCGGGTCAAATTATTAATCTAGACAATCGGCTGTCTGTCTTTGCTCATAATCAACTTTTGTTGTCGAATATTTTTGGGGTTCTTATGGTCCTGTGTCATGAGCGTTATTTGGAGTTACCTAGCGTTGTAGGTCGGAATAAAAGAGCCTTGTTTCAATTTATTAATGATTATATTTGGGCAAAATTGCAAGGTTGGCATAACAAGTTGTTGTCTACTAGCGGGAAAGAAGTTCTGATTAAAGTATTGGTTTAGTCTATCCCTGCTTTCTCGATGAATCTCTTTAGCCCCTCAGTCGCTTATCCTGAAGCTTCATAATTTATCTTCTCGGTTCTAGTGGGGAGACAGTCAGAATTCAAAGAAGATTCACTAGTGCAAATGAGAGGTGTTGTATAAGAATAAGCTTCAGGGCGGGCTTGGGTTCCGCGATTTGGAGTGTTTTAATCAAGCAATACTTGCTAAACAATATTGGAGGTTATTCTCTAATTCTCAGTTGTTGGTGGCCAAGGTTCTTAAAGTTGTGTACTTTTCTCGATTTGATTTCTATCTTGCTTCGGTTGGCTCCTCAGCCTCTTTTGTATGGAAGAGTTTACTATGGGGGCGAAGCTTGTGGAGTTGGGTTCTAAATGGAGAATTGGTAGTGGTAATTCCACTTACATTTACTCCGATTGGTGGCTTCCGCGACCTTCGACTTTTAAAGTTTTTCTCCAATAGTGCTAGATCCTTTCCTGAACGTTGCTGCTTTGAAGACTCCTAGTAGTAGGTGAGACTCTATTTTAGTTTGGAGTTTGTTTCTTCCGGAAGAAGCTAAGTTGATTTTGAATTTGCCTTGTTCGTCCTTGCATCATCCTAATTCACTTATGTGGCATTTCGATCGAACGTATAATTATTCCATTAAAAGTGGTTATTGGGTTGCTTTGGAGGATAAATTTAAACACTTTACTTTCTCTAGCTCTGGTTTGATCAGTGTCAATTGGTGGAAAATTCTTTGGGGCTTCAAAATTCCTAGCAAAATTAAACTCTTCTTGTGGAAGGCTTGTACTAACTGGATGCCTGTCTTAGTGTCCTGAGATCGCGTCACTTGAAGATGCTGGATTGCTCCTCGTCTTATGGGGAAGAGTTTGAGTCGGTGATTTATGTGCTTTGGCCTTGTTCTTTTTTGGAAGTGGTCAGAGAACAATGTTATTTTTTAAGGAACTTGGTTTCTGTTGGCTGTCAGTCATCTTCCTTCTTAGATTTTTTTGTCCACTGCTATTTGGTTTTGCGTGATGCAGACCTTCACCTTCTAGTTGTTGTGTTTTGGAGGGCTTGGTACCGATGCAATAGGCTGTTGCATGAGCATTTTCTTCTACATGTTGCAGATATTATGCCTTTGTCTCTTGGCTGTGTCTGATTTTTCTATAGCTGTTGCTGCCTCTGTTCCCGCTTCCTGTCTAACTAGCTTGTACAAATGGGAGGTGCCAAAGAATGGGTGGTTTAAGTTAAATGTTGATGCTTCTCTGAGATGTGCAGATTGTTTGGTTGGATTGGGGGCTGTGGTCCATAATTCTCAAGGACGTTTCATGGCAGATTTGTCTAGAAAACTTGTTAGGTCGGTTTTGGTTGAAATTGCCGAGCTTTCTGCTATTTAAATGGTTTATACTTAGCCATTGAGTCGGGGTTTGCTCGCTTGTTGGTAGAGTCCGATGCGTTGAATGTTGTTAATTACATTATTGGTAATCAAGCCCCCAGGTTAGTCTGATCATTTTAGATATTTTTTCATTGATGTTTGGAGCTGCTGTTGTTTTTTTTTTTTTCCTAGGAGTGCTAATGTTGTAGCACATTTCTTGGTTAGGAATAGTTTTTCTATTGATGATGTTGCTATTTGGTTGGAGGATTCTCTTCCTTGACTGGATCAGTTCTTATTGGCTGATCTGCAGGTTCCTAGGTAGCTGGTATGCTATGTTTGTTTCTTCTTTCATTGAAAAAAAAAAACTATATAATCATTGAAAATTATAAAAACATAATCTTAAAATCTTACCCCAAAAAAAATTCCCTATAAAATTACAAAAATGCTCTTCTAAATTTACTAAAAACATTTTTAAAAATTATTTGAATCTAAAAATATCAAAATACCCTTATTCACTAACATAAAAAATTAAAAGTACTTAAATCAAAAAGTTTCAGAAGGATTATTTTGATCCAACTTAAAGCAACATGCACTTTCTCCTTTAATTGTCAGATAAAATAAAAAAGAACTTTTTTAGACAGTAGAAAAACAAGGACTAAATTGATAATTATTTACATAATATGGATTATAGTGAAATTATCCCTAAATTAATTATCTTTGAAACTAATTAACCTTGATGCATACCAACAGAGCTATTGCAACAAATGTTGTAACCATCAAACAATTAAAAAGCATAAAGATAAGAGGTACATAGCAGAGTTCCACACTAAAGGATACTCCTTTGGAGCTTGATTTTATTCAAACATTGTCACTATTTTAAGCATAGGAAATATATATATATATATAGAGAGAGAGAGAACTTAAATTATTAGAAGTACATAAACATCATGTTGATGCAGACTTTTATCTTTTACTAAATTTCGGGCATAAAAATTAACTCTTTATATATAGAAACACATAAAGAGTTAATTCTCTATATAACAGAATTTAATTACTAAAATATAGAAGTTTGCATGAAGACGGTAACACAACCACATATGCACGACACAGACAAACAGTTTAAAGGACTCTAAGATACTTTCATGTTGCGTGTCATCATGTTCATAAATTCATCCATGTCGATCAAACCATCGCCGTCAGCATCAACCCCTCGGATCATTTTCCGGCAAGAATCGAGGCTGCATCTCTCCCCAATATTCTTCAAAACCTGCATCAACTCTTCAGCACTTATTTTTCCATCTCCATTGGTGTCAAACATTTTGAAGGCACTGTGAATATCAGTCTTCTTCACTCCATCTCCCATGTTATTCTGCATCATCTCCATGAACTCTTTGAAGTCGATGAACCCATCTCCATCCGTGTCCACAAATTGGAAGGACTTGGCCACCTCATTAGGCTCTGCAGTCCCCTTACCTAGCAGCTTCAAAGCTGCTTTGTACTCCTCCCTAGAGATCTTGCCGTCTTTGTTGGTGTCGAATTTGTCGAACACCCATCTCATCTCCTCCACGTTTGGTTGCGTAGCTCTTGACACATTGCTCTTCTGTCTTTCCTTGGAAGAGAAGCTCAACTGGGGTGATTTCAGTGAAAAAGATTTTCTTGAAAGGCTATAACGAAAATTGAGGAAACTCACTTTCGACATTTTTAATTTCCAAATATGTGACAAAGCAATTACCACTTACAAATGCTGACCTGCGCTCCTGCAGTACCGTGGATGCCATCATATATAGAAGTTGCATATTCCTCTTTATTACAGACTTCATAAACCAGAAATTCTCTTTCTGGTTCTAAGCTAAGGATTCGGCATTTGGTTTTTGGTATTCTGATTCTGCACTCAGTTTAGTTGAACTTGTGAGGGACAATTATATTCAGATTCGAAAAAGGAAAAAGGAAAAAGCTTTGAACAAAATTGATGCAAAGAGATATCATAAAGAAGATCAAAACCGTGTTGGGAGCAATAAGTGAAATCAATGTGCATCTATTTTATTCTCCAATCAATCCTCCTTTCGACAACGTTAATGGTCGACCGCATTAATCCATAAAGTGAACTGATCATATATGCTTTCCTTTTCTCTCCATGAAGGATAAGAAAGAATATGAATATACGTGGAAAGGAAAATTCATGTTCACTATACGTGCAGAATTTGAGAGCCTCGTAATATTAATTAGATTTATACAGAACATAGATTTGTGAGAGAATAAAAATAATGTCAACTATGGGTAAAAACATATATACATATACATACATATATATTGTTGTAAATTATGTGAATTTTAATTCATATATTTTTTTTATTATTAAAATAATAATTAATGTGTTAATTATATTGACTTGGTAAAAGAGAGGATGGTTGGGAGATCAAGTCTCTTTCCTCATTCTTTTCCCAAAATTTTCTCACTATACATGTTTAATTTAATTTTATTATTTTTAAACGTTATACATTTTTTTTTTGCTATATATACGGATTGTGTACTATCAGTTTAGGGCCGGGTCACTCAGTACACACGTAACATTTTTTCTCAAACAGTGCGAATAGTTTTTGGTTAACAATTGCAAAAGCTAACAGCCAAAATTTTTGTTAACATTACAAAAGCAAATAGTGCGCAAACACTTTTTCTTTGTAATTTGAAAAGTAAACAATGCAATCCGCAATCTCAATTTTTTATTTTTTGTGTCAAATCCACAGTGCAGTTTCTATTATACTATTTTATTGGTTGCGCAAACAGTAAAAAACAGTGTTTTACTTTATTATTTTTTGTCGGCACAAACAACAAGAAGAAGTGCAGTTTCTGTTTTTTCAGTTTTTGCTTTCATTTTTTTTATCTGATCCTCAATAATGTTTGTGGGGTGTTAGTATTCCGATTTTCTTTAGTACAGAGAATTTCGAAATAGAGATAATTCTGAGTTATTTTATCCTAAAAATGATGGGACTATATACTATTTGTATAAAATTTGGGCAGAGCCATGAAATATCTTAAAGAGAGCAACCTAATCCGTGACTCAACCTAAGTTTGGTATTTATTTATTGTACTTTGCAGCAGCAGTATTTTTTTTTTTTTTTGTATTTTATATTCTGCATCAACAATTTTAAGATGTTTTCTTCTACTGCCATGACTACTGATATTATTAAAACTACAATCGATCTGAACAAACCTTTTCGTTTTGAGGAATTCATTTTAAAAAATGGAGATAGAAAATAATATTTTTCTTAACTACAAAAAAAGTTGTTTATGTTCTTACTACTGAAAAAATAATTCTGTCTCTTCCTCTAGCTACACCAAATGAACATGAATCTTGGGTCGAAAATGATTTCCTATGCAAGAATTATATTCTTAATGGTTTGTCAGATGATCTGTATGACTACTAGAACTCTGACAAATCTACCAAGAAAATTTGGGATGCACTTCAGAAAAAATATGACACAGAGAGAGCTGTAGCAAAGAAATATGCAATAAGTCAATACATTAAATATTAAATGACTGATGACAAATCTATAGAAGCCCAATCACATGAACTACAAAAGATTGCACATAAGATCATCTATGAAGGTATGTCTCTGGATGAACAATTTCAAATTGCTGTTCTAATTGATAAATTGCCCCTTAGTTGGAAAGATTTTAAAGTGCACTTAGACAAAAAATTAAAGAATTTTCCTTAGAGAGTTTGATTACTCGTCTTCGGATTAAAGAAGAAGCCCGTAAACAAGATCAAAAAGATGAAGTACTTATTATTTCTAACAATAATACTAAAAAGAATTTCACCTCTATTATTCTGAAACCTAAAGGGAAAAATATGAACAATCAGAATCGTAACTATCAAAATTGTAACAACTAGAATCCCAACAATCAGAATAAGAATAATCCACAGAATCAAAATAGATAGCAACCCCCTCAAGAAATTATTCGGGACCATTTACATGTTATAACTGTAACAAGTTAGGCCATTTGGCTCGAAATTGTCGAAATAGGCATTGTCCTACTCCGCAGGCGAACCTTACAGAAGAGCAACTTATTGCTATGATTTTTGAAAAAAATATTGTTGGTGGATCCGAGGGGTGGTGGGTAGACATTGACGCTTTTAGCCATGTTTGTTCTGATCGTGCAATATTTAAATCCTATTCTGAAACTGTGGACAAGAAAGTGTTGTTGGGTGATTCCCCTTCACTATTGTTGCTGGTACTTGAGGTGAAATTGAAATTTACCTCTGGAAAGATTGTCATTCTTAAGGATGTACTGCATACTCCAGAGATAAGGAAGAATTTAGTTTCGGGCTACCTTCTTAATAAGCTGGGTTTACTCAAACTATTGGGACTGATTTGTATACCATTACTAAAAATAATATTTTTTGTTGGGAAATGGTATGTAACTGATGGAATGTTCAAATTGAATGTTGAGATGAATAAAATTGTTCCTTCTGTTTATATGTTGTGTTCTTTTAATACTTGGCATGCTAGACTCTGTCATGTTAACAAACGCATAATTAAGAACATAAATAAATTAGAACTGATTCCTAGATTGTCTTTGAATGATTTTGATAAATATGAATTTTGTAGTCAAGCTAAAATTAACAAAACCCCGCATAAATAAATTCTTAGAGAATGTGAACCACTTAATTTGATACATTATGATATTTGTGAACTTGATGGTGTATTGATTAGAAATGAAAAAAAATGCTATTTTATTACTTTTATTGATGACTGTTCTAATTTTACATTTATGTATCTTACCAAAAATAAAAGTGAAACGTTTGATATATTTAAATTGTATTTTTTTTACAGAAATTGAAAATAATTTAATAGAAAAATAAAGAGATTTCGCAGTGATAGAGGCACTGAATATGATTTCGGTATTTTTAATGAATTTTATAAAATTCACGGAATCATACATGAAAAAACTACACCTTATTCTCTTGAAATGAATGGTAAGGCTGAAAGAAAAAATAAAACTTTTACTGAGTCTATAGTTGCTATTTTACTTAACTTTGGTGCTGCTTTTCATTGGTGGGGAAAATTTTTATTGTGTAACGTCCCTAATTTTTCGAATTATGAAAAGTATATTCTTTTTATAGTGCATTTGGAGAATAACGGGTCTAATTGACTATTGATGAAGTTCATTTGGTAATTGGATAAGTGTGGAATAGTTTTGGAATAATTATTGAGATGGATTGTGATTACGAGTAAATTTGTGTTATGATAGGATTTTAAGAAGCTCAAGGGTGTAATTTGTAATTAAGAAGATATTTATAATATATATATATATATAATATTATTAGTGGAAAAAAAATAATAAAATAATAAAAAGAGAGGGTGAGTTGGTATGAGATAAGAAGAAGAAAAAAAAAATAAGAATAAAAAAATATATAAAAGTAATCTCAGCACAAAAAGCAAAAAAAAAAAAACAAAAAAAAAAAGCAATCTATCAAAAGTGAGGCAGAGAAGCGGGAGAGAAGAGAGGAAGAAAAGAAAAAAAAAAAAAGAGAAAAGAAGAGGAGAAGGAGAGTGAAGCGGGAGAGAAGAGAGAAAAGGAGAGAGAAAGGAAAGAGAAGAAGAAGGGAAGAAGAGTAGGAAAGAATTAGTGTCCAGAAATTGTCCAGGTTCGGTGTACACTAATGTTTGTATTTTTTTTAGATTTTTCAGAAATTTTCGAAATTATTATATGATATTGTTTTTAGTTTATTTTGACATATTGTTTATGATTTGTTAATTAAAATTGATTTTGGAATGATTTGGTATATATATATTGTTTGTAATAAATTGATTTTGAATATATATATATATATATATGTATATATATATATATATATATATATTGTTTATGATATATTGATTTTGAATATATATATTTATATATTCTGTTAATGCTAAATGAATTGATTTGATTATATATATATATGTGTTGTTTATGTTATATTGATTTTGAATCTATATATATTTATATATTCTGTTAGTGCTAAATGAATTGATATTAATTATTTATATTGAATTTTGTCAATGTGTTTATTGATTTGAATTTAATAAAATTTAATTTGACCATAAAGAAATGATATTGTGAAATGGCTCTAGGATACTTGGACATATATACGGATATAGGAGGTTGGTATACCAGTTGGGTTCAGTGAGCAGTACTGCACCGGCATTGACATTGCTATTGATGATTTATTATGTACCTCCTCATGGATTCGTCCAGGGGTAGGGAGACACGTACCTCCTCACGGATTCGTCATGGGGTAGGGAGACACGTACCTTCCTAAGGATTTGTTCATGGGATAGGGAGATATGTACCTCTCTAGGGTCCGAACCCTCGGTCCTAGGGTAGGGAGATACGTACCACTCTTAGGATTCGTCCTAGGGTGGGAGTTATGTTCGACAGACAGTCACTGTAGTCGAACGACCCATATTCCAGTCCTGGTTTATGTTGAGTATTTTAGAGGGCCAGAATTGAAGTGATTTGAATAATATATTTATAAGTGAATTTCGGAATTGATTTTATACGTTTATGATTATAACCTAGTTTATGATTTGGTTTATATGGACTATAAATTGAAATGAGTTGTTTCTTTGAATCAATTTCACCCGTTTTATTTCTGTAAATGCTTGGAATTGAAATATGTATATTGTGATATTTTTATTATGAAAAGGTATTTATGAGTTTATTATGAAAAGTTATTTATGAGTTTTAATAAATGAGTTTAGTGTACACCCACTAAGCGATATGCTTAGCGCGTCGTTTTTATCGCGCGTAGGTCAAAGGGATACTGAGGAGGCCAAAGACTGAAGAGAGAGTTGCTGACAGAGTCCCAGAGTCACTACAGTTGGGTAGTTATATTTTTTGTATATATATTCTGTAAGCATGCATATACAGAAGTCTGTAAATTTCGAAGAGTTTATATATGTGTTTTGTAAATAATCTTATGATTTCTGTTTTTCATTTGTAGATTGTTTGTAAATATTGAATTATGAATTATTTTATTTTAAACTGTTGGAAAGTCGCACTAAACGGTAGAGTGCGTATTTGATTGAAAATGATATTTGAAGTGTTGTTGTGAATTTTATTTGATTAGAGTTTTGTGGAAAACAGGTTTTGGGAAATCAGAAAAACAGAGGGAACTCTGCCAAAATTTTTAAAAGTGTATTTCAATGGGCTCACTAGAAAAATATTTTTAAATTACTAATTGATACGAGTTTCAATGGTTTGAAATGGAAAATGTGAATTTAGAAAGTTTTGAAAACCCGGTAACGCTCCCTGGGTCAATCCAGTCGGGTCGGGTCAGGGGGTGTTACAATTTAAGTGGTATCAGAGCGCGGTTTAGGCGTTTCTGGACCAAAAGAGTATGTATATGCATCCATTGTTTAAAGATACCCATAGGAATGTGTGACTCTAATCTGCAGACCTCTCTTCCGTCTTATATAGGATAAAAGAAATGGAAGGAAGTGGAGATAGACTTGAGAGTCCCGCCAGCGTGGCTGGGGGAGCATCTAGGGAATCAGTAAGTCCGAGACTGGCGGACCCTGTACAGCCAGCATTTATGCAGCAGATGGCTGAGTTCTTTTAGAATGTGGCTAGAGCAGCGCCACGAAGATCAGCCATAGAGCGACTGGCTAAATACAGACTCACGGATTTCCATGGTAGAAAGGATGAGGATGCATCTGCCGTAGAGTACTGGTTTGAGAGGACTGACAGAATATTAGAGCAGATGCATTGTACACCTGAAGAGAGATTGGAGTGTGCAATATCCTTATTACAGGAGGATGCCTATCAATGGTGGACCTCCATTATACAGACAGTACGACCAGAGGACAGAACGTGGGATTTCTTTCAGAAGTTCCGGAGAAAATATATTGGTCGCATCTATTTGGACAATCTGAAGAGGGAATTTACCAACATGAAGCAAATGCAGATGACAGTGACCGAATATGAGAGAGAATTTGTCAAGTTGAGTAAATATGCACGAGACATGGTGGCGACAGAGGCGGATAAATGTAGACGATTTGAAGATGGATTGAACGATTATATCCGCCTACAGGTTGTGTGACATTCCTAATTTCTATTTAATGAATTGTGAATCTATGAATAGAATATTGATTATTTGAGGAATGTTACAGGTTGCTGCCTTTGAATTTGAAGATTTTACCAGACTCGTCTCGGCAGCTTTGAATGTTGAACGAATTAAGAAAGAAGAGCAGGCCAGAAGAGACAGAGGGCAGCAAAGAAAGAGGGGCAGGGCTATCCAGCTCATATCAGCCCCAGAGTAAGAAGTTTAAGGGACCGCACTCTAGTGGTCCAGTGCAGTCACAGAGGCCTATACCCATAGCCCGGCCTGGTCAGTCTGCAACTTCTGTTGCCAATACCCCTAGGAGTGCAGTTAGGGGACCAGCCCCTGCCTTGTGTGAACATTGTGGAAGAAGACATCCTGGTGAATGCTGGAAGCTTACAGGAGCCTACCTGAGATGTGGATCTCATGACCATTTCCTGAGAGATTGCCCACATATTCGATCTATCTCTGCTTAGCAGCCAGAGAAAGTAGCCCCTACTACTTCCAGAGGTAGGAGGCCTAGTCAGGCAGTACCTGAAGGTGGTAGCCACAGAGGAGTGTCAGAGTCAGTGGCAAGACCCGAGAGTCGAGCTCCTGCACGAGTTTATGGTGTCAGAGCTCAGGAAGACAAGGATGCTCCTGACGTGATAGCTGGTATTATTTCTATTTTTGATACTACAGCTATTGCATTGATAGATCCAGGTTCCACTCATTCCTATATATGTGAGGCCATGCTGAAACACCGAAATCTGGAAACTGAACCTACTGAATATGATATGTTAGTCAGTAATCCGATAGGCTAAAGTGTCATTGTGAACTGTGTATATAGGAATTGTCCTATTCGGATACAGGAGTGTGAATTTCCAGGAGATTTGATGGAGTTGCCATTCCATAAGTTTGATGTGATCCTAGGCATAGATTGGTTAACTCGGCATAAAGTGGTGATCGACTGTGAACTGAAACGAGTGACCCTCAGAATAGCAGATGGTGCAGAAATCACAATGGTGGGTGAAAGGAGGGATTTCCTCTCTAATGTCATTTCAGCCACTGCCGCTTGTAAACTGATCAGAAAGGGGTGTGAAGCATATTTGGCACAGGTGGTTGATTCCAGAAAGGTTAATGCTGAAATCCAGAATATACCCACTGTGTGTGATTTTACAGATGTGTTTCCAAAGGAGCTTCCTGGTTTGCCACCTCAGAGAGAAGTGGAGTTTGTGATTGATGTGGTACCAGGTACGTTTCCAGTGTCGATAGCTCCCTACAGAATGGCACCAGCAGAACTGAAAGAACTGAAGATACAGTTACAGGAATTGCTGGATAAGGGCTTCATTAGACCCAGTGTATTCCCTTGGGGAGCTCTAGTGCTGTTTGTGAAAAAGAAGGATGGGTCATTGAGACTATGCATTGATTACAGGCAGCTAAATAAACTTACTGTCAAAAACAAGTATCCGTTGCCGAGAATTGATGATTTGTTTGATCAGCTGAAAGGAGCCTGTGTTTTCTCAAAGATAGATCTCAGATCGGGGTATCATCAATTAAGAATAAAAGATTCAGATATTCCAAAAACTGCATTCAGAACCAGGTATGGATACTATGAATTTGTAGTGATGCCATTTGGGCTGACTAATGCACCTGCAGCCTTTATGGACTTAATGAACCTGGTATTCCGACCATACTTGGATCAGTTTGTGGTGGTATTTATCGATGATATCCTGGTGTACTCACAGACGTCAGAGGACCATGACAGGCACCTCAGAGTTTTTTGCAGATTCTGAGAGAAAAGCAACTGTATGGCAAACTGAGCAAATGTGAGTTCTGGTTGCCTGAAATTGCATTTTTGGGTTACATTGTATCAGCATAGGGTATTAAGGTAGATCCTAAAAAGATTGAAGCAATAGTGGAATGGAAGCCTCCCAGAAATGTTACAGAAGTCAGAAGTTTTCTAGGCTTGGCAGGTTATTATCGACGGTTTGTGAAGGGGTTTTCCTCCATAGCAAGTCCGTTAACCAAGTTACTGCATAAAAATGTCAGATTTGAATGGACTGACAGATGCCAGGCAGCTTTTGACAGATTGAAGGCGATGCTAGTTGAGGCTCCAGTCCTGATTCAGCTTGTTTCAGGTAAAGACTTTGTGCTCTATAGTGATGCCTTACATCAGGGTTTAAGCTGCGTATTGATGCAGGAAGGCAAGGTGGTTGCATATGCGTCCAGACAACTGAAAAATCATGAGCTGAACTATCCGATACATGATCTGGAACTTGCAGCCATAGTATTTGCTTTGAAAATATGGAGGCATTACTTATATGGTGAGAAGTGTTATATATACACAGATCACAAGAGTCTAAAATATCTGCCTACCCAGAAAGAGTTTAATCTGAGACAGAGACGATGGATGGAGTTGATTAAAGATTATGATTGTGTAATCGACTATCATCCAGGAAAGGCGAACGTGGTAGCAGATGCTCTGAGCAGAAAATCACTGTTTGCTCTGAAGGCTATGAATGTGCAATTACAGCTGAATCCAAATAATGCCTTGGTAGCTGAATTGGTATGCAGACCCAGTTCGATTCAGCAGATTGCAGACAAACAGAAGCAGGATGCGAGACTCCGGATGATATGTGAATAGATCCCAGAAGGGAAGCATCCGGACTTCTCAATCAGAGCTGATGGTATTGTGTGTTTCAGAGACAGGATTTGTATTCCAAATGATGAAGAATTGAGAAAGATGATCCTGACAGAGGCACACAGTAGTTCGTATTCGATGCACGCAGGTAGCACAAAAATATACAGGGACTTGAAATCTCAGTATTGGTGGTCTGGTATGAAGAAGGATGTGGTAGAATTTGTGAATAGATGCGTGACTTGTCAACAGGTGAAAGCTGAACACCAGGTTCCATCAGGATTGTTACAACCAATAGTAATACCTGAATAAAAATGGGACCGCATTACAATGGACTTTGTCACAGGATTGCCACTCACCCTGAGTAAACACGATGCAGTATGGGTTATAGTGGACCGATTGACGAAGTCAGCACACTTTCTACCTGTCAGAACTGACTATTCACTGGATCGATTAGCAGAATTGTATATCAGAGAGATAGTCAGATTGCATGGAGTGCCTGCATCCATAATATCAGATAGAGATCCGAGGTTTACATCCAGATTCTAGAAGAAGTTTCCAGAAGCTTTGGGTACTCGATTGAGTTTCAGTACAGCCTTTCATCCGCAGACAGACGGACAATCAGAAAGAGTAATTCAGGTGCTAGAAGATATGCTCAGGAGTTGTGTTATTGATTTTGAAGGGAGTTGGGTGGATCACCTCCCATTGATTTAATTCGCATACAACAACAGTTATCAATCGAGCATAACTATGGCACCATATGAAGCACTGTATGGAAGGAAATGCAGGACACCTGTATGCTGGACTGAATTGGGAGAAGACAGGTTAGTAGGCCCAGATTTGATTAGACAAACTGAGGAGAAGGTGAAGATTATTAAGGAAAGACTGAAAGTTGCATCTGACCGACAGAAATCATATGCGGACCTGAAAAGAAAGGAGATAGAATATGAAGTTGGTGAAAAGGTTTTCCTGAAAGTATCTCCGTGGAAGAAAGTACTCAGATTTGGCAGAAAAGGAAAGTTAAGTCCTAGGTTTATTGGGCCATACGAAATCATTGAACGTGTGGGACCAGTAGCCTATAGACTTGCTTTACCTCCAGAATTAGAAAAGATTCATAATGTGTTCCATGTGTCAATGTTGAGGAGATACAGATCTGATCCTTCCCACAGAATCCAGGCTGACATTATTGACATTCGACCAGACCTGACATACGAGGAGGAACCAGTGCAAATTCTTGATCGGGAGATGAAAGAATTATGAAATAAAAGAATTCCACTGGTGAAAGTTTTCTGGAGAAATCACAATGTAGAAGAAGCTACCTGGGAAAGTGAAGAAATCATGAGACAACAATATCCACAACTATTCGACTGAGGTAAATTTCGAGGACGAAATTTCTTAAGAGGGGAAGAATTGTAACGTCCCTAATTTTTCGAATTATGAAAAGTATATTTTTTTTATAGTGCATTTGGAGAATCACGGGTCTAATTGACTATTGGTGAAGTTTATTTGGTAATTGGATAAGTGTGGAATAGTTTTGGAATAATTATTGAGATGGATTGTGATTACGAGTAAATTTGTGTCATGATAGGATTTTAAGAAGATCAAGGGTGCAATTTGTAATTAAGAAGATATTTATAATATATATATACATATAATATTATTAGTGGAAAAAAATAATAAAATAATAAAAAGAGAGGGTGAGTTGGCATGAGATAAAAAGAAGAAAAAAAAAATAAGAATAAAAAAATATATAAAAGTAATCTCAGCACAAAAAGCAAAAACAAAAAACAAAAACAAAAGCAATCTATCAAAAGTGAGGCAGAGAATCGGGAGAGAAGAGAGGAAGAAAAGAAAAAAAAAAAAAAGAGAAAAGAAGAGGAGAAGGAGAGTGAAGCGGGAGAGAAGAGAGAAGAGGAGAGAGAAAAAAGAGAGAGAAAGGAAAGATAAGAAGAAGGGAAGAAGAGTAGGAAAGAATTAGTGTCCAGAAATTACCTAGGTTCGGTGTACACTAATGTTTGTATTTTTTTTTAGATTTTCCAGAAATTTTCGGAATTATTATATGATATTGTTTTTAGTTTATTTATGATATATTGTTTATGATTTGTTAATTAAAATTGATTTTGGGATGATTTGGTATATATATATATATTGTTTGTAATAAATTGATTTTGAATATATATATATATATATATATATTGTTTATGATATATTGATTTTGAATATATATATATATTTATATATTCTGTTAGTGCTAAATGAATTGATTTGATTATATATATATATATATATATATATATATATGTTGTTTATGATATATTGATTTTGAATCTATATATATTTATATATATTCTGTTAGTGCTAAATGAATTGATATTAATTATTTATATTGAATTTTGTCAATGTGTTTATTGATTTGAATTTAATAAAATTTAATTTGACCATAAAAAAATGATATTGTGAAATGGCCCTAGGATACTTGGACATATATACGGATATAGGAGGTTGGTATACCAGCTGGGTTCAGTGAGCAGTACTGCACTGGCATTGACATTGCTATTGATGATTTATTATGTACCTCCTCATGGATTCGTCCAGGGGTAGGGAGACACGTACCTCCTCACGGATTCGTCCTGGGGTAGGGAGACACGTACCTTCCTAAGGATTCGTTCCTGGGATAGGGAGATATGTACCTCTCTAGGGTCCGAACCCTCGGTCCTTGGGTAGGGAGATACGTACCACTCTTAGGATTCGTTCTAGGGTGGGAGTTATGTTCGACAGACAGTCACTGTGGTCGAACGACCCATATTCCAGTCCTGGTTTATGTTGAGTATTTTAGAGGGCCAGAATTGAAGTGATTTGAATAATATATTTATAAGTGAATTTCGGAATTGATTTTATACGTTTATGATTATAACCTAGTTTATGATTTGGTTTATATGGACTATAAATTGAAATGAGTTGTTTCTTTGAATCAATTTCACCCGTTTTATTTCTGTAAATGCTTGGAATTAAAATATGTATATTGTGATATTTTTATTATGAAAAGGTATTTATGAGTTTATTATGAAAAGTTATTTATGAGTTTTAATAAATGAGTTTAGTGTACACCCACTAAGCGATATGCTTAGCGCGTCGTTTTTATCGCGCGTAGGTCACAGGGATACTGAGGAGGCCAAAGACTGAAGAGAGAGTTGCTGACAGAGTCCCAGAGTCACTACAGTTGGGTAGTTATATTTTTTGTATATATATTCTGTAAGCATGCATATACAGAAGTCTGTAAATTTCGAAGAGTTTATATATGTGTTTTGTAAATAATCTTATGATTTCTGTTTTTCATTTGTAGATTGTTTGTAAATATTGAATTATGAATTATTTTATTTTAAACTGTTGGAAATTCGCACTAAACGGCAGAGTGCGCATTTGATTGAAAATGATATTTGAAGTGTTGTTGTGAATTTTATTTGATTAGAGTTTTGTGGAAAACAGATTTTGGGAAATCAGAAAAACAGAGGGAACTCTGTCGAAATTTTTAAAAGTGTATTTCAATGGGCTCACTAGAAAAATATTTTTAAATTACTAATTGATACGAGTTTCAATGGTTTGAAATGGAAAATGTGAATTTAGAAAGTTTTGAAAACCCGGTAACGCTCCCTGGGTCGATCCAGTCGGATCGGGTCAGGGGGTGTTACATATTGACTGTTTGTTATGTGTTAAATAGAGTTCCCAAATCAAAAAGTAAAATATATCTTTTTGAAGTGTTTAAAAACAAGAAACCTAATTTGTCTTATTTTAAGGCTTGGGGTTGTTTGGCCTATGTTCGAATTCCTGATCCTAAAAGGAATAAGCTTGCTAGTAGAGCATATGAATGTGTATTTAATATTGGTTATGCTGTGAATAGCAAAGCTTATAGATTTTTTGACTTGAATAATCATGTTATTATTGAATCGAATGATGCTGATTTTTATGAATATAGATTTCCTTTTATATTGAAGAATAGTGGAGGCTCGACATCTAGTAATGTGCCTATGATTAGAATTAATGGGGAAGTAGATTCTGAACCTAAGAGGAGTAAACGAGCCCAAACCATTAAAAATTATGGTTATGATTTCTATGCATATACCCTAGAAGAGGATTCTCACACTCTTCAGGAAACCTTATCTTCTTTAAATGTCAATTTATAGCAATAGGCTATTGATGATGAAATGGACTCACTTAAGTCTAATAAAACTTGACATTTAATTGACTTACCTCCAGGTTGTAAAACAATAGGTTGTAAGTGGATTCTTAAGAAGAAACTAAAACCTGATTGCACGGTTGATAAATATAAGGCTCGTCTTGTAGCCAAAGGGTTTAAACAAAAAGAAAAAGTAGATTTCTTTGATACCTTTTCACCTGTTACTAGAATTGCATCTATTCGTGTGCTATTTTCTCTTGCTGTTATTCATGATCTTGTTGTGCACCAAATGGATGTTAAAACTGCTTTCTTAAATGGTGAATTGGAAGAAGAGATTTATATGGATCAACCTGAATATTTTATTATTCCTGGTCAAGAAAACAAAGTGTGTAAAATTGATAAATCTCTTTATGGTTTGAAACAGACACCTAAATTGTGGCATGAAAAATTCGACAATCTTGTTATCTCACATGGTTTCAAAGTGAATGAAAGTGATAAGTGCATTTATTATAAATCAGAAAATGACATTTGAACTATTTTGTGTCTTTATGTGGATGACTTATTTTTTGTTCTAATATTCATGTCGTGAATAATGTGAAATCTATGCTTTGTGCTAGTTTTGACATGAAAAATCTCGGAGAAGCAAATGTGATTCTAGGAATTAAAATCACTAGGTCTGAAAAGGGAATTTCTTTGGATCAATCTCATTACATTGAAAAAATCTTAAAGAAATATAATTACTTTAACTGTAAACCTGTATGTTCTCCTTATGATCCTAGTGTTAAGTTATTCAAGAACATTAGATACGGTGTTAGACAAACTAAGTATGCGAGCATCATTGGTAGTCTACGATATGCTATTGATTGCACTAGGCCAGACATAGCTTATGCTGTAAGATTACTATGCAGGTTTACCAGTTGACCCAGTATTAAGCATCGGTATGCTATTGAAAGGGTCATGAGGTACCTTAAAAGGACTATGAACCTTGGATTATATTATCAGAAGTTTCCTGCTGTCCTAGAAAGATACAGCGATGCTGATTAGAACACCCTTTCAGAAGACTCCAAGGCAACCAGTGGCTATATATTTAGCATAGCTGGAGATACTGTTTCTTGAAAGTTTAAGAAACAGACTACATTGGCTCAATCAATAATGAAGTCAGAAATGATTGCACTAGCATTAGCTAGTGAAGAAGCAGGTTGGTTAAGACGTCTCTTATCTGAAATCCCTTTATGGGAAAGACCGATTCCAGCTGTCTTGATCCATTAGATAGTACTGCGGCTATTGCAAATATTTAGAACCGTTATTATAACGGAAAAAATCGACAAATACGTTGCAAACATAGTACTATTAGATAATTTCTCTCTACTAGAGCTGTAAGAGTGGATCATATACGTACTGATAATAACTTGGTTGACCCTTTGTTGAAAGGATTAGCTAGAGAGAAGGTTTTCAAAACTTCGAAAGGAATGAGACAAGTGCCCTTAAAATGATGAATCACTCATGATGGTAATGCAACCTATAGACTTGAGATCTCAAGAACTAGGTTCAATGGGTAATAAGAAGTCATAAAGTTATTAGTAGTGAATCATGCTATTATATAAGTTCTATTCGGTATATTACGTGAAACATGATATCCTAAAGTGATATCAGGATGAGTTTATTTTAAACTCTTAATGAGTTCTATACTCTATGTGGAGTGGAGTACCTAGCTATATGAGTACTCTTGATAGAATCACCTAAGTGAATGTGAAAATGTGGCCGCTTTTTATGAAATTTTGGACAAATTCTCTAGAGCATTCATTATACTGGGATACACGTGCATGACCGTAAAGCATGAGTTTTTTTACTTCACCCTAGTAGGGTTGTGTGTAAAATGTTTGCTAGAGATAGAGTTCAAAACTACGAGTTACTCTAGTATAATCTAAATCATCTACATTATTCAAGGGTTCAAGTTGATAGACATCTTTATTTATGCACAATCTTATACTATAGTATATTGCTCCATGAAAATATTTTTTAAAATTCAAGTGGGATTGTTGAAAATTATGTGAATTTTAATTCATATTTTTTTATTATTATTAAAATAATAATAAATGTGTTAATTGACTTGGTAAAAGCGAGGTTGGTTGGGAGACCAAGTTTCTTTCCTGATTCTTCTTTCCAAATCCTCTCACTGTATACGTTTAATTTAATTTTATTGTTTTTGAACATTATACATTTTTTTTTGCTATATATACAGATGGTGTACTATTAGTTTAGGGTCACTTAGTATACACATAATATTTTTTTTTTCTTAATCAGTGAAAATAGTTTTTTTGTCAACTATTGCAAAAGCAAACAGCGCCAAAAATTTTGTCAACATTACAAAAGCAAATAGTGCGCAAACACTTTTTCTCTACAATTTGAAAAGCAAACAGTGCAATTCGCAGTTTCAATTTTTTATTTTCTATGTCAACTTTACTGTGCAGTTTCTGTTCTACTATTTTATTGTTTGCGCAAACAGTAAACAACGGAGTTTTACTTCATTATTTTTTATCCGTGCAAACAGCAACAACAAGTGCAATTTCTGTTTTTTTAATTTCTGCTTTCATTTTTTTTTGTCCGATTCCGAGCAATGTTTGTGGGGTGTTAGTATTCTGATTTTTTTCAGTACGGAGCATTTCGAGACAGAGGTGATTTTGAGCTATTTTATCCAGGGGACGACAGAGCTTTTGTTTGTATTTTGCATTCTACAGCAACACACACACATTTATTGCATTTTGCAGCAGCATTTTGTGTTTATATTTTGCATTTTGCAACAACACACACACACTCTTATTTATTGCACTTTGCATCAACATTTTTTGTTTGTATTTTGCATTCTACACCAACACACAACACACACACACACACATACATATATGTATATTATTCGGTTTACACACACACACACACATATATATATATATATATATATATGTATGTATATTATTTGGTTTTTCATCATGGGTACAATGTATTTAATTTCAAGAGTATCAAATCGGCTAGTTTTATACACCAACTTCTTTGGTAGGATATAGGATATCAACTCCATCAAATATACTCATAACTAAAGAAATTAGTGCATACCTTTTTTTTTTTTTTCACTTTAGTGGTAGGAGTTTAAGTCTTATAATGCATATTATTAGCATGCGTTGGGGAGTTTTCTCCCCGTATTGTTGAAGTAAATGTTTATGATGTGGCATGTGAGTTGTTACTAACACATCATAGGGGGAACTTCAATTTAGTCCCTATTTGTTTGTAAAACTTCATTTTTTTACTTACGTTTCACTTTTTAGTTCCTTTGGTCTTTAACATTTGGAAAATAGATCAAATTGATCATTTGACTAACTATTTGATGGTTGACCATCAAAATTTTTTCTAAAAGACAATTTTACCCTTAAAGAATTCAATTAATAGAATTATAATTTTACCTTCTAATTAAAATAATTAAATAGAAAAAATTAATAAAATAATATTAAACTAAATTATAAAAACTTAAAAATATAGAAGTTATTAAAAAAAATATTTAAATTAAGTTATTTTATTAGAAAGAATTAACATTTATAAAATTAAATAATGAAATTAATTAAAAAATTAAAATTAAATTATTTTATTGAAAAATTAACATTTAAAAATTTAAAGAATAAAATTTAATTCTCAATTTAATTTATTTTATTTTATTTTTAGCAAATTTTAACCTTTTTTATTCTTTATTTTTTAAATATTATTTTTTTTCTAATAACATGATCTAGTTTGATTATTTTTTAATAAGTTTTATATTTTTAAGTTTTTATAATTTAATTTAATATTATTTTATTCATTTTTCTATTTATTTATTTTTATTATATTTTAATTGAAAGATTAAATTGTAACTATATTAATTCTTCAAGGGTAAAAATGTCAAATAGTGATAGTTGATCGTCAAATAGTTGGTCAAATGACCAATTTGATCTATTTTCCAAACATTACGGACCAAGGAACTAAAAAATGAAACGTGAGTAAAAAAGTAAGGTTTCACAAACAAGTAGGGACTAAATTGAAGTGCCCCCCACATCATAGTTAGCTTTAATATAAATCACTAAATGTATTTGCACTAACCTTTTTAATTGAATATATATAACATATTTTAGATCTCAAAAAATGTATTTTTATTTAAGCTATTACAATTAATTCGGAATTTGAGGGGAGGATACGACTCGAACTCACAGTCTCAATGTTGTAAGTGTGAAGGGCAAACCTCATCTTATCATTTATTTTTCTTATTATTTTTTTAGAAGAAATGAAATATATTACCAAAACCAAAACAAACAAACTAACCATGACTATCAGCCTGGACTAACCCCTTTACAAACGGGGGATAAGAACCTAACCAAAAACAATCAGACAAAAAAAAAAAAAAAACAAGAGCAGCTTTAGCCAAAGTATCGGCCACCTTGTTAGCAGAACTATGAATAAAAGAAAAACTAAAAACATTCGCAAGACAATTACCAAGCAAAATATCTGAAACAATTGAACCTAACTCCGAAGGAGGGATAAAATGATTAAGAAGAATATTAACCACACTCAACGAATCAGATTCCACATGAACCGGAGCCAATCCAAGCTCGCAAGCAAACCGAATGCCATGGAGAACAGCAGCAGCTTCCGCAACTTGAGGGGAGAAATTCGCTTGCAGCCGAGAAGCACCAGCAGCCACAAACGACCCCGACGAGTCACGGACGATGAAGCCTAACCTAACCAGCCCCAAGCTCGCTCCTAAGCTTGCATCCGTGTTAAGCTTGACTGAACCCGCAGCTGGAGGACGCCAAGAAACAACCCGAGGAACAGCGGGAGAAGCCACCAAACTATGCACCTAGACCTCCTGAAAGCCAACCAAAAAATCACAAGACCAACTCACCACGTCGCCAACAGGAAGAAGGACCTGCCCATGCATTGCTCTATTGCGCTTGAACCAAACCCTCCACCATACTACACAAAGCAACTCAAAATTGTGGACTAGTAGCCCCTCTCTAGCAGCCACTAAAAAATCTAGAAAACTAGTCTCCTTGGCAGTCGAGAACGCTCCCCAAGCAGCAAAAGCCTTACGGACAACCTTCAACAATGGGCAGTTGTAGTGGTCAAAATTAGCGCAAAAGGTATAGACCCAAAAGATAGCCCAAAATGGCTAAAAACAGCCCAAGCCCACGGCCTAAAATGAAGCCCAGCGCTCGACAGGCCCAACAATAGGCTTCACAGGTTTCAAATTGGTTAAGTTCTCATTAAATTGATGTCGTGCATTCAGCGACACTAAGCTCTATACACGGGCTAGTTTATGGCTTAATCAATTTTCAAAATTTGTTAAGTCTCGATTTTATTAATGTCGTGCACCTAATTACAGTATGCTCTACACACGAGTTAGTTTATGACTTAATCGGTTTTTAAAATTGGTTAACTCTCGATTTCATTCATGTCGTACACCCACCCGTAAAGACACTCAGCACGCAAGGGCTCAATACGCACGACTATGACACCATCTTGCGGTGAAATTAGCTCGACACACCACATGTATTAAGTTTCGAGCTCTATGTTCTACTCTCTGAGTTTTAGAAAAAATAAAAACTAAGAGAGTAGGGGACAAACTATAGTGGTAAAAAATAGCGCAAAAGACTTAGACCCAAAAGACAGCCCAAAATGACTAAACACAACCCGAGCCCACGACCTAAAATGAAGCCCAGCGCTCGACAGGCCCAACAATAGGCTTCACAGGTTTAGACAAGACCCAGCGGTTGATAGCTCAATGCATGGCCCAGCGGTCAACAGTCCAACAGTCGACAGCTCCATGCACAACCCAGCGGTTGACAGCTCTATACACGATCCAGCGGTCGACAGCTTAATGCAGGGCCCAGTGGTCGACAGCTCCCAAAGATAGGCCTATGCGATCGACTTGACCTAGCAGCCACCAGGCAACTGACTTAGTCTCACTTGCCCAGTCAAAATAGGCTCCGCGATATTAGGGATTCCAGATATTTGGAAGCACGACATCCCCTGAGATATGGATGCAACGAACACTCCAAACTCCTATAAATACAGCCTCGTGGCTTCATTATCAGGGGTCAAGCATTTTTACGCCAAAGCGGTCATTCTGCTACTACACACTACATAGTCTCCTCTAAGCGTACTACCTACGCTCAACATTTCAAACCATCGCCTATCGCACCACGTAATCCTAAGATCGGCTACGCACGACGTAGTCTCATCTGATATCACATATTGCACAACATACATCACATACTGCACAACATATATCACATACTACACGACATACACTCAAATTCAGGTATCTTTCGTCTTGCTTGTCTTTTCCTTTTTAGATTTACAATCTAACTTGAGCGTCGGAGGCTATTTGGTTGGCACCACCCAGGTGTCCCAAGAGCACGACACTCTTATTGTTGTTTTGCAGATCGTCGTCCCCTTAATCAATCAGCGTAGACCGCCAGGTCATCAAGTGTAGATTTCAGCATCTATAGCAGCCCCACACAACATGAAAGGTGGTTTCAAAGCCTTGCTTACAGAGGGGACACCACCTACCCATATCAACACTTCTAGAGAACAAATTTAAAAAAATGAAGGAATCCAATTAAAAGTAGCCTGCCAAATAAATAACTTTACCTTGGGAGCAATAGAGATTCTCCAAAGATACTTCCATCAAGACTCCATGGAGCCAAGCCCTGAACTAATAGGAGCAGAGGGAGAAGCCAAAGCCACCTTGTACCCACTTTTCATGGAATACACAACCCATTTATCATAATGCCATATGAGAGTATCATATAAAAAAGAGGAACTCAACAGGATACTAAGGATTGCTTCTTTATCCTCCACAATAAAGTAATGATAGATCAAATCGATGTTCTAAGCCCCAGAAGGCGTCTTCAGCTGACTCACCGGCAAACCCTCTCCAAGCACTGATAGAGACAAAACTTTGAAAGTCGTGAGTCGCGGAACCCACCTATCCTGATACACAAGAACAGACGAGCCACTCCTAATCTGCCATCTAGAACCCTTACAAAGCAACTCATGACCCCTAGAGAAAACTCTTCCAAATGAAAGACCCCAAGTGGTGACGAGGAGCTGTCATGAAACTGGACGAGGGAAAATAGTTACTCTTCAACACTCTTGCGGCTAACGAACTCATATTCATCACTAACCTTTAGCACTGCTTCGCAACTAGAGCTTGATTAAAAGCAAACAGATTGCGAAAACCCAACCCACTCTACTCCTTCGAGCGACAGATTTTATCCCAGGAACCCTAGTGAATCCTTTTCGAACTACCATTCGAACCCCACCAGAAAGTTGCAAAGGTTCGATGAAGATCCTTCACCAATGACACGGAAAAGCGGAACAGACTCATCGTGTAAGTAGGGATCACTCGTAACACTACCTTTATAAGGACCTTCTTACCGGCTGCAGAGAAGAGCCTACCCTACCACCCACCAATCAAAGCCCACACCCTCTCCTTAATATTGGAAAACAAATTTTACTTCTTTCAGAACGCAAAGCTAAGAAGGCCAAGGTACCTCTTATGACAACCCATCAACTTCACACCCAAAACCACAGCTATCTGATTAACCAACACTGAAGGAATCTGACCGCTGAAGTAGATAGCAAACTTATGGAAGTTAACTTTCTGACCAGAGGTCTCCTCGTACTGCAATACCAGGCGCTTAATAAGAACACACTCCTCCAAGATAGCACGGGTGAAGAGAAGACTATCGTCCGCAAAAAACAAATGTGTAATTCGCGGCCCCGATCTACTGCATCACAGTCCAAAGTACAACCCATTCTACTCCGCTTAATGGATTAAACTAGAGAGCCCCTCCGCACAAACAAGAAATAAGTATGGGGATAAAGGGTCTTCCTATATCAAACCTTGCGAAGGGCGAATCGACCCGCCACGAAACCATTCAATAACACCGAGTAATGAACCGAAGAGATACACTGTATAAAAAGACTAATCCGCGAAGGAGGGAATCCCATCTTAGACATCATCGCCTTCAGGAAACATCACTCTACTCTGTCGTAAGCCTTCACCATATCCAGTTTCAACCCCAGGAACCCCACCCGCATTTTCTTCCTCTTCTTCATAGTATGCAAGCACTCAAACCCCACAATAACATTATTCGAGATCAGTCAACCCAGGATAAAGGGACTCTGGTTATCAGAAATAACTTATCCGAGAACACCGCGAATCTAATTAGCAAGAGTTTTAGCCACTATCTTATAAATGACATTGCACAAACTTATCAGCTGAAAATTCCTCATCGACTCTGCCCGATCAACCTTCAGAACAAGCACAATAAGTGTCGAATTAATGTCTACAAGCGCATGACCATTATTAAGCACCCTTAAGCAAGTTGCTGTAACCTTATCACCCACCACAGACCAGAACCGCTGTTAGAACCCCGCTGTGAACCCATCAAGGCCAGGAGCCTTAGAAGGAGCCATCTGAAACAGAGCTTTCCTAACATCCTCCCCCGTAAAAGCATTGTCAAGATAATTATATACAGCCGACAAAACTCTCTTAGCCATGGAATCGACCACTGCCCCAATTACCCCAGGAGAAGGCGACGACAAACAAAAAATGTTAACAAAATAGGCAAGCACTGTGTTTTCCATCACCCTCAAATCTGAGGACCAGCACCTATTACCATCCTTCAACCCAATAATCGCATTACATTTCTTTATACTCGAAGCCTGGGCATGAAAGAATTTCGTATTGCGGTCACTACACTTTAACCAAAAGACACGCGATCCTTGCTTCTAGTAGACCTCCTCACCTCTCAAAAGAGAGTGTAAATCCCTTTCTAGGTCATCAATTTGCTTCCAAGAGTATCAAGACGGATCATCGGAAACCCTTTGAAGCATATCCTTCTTCTCACTAATCTCTCGCCGAAGTGCCAACCTCTGCAACCTGTTCTTGGAACCAAGCCGCGCCGCACAAATATCATTACACCCCACAATTGTACACATGTCACCACTACCAGGCACACTTCAACCAGCCTCAATAATACTACCACACATATCCTTCTCTACCCAGCAATCCTCATAATGGAATCGAGGACTGCGCTGCTGCCGGACTAAAGGCCATACCACCACCGCAGCCACTGCCAAAAGCACGGGACGGCGATCCGAGCTCCAAAACTCGAGGTAGCGGACTGACGAACCAGGGAACATTTGTGACCAACCCCAATCATTAATACATCTATCGATCCTCTTCTCCACAAAATTCGACCCTCCTATTTTATTACAACACGTGAAGGGATGACCAGAAAAGCCAAGATTGGACAAACCATACAAATCTAACATGTTGCAAAAATTGTCAATAAAAATCTAGGCTGAGCCGAACCCCTTGACTTCTCAAATTCCTGCAAAATCTCATTGAAGTTGCCTTTGCACAACCAAGGCAACAAACTCATAGCAGGGCAACCAAGGCAACGATGAAGGAGGTTCCAGCCATAAACCCTCTGAGTCAGCTCCTGATTACCATAAAACCCAGTCAGATGCCAAACTTTATTCAAATGCAATGTAACCTTCACATCAATATGAAACCATGAAAAAGAAAGCAAATTCACTCCAACCGTATCCTTCCAAAGCAAACCCAAACCACCACTCCGCCGATCACAATCAACAACAAGTTTACCCTAAAATCCTAACTTCACATGAATAACCTCTAATCGATGCCGATCAACCTTAGTCTCAGACAAAAAAATCAAATCTAAATTATGCTCTCTAACATGGGAACAAAGAACTTAGAACGTTCGTTCATTCCTCAAACCCCAACGTTCTAGAATAAGCAATTCATAATGACCGGCAGGCTGGAACGTCCGGTCCTGCCGATGAAGAAACTTTTAGATCTATTGAAACATCCTGACTCTTAGATTTCTTGAACACTTGATCCTCTGGGTCAGCAACAAAAGGACCAGCCCTTTTACGACTCAAATCCAAGCCCGCAACACCGCCATCCACTGCCATTTTCTCCACAGCTCTCCTTTTCCAACGAGCCTCACCCCTAGAAGGATTCCCACCACCCGTAGGAGAGAGACCTCCCACACCACTTGATAGCCTCTTCTTACTCACCTTAAACATAGGCAAAACCTCCTCAAACCCCCCTGTAACCACATCGGGTACCGCATTGCTGTAGTATCCCACTCGAACCCCAACCTCTTTAATCCCCTCCTCCTGTAGTGGTGACGAAGGAACAACCTCCTCTACCGCCTTAGACCCTAACTACCAGCCCCTACCAGCTCATTTGACCCCTTAGAAACACCATCAAAACTAATATCAACCGACGAATCCAGCCCCTGCTAGGCACCTTCTAAACAGTCCGTAGTTTCAACAATCTCTCTCATTTGTATGGTTCGGTTAACAACTAAGTAGGAGAAGAGAAAAGGGAGCTTACCTCAAAAGTTGGCGCAACCTCGTTCCCATGTAAAATAGAGTGATGCACAAGACCATGCACATGCACCTCCTCCCATTGAACCTCATACTGCCTCCTCCCATTGAACCTCATACTGCGAGTGTTCATCAGACTCCCTATTTTGGCATTGTCTCGTAACCTTGGAAGGGCTAGACGCCCTCAGCTAAGCCCCAAATCAAGCCTTATCTCCTCTCTCATTCACCGGGTCGTACGAGGCGAACAAGTACTCCCATACATAATGGCCAACCAAACAATAGCCGAAGCAATACTCCGACAGCCTTTCGTAACGAATAAGCATCACAACAACTAAATTTGGATCTCCCAACTTGACCCGTAGAAACCTCTTCAAGGGTTTGCTTATATCCATCCTAACCCTAACCCTAATGTATTTCTCCATGCAATCCCCTGAGTCCCCAATGTTGATATCACACACCACCCCTATTTACTTACCCAAAGACAACCCAATATATCTTGTCATGCACATAAAAGGGACATTATAAATCTGAACCTAAAACTCTACAAAATTAAACTTCAAATTAGATATCTTACCAACATCTTTCGACTCCTCCAACATCAACAAAGAACCTATAACGCCCCTAATTTTAACGATATATAGTGTATAAACGAATAATGATTTTAACCGATTTAACTCTTATTAGAAAAATTATTTTCAGGGTGCATTTGGATGATAATGGGTCCAATTGAATATTGGTAAGTGAATAAGTGTGGAATATTTTTGGAATAATTAGTGTGATTGGTGGATTAATTTGATAATTAATAGATGATTGGTCAACGATATGTGATTAATTTTTAAAGTATTGCCATTTTAGGAATTTAAAGAGTCAAGGGGAAACTTGCAAATATTGTTAAGATATATATATATATATATATATATATATATATATATATAAGTGTGCTAGTGGAGAATTCCACTAACACATACAAGTCAAACAAAAAACAAACCCAGCAAAAGAAAAAAAAAACAGAAGAGAGGAGTGATCGGCGAGAGAAAGAAAGAAAAGAAGAAAATGAAGAGAGAAAGGAAAGAAGGGCCATTCAGCCGAAGAAGAAGAAAAGAAAGCCAAGAGAGAAAAGGAAGAAGAAAGAAAGTAAGGAGGGAGGAGAGTTCGGCCGAGAGGGAGAGGAAGGAAGAAAAAAAAAAGAAAGAAAAGAGAAAAAGGAATCCAAGGGAAGAGGAGTTTTAGAAACAAAAAAAAAAAAAGGTATCCAGATTGGTATACACTCATTTTTGAAAAATTCTATGATTTTAGTTTATGTGTTTTTTTTTCGTAGAAATTTCATACTCTTGAGTAAATGATTTTGAAAACTTTAATTGAATAATCTTTGTGGATTATATTGTTATATTGGTTTTAGTTTGTGATTACTGTCTGAAAATTTATTCCTGAACGCTCCGAAATATTTATTGATAAAGGTATTGATTTTGGAAATATGTGTGTGTGTGTGTGTGTGTGTATTGTTGAAATGAATTGTTTGAGAAATTGTTTTTCCATGATTTCGTATTGTGAAAATTTGTTGAAAACTTTACGTTTGAGTATATGATTTTGAAAATGATATTAGAGTAAAGTTTGTGAATTATTGAATGTTTTCAAATTGAGGAAAAATTATGGAATTTCTGAAAGATGGCCCTGATATATATATATAGGGATATGGATATAGGAAATTGACATATCAATTGGGTACATTTAGCAGTATTGCACCGAAATTCCTACATTGATACCACTCTATGGATTATGAGTAGTCACCGTTGTGGCCAATCCTAGAGTGAAGACATTTCCAGCGAGTAGTCCCAGTTGTATTCCTAGGCTGGAAATGATATCTGTGATACCATTTAGCGGGTAGTCTCAGTTGGTTCCGATGCTGAATGGGAATACATGTGGTACCAATTGGCAAGTAGTCCCAGTTGTGTTCCGACGCCGATTTGGAAAACATATGTATATATAGTTCGATGGGCAGTTCCAGTTGAGTTCCGATGTCGAACGACCCTTAATCCAGTCTAGTGAAATCCCGTTGTGTATATTAGGGGCCAGAATAGAAAGAGTATTTATATACGGTGAATATTGAAATGATATGCTGCGTTAAATCCATTGTTTAAATATTTGAACTCTGGAAATTGTTTTATACTTTGACCATTGATGTGTATAAATTTTAATTTATATATGTGGACATTTAGTTTGAATATAAATTGAATTTTCATGTTTTGGAGATTCCTATACTAAATAAGTTCTGAATATATTGGTTTTTCGAAAGTTACTTCATTATATTTGTGAAAATTCAGTTTAGTGTACACCCATTAAGCTATATGCTTAGCGCGTTAATTTACCACGCATAAGTAAAGAGGATTCCAGAGCAAAGACAGATTGAAGAGGTGATAGTTGCAGAGAAGAATTCAGAGTCACATCACTTTTGGGTAGTTTATTTAACTCTTGTTATGTATTTGGTTATTGATGCATGCATATACAAAAGAATGTAAAAGTTTGTAATATATAAGCTTTGTAAATATTTATTTAATAGTTTATGTTGTTTAAAAGTATGAGATTTTATTATTTTTGAAATATCGTTTACTTATTTCATTTGTTGGAAATGTTTGAAAAGTCGCACCAAAACTTGGTAGGGTGCGCAAACTGATTAAAAGACTTTTGAAGTGTATATTTGTGAAATTGTGATTTTGTTAAATAGGTTTTTGGAAAATCAGAAAAACAGAGGAAACTCTGGCAACATTTTCAAACATTTTGATGGGTTCATTTTTAAAGGTTTTAAAATGCAATATGTAGTTTCAAGGAATTGAAATTTTAAATTAAGTTTAGAAAAAATTTGAAAACGGGTAGAGCTCCTTGATTCGGTCTAGGCGGGTCGGGTCAGGGGGTGTTACAGAATCATTGAACGTCCATGGCCCACCTGCGAGCACACGTTTCCTATCAATCATATTAGAAAAGTGGAATTCGAAAATATTATCACGAAGGACTTCAATCTCAACATCCTGAGTAGAACG
Organism: Xanthoceras sorbifolium; assembly: GCA_003430845.1. NCBI lineage: Eukaryota > Viridiplantae > Streptophyta > Magnoliopsida > Sapindales > Sapindaceae > Xanthoceras > Xanthoceras sorbifolium. Next base: position 23,094,845 of record CM010609.1, read on the forward strand.
CCAAATCGTTAGGATAATGGCTCTGAATGCTTCACGATTTATCTTCCTCGTGGCCAAGAGACGACCAATTACACACATATCTAATTTTCGATGGCTGGCAATCTGCAACTCCCCATCTAGTTTGCCACTGGTTCCTTAGCCCCTTCCAACGACAATGCCGCACACAAACTCTCCACCTCATCAGTATTCATGTTGCCAACAACCAAGACAAAACCACCTGCCCACGAGCAGAGTAACAGGGCAAAAAAGTACAAAAAACTTTCCCCTAAACTACGTTCACTTGAAGCGAAACTAGGCCAAGAAAGACCCAACAGCTACTTTTACCCTACGGCTCAAAAAACCCTTGAGAAAAGACTAAATTTGTGTTTAGAGTTATTTATTTTTATTATTTGATATTAACAATTTAGCATAATTATTATATAAAACCTTATCTACCATAGCCTTAATGAAACTTTGTCATTGTGTAGATGATTTTTTTTTTTTGATATACATCGCATAATTGCTAAGGGTTCGATGTTGTGTATACTCGTACTATTAAATCTTTTTCCGTTTTCTGTTAAATTTATATATTTCTCAACTATCATAACCAAATAATCAAACTTCATCGATTAGTGTGCTTCCAACAAAAAAATTGGGTGCACACTCAATTATAAGAACATGCATTATGTATTATTATTTTGAGGGCAATTATCAATTTGGTCCTTAACTTTTGGGAAATCATTAATTTTTTAACGCAGTTTCATTTATTGATATTCTTAAGCCCTAACTTCTGAAAATGTATTATTCTGGTCATTTTGACTAATTGTCTAATGATCAAACCTTAAATTTTAAAAAGATTATTAATAATTAGAAGTGTAATATGATCATTTAAGATTAATTTTTAAAAAATAAAATTTTAAAAATTTTAAACATTTTTAAATGCCCTTAAAAAAAATATTTTTAAATGGATCTCCACCATCCATCAAGATTAATGGACTGTGGAGATCATATTGAAATTTTTAGTGGAGATCCAAGAATAAAAAAAAATCAATTTTCAATTTTTTTTTTCTGTTCTTTGTGTGCTTATTCAATCCATCAAGAATAGCAAAAAAAAAAAAAATGGAAAGCATGAATCTCCAGCGATGAAGGTCGCTGGAGATCTGGGTTCGTCTAAAAAAACAAAATGAAAACGAAGGGTTTGTCTTCGAACCCAGTTTTGGGTTCCAAACGAACCCAGAAAACTAGGTTCGAAATGAACCCAGGTTTGGGTTCGTTTAAAGGTTCAAATTTTTTTTTTTTTTGTGAAGATCTAATCTTCAGATTGAATTTCCATCGTCAATCAATTTGATGGACGGTAGAGATCCAATCTTTGGATCTCCCTTAACAATAATTTTTTTTTTAATTCTTCATTCATAATTTTTTTTATATAAAACATTTTTCAATATAATCTCCACGGTTCATCAATCTTGATAGACAGTAGAGTCAATTTAATTTAATTTATTTTAAATTTTTAACTAAGGGTAGTTACGTCATTTTACCAAAAAATTTACTGTTAACTCATTGATAGGTTGGAAGAGAAAAATACCCCGAAACAATTAAGTTTGACTAACGGTTGACTCACACAAGGACCAAATTAATACATTTCCAGAAAGTTTGGGCCCAAGAATACCAATAAACAAAACTGCATTAAAAAATTAATAATTCCCCAAAAGTTAGGGACCAAATTAATAATTGCCCTTATTTTAAATATAAAATTGGGTTTTAAAAATGAAGATACGACTTGAACTCACAACCTCAATATTTGGGTATGAAAAACTTACTATTAAGATGAAGGTGTTTGATAAAAAACTATAAGTGTTTGATGAAATGAATTTCATTCAATAATATTGAAAAACTTGATCAACCTCTATTAATGGAGTTACAAGAGCTATATTAGAGTTATAATGTTTTTTTTATGCATCAGCAATCAATTGCAACACACACGCTCGCGCGCGCACACACACACACACACATATGTACAAGGCATGATCATTTTGTTCACACACCAAAACCACCTGATTCCTCATTCCATGAATGTAACCAACTACAGCTGTATCTTTGCCAGCTCAACAACTGTCCAGTAAAGTGATGCCAGCTTAATCATCCTTCCTCATTCTGTTAGGAGTTGCATGACATGTGTTATTATTCATAAACCTTCTTTATGTTGCACCAGCAGCTAATGTTGCATGCATGTACATACGATTTACATCTCGTATAGCTTGACAATTTACTCCCTTAACATCCCCCCTCAAGCTAAATCATGGTTAGATAACAAGGTTGAACTTGGAACAAATAAATTCAAATCTAGAAGAAACCAATGGCTTAGTAAATATGTTAGCACATTGAAGTTCTATAGGAACATATTGAACCTTAAGATGACCTGTTGAAATCTTCTCCATAATGAAATGAGCATCGATTTCAATATGCTTTGTTCAAGCATGAAATACTGAATTTTGTGCAACGGAAGCAGCACTGGTATTGTCACACCAAATGATGGGACAGACTGGTAATGAGATAACAAGATCATGGAACAAAGAACGAAACTATAGCAACTACGAAGAGACTTGAGAAAATGCTTGATATTCGGTTTTAGTGTTGGATTTGGCAACAACCTTCTATTTGCGTGAGCTCCAAGAGATCAAATTGTTCTCCAAATACTCACACATGCCACAAGTAGAACGATGATCATCCAATGAAGATCCCTAATCAGCATCTTAATAAGCTAAAATATGAAGAGAGCCACCAAAACTAAGTTGAAGACCAATGCCAAGAATGCCATTGAGATATTTGGGAATTATTTTACATGCCATCCAGTGAATGTCAGTAGGAGCAGACATAATTTTCTCAATTTGTTCGCAGAGAATGCTATATCAGGCCTCGTATGTGTAAGGTATTGGAGAGCCCCTATAGTGCTTCGAAACATAGTCGGATAAAAGAATGGAGCTTCAGTGTACGCATATAAGACAATGCTTGGACTAAGAGGTGTCGAACATGGTTTAGAGTTCTGAAGGTTTGTCTTGAGTAACAAGTCTAAAATGTATTTGGTTTATGTGAGATACAAGCCATCAAAATTTCGAAAAGCCTCAAAACTAAAGAATGTAGATGCTAGAATCTACGCTTGATGACTTGGCGGTCTACGGTGATGGATTGAAGGGACGACGATATGTAAAACAACAAGAAAAGTGTCGTGCTTTTGGGACACCGAGGAAGTGCCAGCCAAATAGCCTCCGATGCCCAAGTTAGATTGTGAATCTAAAATGGAAAAGACAAGTAAGATGGAAGATACCTGAATTTGAGTGTATGTCGTGCAGTATGTGATATATGTCGTACAATAGATGATGTTACTTCGAGCAGTATATGACGTTACGTCAATCGTGATAGTGATATCAGAGAAGTTACATCGTGCGTAGCTGATCTTAGGATTACGTCATGCGATAGGCGATGATTTGAAATGTCGAGTGTAGGTAGTACGCTTAGAGGAGATTATGTCATGTATAACTGGTTTTAAGATTGCGTTGTGCGTGAGTCTGATTGATTAGTAGCAGAATGACAGCTTTGGTGTAAAACTGCTTGACCCTTGAAAATAAAGCCATGAGGCTGTATTTATAGGGGTTTGGGGTGTCCGTTGCATCCGTATCTCAAGGGATGTCGTGCTTCGAGATATCCAAAATTCCTAATATCTCGAAGCCTATTTTGACTGGGCAAGTTAGACTAAGTCAACTGACTTAGTCAAGTGTTGACTGAGTCAATTGCCTGGTGGCTACTGGGTCGAGTCGACCGCATGGGCCTATCTTTGGGAGCTGTCGACCGCTAGGTCGTGCATTAAGTTGTCGACTGCTGGATCGTGTATAGAGCTGTCAACTGTTGGGTCGTGCATAGAGCTGTCGTCTACTGGGTCCTACATGAAGCTGTCGACCGCTGGGCCATGCATTGAAATGTTGACCGTTAGGTCTTGTTTAAACTTGTAAAGCCTATTGTTGGGCCTGTCGAGTGCTGGGCTTCATTTTAGGTCGTGGGCTTGGGCTGTTTTTAGTCATTTTAGGCTGTCTTTTGGGTCTAAACCTTTTGCGCTATTTTTGACCACTACAATTTGCTCCCTACTCTCTTAGTTTTATTCTAAAACTCAGAGAGTAGCACAGAGAGCTCAAAACTTAATACATGTGGTGTGTCGAGCTGATTTCACCGCCAGATAGTGTTATAGTTATGCAGACTGAGCCCTTGCGTGCTGAGTGTCTTTGCAGGTGGGTGTACGACATTAATGAAATCGAGACTTAACCAATTTTAAAAATTGATTAAGCCATAAACTAGCCCGTGTATATAACTTAGTGTTGTTGAATGCACGACATCAATTAATTGACTAGGTCATAAGCTTGGCTCATGCGTAGAGCTTTGTGTCACTGAGTACACGACATGAATTAATGAAGACTTTAACCAATTTGAAAATTGATTAAGTCATAGATGGAGGGGTCAGCCCTCCATGTCATATTTTTAGCAGTTGCATAGTCAATGATTCGACTATGTCGAATAGAGATGTAGAGTCAGCATGGTGTTATATCATTCATTAAATAGCAATATTGCTCACGGTTTGACCATGTTGTGCGGATGGTCATGTAGACATGTCATGTAGGCGGTCGTGTAGACATGTCTTGTAGAAAGTTGTGTAGACATGTCTTGCAGACATTCGTGTAGACATCTCGCGGGGACAGTCATGTAGTCATGTCGTGCAGACAGTCACGTAGACATCTCATGCAAATAGTCCCGTAGACATGTCATGCGGATAGTCGTGTAGAAAAGTCACCACATCGTGTAGACGGTCGCGTGGACCCATCGTGTAGACGGTCCCATCGTGTAGACGGTCGCGTGGACCCATGGTGTAGGCTGTCGCATGGACACGTCGTGTAGACGGTCGCATGGACACGTCGTTTAGACGATCGCGTGTACACGTCATGTAGGCGGTTGTGTAGACCCGTCGTGTAGATGGTCAAGTGGATGTTGGCATTTGAGTCAGTATTTACCATGACAATGTCAAACAGTAATGAAATTTCGACTTGGTAGAGCATAGATGAAAGCAACGAATCAATTAAACTTTTGTCGATATAAGTGAAAATCGTATAATTTACTTAATGGAGTAACAACCTTGATAAGTTTTCGACTTGGTCGAGTAAAAAAGTGTTGAGTCACTGCAGACGATCGTCTCTGTTTCTGCTGTCTCTACGGGTCGTAGTAGGGTAGGGTTCTGGCCTATGTTCGCTCGAGTGTGGCTCGACTCTATTGTCGCTTCTATTTAACCTGACATGTGGGTAATTGACATCATCTTCTTCCCACTTGATTTGTGCCCATACTTTGGATAAGACGTCTTCTATGGTTTTGCATGGATACTTGGTGAGCTCCTTGTACAAGTCCGAGTCATGTAGCAAGCCCTTCCGGAAGACTGATATAGCGGTAGCCAGGTTATAATGGGGGATAGAGACATTCTCTTTGTTGAAGCATCTAACTTAGTCGCGTAGGCGCTCTCCTCTCCTCTGGGTGATAGTGTAGAGGGCGTCCGACTGCTTCTCCAACTTTCTACTGTTGGCGAATTACTCGACGAAGATATCTGTAAGCTGTGTAAAGGAGCTGACAGAAACGTTGGGTAGGTTGGTGTACTATTGTAGCGCTGGTCCCACCAAGCTCGACCCGAAGCCCTTGCTCATATGTGCTTCTCTCACGTCGTGTGGAATCATTACCGTGAACATCCGCTGGCGATACAAGGCGATATGGTCGTTCGGATCTGTCGTGCCGTCGTAGCGCTTCATGTTAGGGAAGCTAAATTTCCTTAGCATCTCGATGAGGGCGATAGCATTGACAAAGAGTGAGTCCGCAAAGCTGTTGATCAAGCTCTTCTTGATGGGAGCGGGTATTCTAAGAATGCGTTGGATCAAAGTTTCTATTTCTGCGAACCTGCGTGTGAGTTCGGGTTCAAATAAAGTGGAGGTCGAGCCTACCATACCTGTCATGTGCAAAGCTGGCGCTGTATGCACGTTGGTTACAGTTATTGTTGAGGGGACGACAGCTTCCGTGTTACTTGGGAGAGTTTGATGGGCAGAAGCTATCTGGTTCATTTCTCCCTAGGCGGCAGCCATTACAGTTGATGTATCAGGCGCGACAAGTTCTGCTTCCTGATCGCCTTCAGGAATGGAAATGTCGTTTGCGCTCGATCTTAGCTCAAAGATGGGATGGCGTGCATTGGAGGTTAGCGTCGCGGGCGTCGTCTACCCCGGAGCAGATGTGGGGTTGTTAACTTCGTAACGTATATGGTCAAACCCCAGCGGCGGAGTTGTCAACTAAGGTGGCGACCTTGCTCTGTAAGTCTTTGTTCTCAGCACGAACAACCTTGTTTTTCGACTCTAACGCTCGAAGTTGTTTCGAGTATTCGTTCATCTGTTCCATTAGCACCGCAAGCTGGGCTTCTAACGTGATAGGGTTTGATTCTTCCGCCATAATCTAAATGTCTATGATTGTTGATTTGCTGATTGAATAACATCGTGCCCCACAGTAGGCGCCAAATTGTAGATGTTAGAATTTACGCTTGATGACCTGGCGGTCTACGGTGATTAATTGAGGGGACGACGATCTGCAAAATAACAAGAATAGTGTCGTGCTCTCGGGACACCGGGGTGGTACCAGCCAAATAGCCTCCGACGCCGAAGTTAGATTGTGAATCTAAAAAGGAAAAGACAAGCAAGACGAAAGATACCTAAATTTAAGTGTATGTCGTGCAGTATGTGATATATGTCGTGCAGTATATGATGTTACGTCAAGCAATATATGACGTTATATCGAGCGTAATAGTGATATCAAAGGAGGCTATATCGTGCGTAGCTGATCTTAGGATTGCGTCATGCGATAAGCGATGATTTGAAATGTCGAGCATAGGTAGTACACTTAGATGAGACTATGTCATGTGTAACTAGTCTTAAGATTGCGTCGTGCGTGAGTCTAATTGATTAGTAGCAGAATGATAGCTTTGGTGTAAAAATGCTTAACCCCTGAAAATGAAGCCATGAGGCTGTATTTATATGGGTTTGGGTTGTCCGTTGCATCCATATCTAAAGGGATGTAGAGCTCCGAGATATCTGGAATTCCTAATATCTCGGAGCCTATTTTAACTGGGCAAGTTAGACTAAGTCAACTGACTTAGTCAAGGGTTAACTGAGTTAGTTGCCTGGTGGCTGCGGAGTCGAGTCGACCACATGGGCCTATCTTTGGGAGCTGTCGATTGCTGGGTCGTGCATTGAGTTATCGACCGCTGGAGTGTGTATCGAGCTATCGACCTCTAGGTCGTGCATAAAGCTGTCAACTGCTGGGTCGTGCATAGAGCTGTCGACCGCTGGGTCTTGTTTAAACTTGTAAAGCCTATTGTTGGGCTTGTCAAGCGCTGGGCTTTATTTTAGGTCGTAGGCTTGGGTTGTTTTTAGTCATTTTGGGTTGTCTTTTGGGTCTAAACCTTTTGCGCTATTTTGGATCACTACAAGAAACTGACTGGCTCCAGCAACTTGAGCAAATACTGAATGCAATGTCTTGATTGTCTGTTTAATTAGAAAAGGGTTGCTTCCAGTGATGAGGATATCATCTACATAAACTAGCAAACACAACAGTTGACTGGTAACCTTCTTAATAAACAAAGAAACATCAGAGGTGGCATTAGTAAAATCCCAACCAAAAAGAGCATACTGGAGCTTATGGAACCAAGCTCGAGCTGTCTATTTTAGGCCATACAATGCTTTGTTGAGTTTGCAGACATGGTGAAGGAAAACTGAGCTGACAAACTCCTCTAGCTGCTGCATAAACACCAATTCATCAAGGTCTCCATTGATGAAAGCATTGTTGATGTTCACTTGCTGAACATCCCAATGAAAAGTGATAGCTAAACTGAAAATAATTCTGATTGTAGAAGGTACATGGACTGAATGTTTCAAAGAAGACTATACCTTGACTTTGATAAAAGCCTTTAGCAACTAATTTATCTTTATACTTAAGAACACTGCCATCTGAATTATGTTTGATTCGAAAATCCACTTGTTCCCCACAATATGCATATCAGTTGTGCAAGGAACTAAAGTCCAAGAATTGTTGATCATTAGTGCATTGTATTCGTCTTGTATAGTTGCTAGCCACTTAGCATTTTACATTGCATTTTTAAACTTAGTAGGTTCAATTTCACCAATTGTAGCACCCCCCGACCCGACCCGGCCGGACCGAACCGGGGTGCGCTACTCGGACATTCAAAACTTTCTAAATTCATGTTTATAAACTGAAAACCATATAAATTATAGTTTAAAAATCGTTTTCGAGTGAGCCCATTCAATACAAACTTTTTACAAAAATTCGGCAGAGTACCGTTTGTTTTTCGGACTTTCCAAAACCTGCTTTTACACAAATCAAATCACATTACATTTTCACAAACACTTCTATAACAATTTCAATCAGTTGCGCACTCTGCCGTTTAGTGCGACTTTCACAGATAGTTTATAAAATAAAATAAATCGAACTTAAACATTTACAATCATTTTGATAATAAAATACAGAAGTCATAAACTAGTTAATTACAAAACATTTTACAAAACATATTTACAAATTCCCTGTATATGCATGCTTTCGGAATATATATACACATAACAAAAATATAGCTACCCAACTGTACAAATCCTGTGACTCGGTCTGCAACTCTTTCTTCCTTCAGTCTTTAGCTTCGTCCGGATTCCTGGTACCTACGCGTTAGAAACAAAACTAACGCGCTAAGCATATAGCTTAGTGGGTGTACTATAAATTATAAACTCAATTAAATGAACCACAAATAAATATCTGTTAAGAAGAAATAAACCACAATATATATATTCCATTCCATTTCAAAACGATTAAATTTCTAAATCAAAACATTAAACAATTTCAATCACTTTAATTTCAATAATGAGATCAATATACGAATGCTATCAATAAAATCATTCAGTACACTTTTCAATTCCAATCAATTCTGGCCCGCTAGAATACTAAACATATACGGACTGGAATATGGGTCAAGCTCCCAATCCCCAGAACGAATTCTGAGGAGGTACGTGTCTCCCAACTCTAGGACCGTGGGTACGGAACCTAGAGAGGTACATAGCTCCCTATCCCAGGAACGAATCCTTGGGAAGGTACATTAACTCCCAACCCCCAGGACGAATCCTGAGGAGGTACGTATCTCCCAACCTCTGGATGAATCCAAGAGGAGGTACATCAGTATCATCAATATCAATCAATCAATATCGGCGCAGTACTGCTCAGTAAAACCCAGCTGGTATACCAACCTCCTATATCCATTTCTGTCTACGTATCCTAGGGCCAACAATTTTCACAATCATTTACAAATCAATATTTACTCAGTCAAACTAAAATTTTACACGATATTCTTCAAACGCATCAACAATAATCATATAAATATCGAAATCAACTATTTAATACGAAATCGAAACATTCGAACCTCAAACAAATACGATCTAGTATAAAATCTTTCCGAAATCAACCATAAGTATATCAATCATCAATTTTTACACATAGAAAATCGAAATCGAAAACATCTAACGAAATCGAAATCGATAACATTTAACGAAATTGAAATCGAAACGAAAACAAGAAACAGAAACGAAAACAATAACGCAAACGATAACGAAATATTTTTCGTAAAGATTCCGAAAACAAAAGTACACCAACCTCGGTACCGTTTTTCGTTCGAGAAATCGCGGTTCCACGATCTCTTTTTCCTTTTCCTTTCTTTCACTTTCTCCTTTTTCCTCTTCTTCTTCTTTCTTCTTCTTTCTTTCCTTTCTTTTCTCTCCTTTTCTCTCTTTTTCTCGGCTCTTTCTCTCTCTTTCTCTTGCTGTTCTGTTTTCTCGCTTCTGCGAGAAACTTCTTCTTTTTTTTTATATTTTTTTCGCTACCGCGACCGCCGTCGCGACCTGTGGTCGCGGCACCAGGTCGCGATGCTCACTGGAGTGCGCGCACCACCTTCCTCGCGAGCGCGCCTTGGTCGCGCGAGTGGTCGCGCTGCTCTCTGCCCGATTTTGATAATTTCATCGCGAGCAGTCCATCGCGACCTGTGGTCGCAGTGGCTGGTCGCGATGCTCACTGCCAGGTTTTGCCATCTTCATCGCGAGCAAGCCATCGCGACCTGTGGTCGCGGTGACTGGTCGCGATGCTCACTGCCAGAAATTGTGTTTTTCACCACGAGCGAGCTATCGCGACCTGTGGTCGCGGTGACCAGGTCGCGATGCTCTCTGGTTCAGTTTTCCAATTTTTCATTTTTCATTTTTTCACTATTCAAATAGTAAAATTTTTACATTTAATTACATTTACACCCCCTCAAATAGTAAATTTTTTTTTTTCACATATATAAAATTAATTACCCGAAATCCGGGATGTTACACCAATAGGACCAAGAGGAGACTTACGCACAGCTGAGAATTTTTTGGGTTTATATTCTCCTAGTTTGGACCTAGTGAGCATAGGGTGAGTGGATTTTGGATTTGTAGATATAAGAGCAGTAAAAATGGTCTCACATGGTTGGTTACCAGTAGTAAGATTAATATGCCATTTTGGTAAATTTGTGTGAACTGGTGGAGCTGAAACAGGGTCAAAATGTAAAATAGGTAAGGTGTGCATAACTGAATTATTAGGATGATCATGCAGAACAAGAAGTAGGTGAGGATGCCACTCCAGATTTTCTGACTATAGGAGACACTAAATGGAGAGTAGAAATAAGCAGACTAGGAGCAATAAATGATTGAGGAACTGATGAAGAGACAAACAAGAATGAAAAGAAAAGTCTAGTGCATTGAAAATAACATTTCTCGAGAGATAAAATTTTCCAAATGAACGAAGACACCTATACCCTTTGTGATGAGTACTATACCCCATGAATACACATTTGGAAGTAGAAAACCAAATTTATGTTGAGAGAAGGATCTAAGATATGGATAATATTCACATCAAAAGCTTTAAGGTAGTGATAATTGGGTTTTCTTGTAGTATAAGACTCAAATTGAGACTTAATATTGAGCTTAGGAGTGGGAAGGTTATTGATTAATAAGGCAGCAGTTTGAAAATCCTTTGTCCAGAACCTCAGTGGCATATGGGCATATGCAATCAAAGTGAGGCCGAATTCAACAAGATGTCTATGCTTTCTCTCTGCCACTCCATTTTGTTGATGAGAGTATGGGCAAGACAGCTTAACTGGACACCAATATTGGTTAGATAAGAAGTAAGATGAGTGAATTCACCTCGTACATCATATTGGACATATTTTATTTTGGTTCCAAGCTGAACTTCTACCATTCTTTGAAATTGAACAAATACTTTAATGGTATCAAATTTTAATTTTAAAAGAAAAACCAAGTGAACCTACTACAAGCATGAACAAAGGATATGTAATATCGAAATCCTTCATTAGATAGCAATGGTGCATGTCCCCACAAATCTATGTGGATGAGTTCAAGAGGTTTAGTATAAACAAAAGTGGAATGTGAATAAGGCAGCTGGTGTAGTTTGCCTAATTTGCAAGATTAACAAAAATGAAGATGAGAAACATTATTATTCAAATGAAAAGTAGTCAATACATTTTTCAGAATTGAAGAAGAAAGATAGCCAAGTTTTACAAGCCGCAGATTGGTAATACTGACAACAAAGTTTGAAGCAAGATATGCACCAGCATTACAGGAAAGTAGACCGAGACAAGTAGACCGACATAGAACCACTTGAGGTTTCAAATTTCTTGGAGGGAGGAGACATACTGACTTCGAGTTGATAAAGGCCACCCTTAAGCAAACCTTATAGTAACACCCTCTTCGAAACCTTGTCTTTAATCACAAAATGATCATCATAAAATCAAAAATGCATGATTTTCTCCAGTGAATTTTGATATGATTAATAGGTTCCTTATGATGTGTGGAACATGCAGAATATTATTGAGATGTAAGGATTTCAAAGGTAAAGTATGAGGTTGAACTTTAGTGTTACCTATATGAGAAATAGCTAGTTGATGTCCACTATCAACTGTGAGTTTGTCATTACCTCTAGATTCAGATCTCATGGAAAGATTGCCAAGGTTAGAGATGATGTGATTTGTTGCACCATTATCCATGTACCAAGCTCCATTTTGCACTGTGTGTGGAGAGGCAAAATAGGTTGTGTTCTGTGGCTGGTTGTAATAAGACTGAGGTTGATTGAAGTTGTTCAGTGGTACTTGCTTCATATGATTCTGACCTACAAATTCTTGATTCAAGTTGGTGTTGCTCTGCTGACTAACACCATCACATGCTTGATCAAATCTCATATAACATTGCGGGGGGCTCCATGTTCTGCTTTGTTAAACTGGTAGCTTGTCCTATTAGTGTTGTTCCATCTATTACCATTTATGTCTCTACCTCTTCCACATTTAGAGTTTCCACCACCTCTATTGTTATGACTATGACCTCCTCATGAGTTGTTATTAGTGTTGTTTGAAGCAAAATTTGGTGACGCTAATGCTCTAGAAACTTCAATGTGAGAGGCAGAATTGAGCTGGTTTAATTTCTGCTCATGTTCCATCAATAGATACTGATCTTCTTGCATAGAAACAAATTGATGTTGTAAGGATACAAGAACCACAACTGGATCATAATCATGGCCTAGTCCACTCATGGCTCTTAGAACTAGATCAAGTTCTATTACTGTTTGACCAGCAGCTCTCAAGGCATTGCCTATGGTTTTGATTTTCAGAAAATATTCACTAATGCTCATTGATCCTTTTTTGGTGTTTAGTAATTTTTGTTTTAGTTGTAAACTTTAACCATAGACTTCTGAGAGTATAAACTTTCTAACGTATTCCAGACTTCAAAGGATGTAACACTTTCAAATACTTAGCCTATATTTTCAGCACTGATGGTGGAAAACAACCAGCTGAGAAGAAGCTGATATGCTCTTCTCCAGGAGATAATGTAAGCACTGTTGAGAGTTGTTGACTTCTCATTATTGTCAGCTGATTGACTTTCAATAAACTTCAGTGGACAAGACTTCAATCCAGTTGATGAAATCATCAAGTTCAAGAGCTCAGATTGTAGAGAGAACCTGAGCTTTTCAATAGATGTAGTTTCTTGAATCAAGCTTGATAAAGATATGAAAATACAGAGTTTTAGCAATCGAAGCTAGATTGACAGGTAGATCTGATGAAGGAAGATGAGTTTGAGGATCAAGAGGCAGAGAAGAGTTGATTGAACCAAAATCCATGACGTTTAGTCAAAAGAGCTCTGGTATCATATTAAGATGAAGGTGTTCGATGAAAAACTATTAAGTGATTGATGAAATGCATTACAGTCAATAATATTGAAAAACTTGATCAACCTCCATTAATGGAGTTACAAAAGCTATATTAGATTTACAGTGTGTTTTTCATGCATCGGTAATCAATTGCAATACATATATATACACACACACACACACACACATATACACACACACACACACACATGTACAAGGCATGAGCATTCTGCTCACACACCAAAACCACCCGATTCCTGATTCCAGGAATGTAATCAACTACAGCGGTGTCTTTGCCAGCTCAGCCATTGTCTGTAGAGTGATGCCAGCTTGATCATCCTTCCTCATTCTGTTAGAAGCTGCACGATATGTGCTATCATTCATGAACCTTCTTCTCTTTGCACCAACAACTGATATTGCATGTATAGCCATACGATTGTCATCTAGTATGGCTTAAGAATTTACATTTACCACTGAGCTATCTTAACTTTTATCAAGAACTACTGTAAGTAACAATTATAATACCTAAATAACCTTATAATAATGTATAAAAATATCGTTTTTCGGATCATCCATTGGATCTGATATACCTACAATTAGATTGAATTTGGTGTACTATTTCTTTCTATTTTTATTTTTTTGGGCAAATTACTTTCTTTAAATTTTGATATTGCTTTATTATTATTATTATTTTTGTCTTAAGTGAAAGACAAATTGAATTCTCATGTAAAACCATTAACAACCCATCATTGGATTAAGAAAGTAAAAAACTAAAATTTTCTTAGAAAAAAAGGTCTCAATAAACACCAAAACAATGCCTTTTTAATTTTTATGATGTTTATTGACATTACAAAGTCACTAAAAACTTAAATTAGATGTAAAACAAAGTTTAGAGTCCTCTAATTATTGTCTTGTTTTCTAGTTTATTGACAAAGTATTATTGTCTCTTTTATGTGACAAAAATATGTTTAAATTAAAGAAATATAAATATATAATACCTTCTCTTCCTCCAACATAATGGTATAAAATACAATGGGTGTAAGTTGATGGGTATAGATAGTAGTTTTATTTTTTTATTTTTTTTAAATTTAACTTGTTCTTATTGGTCATTTTAGTTCAAGGATACTTTTTTTTTTAACAAAAATGATGGTGTAAATTATATTTTTAGATGGTAATATCAGCATCCAAAAATCGGTGTTATCAAAGTTAAGTGTTTATCCCAATATTGCATGAGGAATTTAAGTGACTCAGGTCATGAAAACGTACATATATAATCCTATAATTGGTTAGAACAATTAAAACCAATAATCGTTTGAAGAAAGTTTTTTGGGTTTTTATAGAAATGATAGAAATTGGTTTTTAATTATAATTGCAACATTGCAAGTAAGAACATGTTTATACTCAAAACTGAAGAGCCATTGACAGCTGCGCAAGAATGGAAGTAGAAGGAACGTCAACTTTGATCATAGCTGATTATGCTATAGAAATCATTACACTGAACCAGATATCATAGAAGGATTTGCATTAACGTGCATCATGGCCTCACGGGGCCTATTGCGTCAGTTTGATAGAATAGAAGGATTTGCATTAACGTGCATCATGGCCTCACGGGGCCTATTGCGTCAGTTTGATAGAACGTTTAGATAATTGTTTTAACTAATTCAATTAGTTATAATTTAAAAACGGCTTGGTTAAAAGAATCTAGTCTAAAGCTTATGAAATTTTTTTAAACCAAATTATTTTTCAACTTTTATTAAAATTATAAAAAAAAAAAAATTTAACCCTAAATAGTAATATATCTACTTGATAAGAACTTAAACATATTTAAAATGAGAAATAGTATTATTAAATATTTAATTTTTTTATCTTTAATATTTGAAAAAAAAATCCTATTAATCCTTACTTAATTAAGTCTTTTTTTTTTTAATCTGACACTTTTACGGGTGGAGGAGTGGTCTATTCACACAATTGCGTTTTTATAGACAATGGTGAGAATATATTTACATATTTATATAAGAATTTGAACCTTGGTGGCTTAGACGATTTTGAGACCTCCAACTATCAAGGCAAGGGACTCTATATTAAGTATGTTTTTATATTATAATAAAAGTAAAAATATTTAAATATACTTAATGTATATGAACAGAATTTTTATTAACAAATTAAATAAATAAATTTTATTAAATATTCATTTTGATCATTTTATATTTTCACAATAATTCAGTTATACAATTTTACCAACTCACAGTACTTCTAAAAATATATTTTACTAATTCTAAAAATATATTTTACTAAATATTCAACAACTTTTTCTTAAAATACAGCTACTTTTAAAACGTTACAGTTATAATTATTTTTTTCCGACAAGACAACTTTACCAAGCTGGCCTTAACGTGGTGTCAAAGAGGTAAATTTTCTTCTTCTTCTTTTTTTAATATTTTTTTTTTTATTTTAAAAGAACTTCTTTATAAGGAGTTTTCAAAAACATATTTGTTTGTATGCAAGTAAGCAAGTAAAGCAAAGCTTCGGTGGCACGGGTGCATGTCGAAACACGTGATGTGACGTGAAGTTATATATGATTGGTTGATTGGTTGACTTTACGTTTGTAACGTTTCTGAGTAGGAGGTTGTGTGCACCCATCTCAGTTGTATTTTATAAGATAAAAAATTAATTTCAATGTGTAACGTATCTCAGCAGACGACTATTTGTGCACACATCCCAACCTAACTTCTCCCTAAAAAAGTAACCGACGTAAAAGTGAAGAAAAATTTCTTTTTTTTTATCTAATCTCCGTATTAAAAATAAATTTAGAGGATGAGATAATCGATTCAATAATATATTTCTTATACCAATATTACTGAAGTTGTAGATTAGAATTGTATTTTTTTTTTAAATTATGTATTAATCTAATTTTTTTAAAAATAAAAAAAATTCAGCCATGACTTATATTTATATTCACAAAACAATGATATTGGTAAACTCTGTAATTTCAAATCTAGAACTTAACCGAACGAAAGGGAGATTGTAAGCAT
Source organism: Xanthoceras sorbifolium (assembly GCA_003430845.1). Classification (NCBI taxonomy): domain Eukaryota; kingdom Viridiplantae; phylum Streptophyta; class Magnoliopsida; order Sapindales; family Sapindaceae; genus Xanthoceras; species Xanthoceras sorbifolium. The sequence continues at coordinate 23,111,206 of CM010609.1, forward strand.
AGACAAGAGAAATGTCTATCACAACTAAACTATACAAGTTTTTTTTTTTTATAAATACTTAAAACTAAAAGATTAGCACCACATAGGATCCCATTCCAAAGAAAGGGCCTTTTTTAAACAAAAAAAAAACTTAAAAAAACTTTCTATATATATATCAGTAAAATATAAACACTAACTTTCCAAATTGACTGAAATAATTCCCTGGATTTTATTCTCTTCTCCATCGTCCACAGTACGACCAGTCAAGTCTCTGGCTCTTTTTGCTTGCTCCATCCAGTCAGTTCTCAGCACGGCTACCACCATCACGATGGCGCACACGACTTGGGCCGCTAATAAGCCTAACCAAAACCCGGACAAACCTATTTTCACCACAAAGGCCATTAAGACAGCAATAAGCAACCCAACTACGTAAAAAGATCCAAAATTTATTTTAACGCCCAAAGTTGGCCGAGCGCTGCCTCTCAACACCCCGCACCCGGTGGTCTGCAGGCAGTTTCCGAGCTCACAAAGTCCCACCATCGGCATTGACATGGCGGTTAGCGATAAAATCGCGGCATCGTTAGTGAAGATATGGCCCCAAGCGTTCCTCATTGTGATCATGAATAACATGGCGATAATGCTCATGAAAACGGCGCAAGATAATGCAACTCTGGATGAGGTTTTTGCTTTGAGAGGACGGTTAGCACCCAACTCATTTCCAACCCTTGTTGAGATAGCTTGATTAAGTGATGAAGGGAAGATGTAGACCAATGAAGTTGCTTGGATGATAATTCCCATGGTGGCCACTGCTTCAGTAGCATTGTTGAGAAATCCTGAAAGAATTGTCATCAGCTCGTACCACCACCATTCTAAACAAATAGAGAAGCAGCTGGGGATGGCTAGGCCAAGAATCGGTCCCCATCCTTGGAAGCATTCAAGGGACAAGTCTTGCCATGACTTGCTACAAATGCCGGAAAAGTAGAGGTAAAGCACAAGGGTTATTAGTAGAATGAAATCTGTAATGGCCCCAGCCATAGCTATGCCTTGAATGCCGAGGCTTAGTTCACACACTAAGAGGTAATTTATGGGTGCATGTAGAACAAGAGCAAAAGCTGCACTGATCATTAAAGGGGGAGTTATGTTCTGGGTTCTTAGGTAGATTTTGAGGGGATTGATGATGGACTGAAAGAGTAGATCTGGAAGAGAGAACATTAGATATGTAGAAGCATTGGATAAGATAACTGGATTTTGGCCACATAACAGAAATACTGGTTCAAAGTTGAGCCACAAGAGAGAGATGGGTATGCAAACTAAGGTGAGAATAACAATGGTGCGTTGTAGGGTTTGGCCCATAAGAAGCCACTGTTTGGCTCCATAAGCTTGAGATGAAATGGCATCCATACCCGTAGAAAGGCCCGAAATGATAGAGTAACCAAAGATGTTGGCGATTCCGATCGCCAGAGACCCTCCTGCCAATTCATCTTTACCTAATTTCCCCATGAAAAACATCGATATTGCGGATTTGCCGTAGATTAAAAGGCCAGTGATGATCATAGGGAAGGCTATAGCGTACAGCTGTTTGATCTCTTCAATCACCTGAAAAAAATACAAAGGCAACTAAACTATAGAATTTACCATGAAAGACAGTGAAAAAAATGGAAAAGAAAAAAAAAAGCAATAGCTGAAGGTGTTGGTGTCATTAGACTATAACCTTAGAAAGTGATGGTCGCCACACTTGATATTGGCCCAACTGAGAATCTTGCTCTTCTGCTACATACGTATTAGCGTTTTCTTGCAGTGATGTTGTTGAGTTATAAGTCAACAAAAGAGGGGCCGATGACTCGTTCACCATCTTAGCAAAACTAGGATTTCCCTTGTTAAGCCTCAATGTGTTGAAGTAAAGATTGTAACTATAGAAGATGAAAGCAAAGCAAAAGGGGTGTTTGTGTAGAACTGAAGACTGAATAACTAGTTATAAAGAGAGAAGAGAAAATTCTCTTCTTCTTTTTTTCTTGCACAACTACTCTTACCACATGCAAGCAATGATATATATACACATGACAAGAGTGTAAAAGTAGTGGGTGTTTGTGTAGAGTTCAACTTTTTTTTTTCTTCTCGGTGTGTATAAAGAAGGTAAAAGAAATATTTAATCTAGTTTCCTCTATAAAAAAATAAAGTTTTCTTTTATGAAGTGATCGCGGAAGATAGATCATTTTATTTAAAATTGATATCATTTATGAAAGGATCATTGATAGTTGTTTATTTAATAATAAATTTTCTTTTAATAAGATGTATTTTTATTATTTTCTTTCCTCTAGGGTTTCTCTGAGACTTTAGGGTGAAAGTAGTCGTTGAGCCTCCGGGCTTATTTTTCATTCCTTGTGAATGTAGTTAGGGTTACACTTCAAGAGAATTTCGATGAATCCTGATGAGATCCTGTTGATGTGCGAATCATTATCTATTAAGGATGCTGATGAGCTGGTTAGTAGGTTGGATGAGGGGTTGCAGGCCATTGGAGAGAGTAAACTGGCTTTGAGTTTGGTGGGAAAATTCCTGTCAAATAAGCTTGTGAATAGGGATGCTTTCCGTTTGTCTATTGCTCGGATTTGGAGAACAACGCAAGCCATTGAGATAGAGGTAATTAGAGATAACACTTTTGCTTTTTATTTTACTAGTGCAGCGGACCGGCAACGGGTATTAACGGGAGGCCCGTGGAGTTTTGATAGGGCACTTTTAGTCCTAAAAGAGCCGGTCGGGATTGGTTCTGTATCCTCTATGAGGTTTGATAAGGCAAAATTCTAGGTACAGATCCATAATGTGCCTCTACTGTGTATGACGAAGGAGATTGGCCGTTTTTTGGGGAAACTGATTGGGGTTGTGAAAGAAGTGGATACAGGTGCTTCAGGGGATTGTTTGGGTTAGTTTCTGCGAGTCCGGGCCAGTATTGATTTTTCTAAGCCGTTGAAACGTTACCTTCATGTGGACATTAAAGGAGATGGAACCATCACTGTCATGCCTCTCAAGTACGAGTGTCTCCTGGATTATTACTTTCACTGCGGGTTCCTTGGTCACACATTGAGAGAGTGTGTTAACTGTCCCACATCTACAGATGGTGATGATGAGCAAGTCCATAAATTTGGCAGTTGGATGCGGGCTTCTAGTCCAGTGCGAAGTACGCCTCGATTTCAGCGAGGGAGAATTCAAATAGACTAGGGAGGGATTCGTCTGTGGAGAAACAGGACACCCTGACTATTCTGCGTGAGTCGCCTCATTGATTTTCAGGGGGAGCAGGGGATGGTAAACCTAGTGCACCCTATAAGAGTGGCTCTGACGAGCTGCGTTTACGGGAGGAATATCAAACTACCTTTGGGGGCGACATAGGGACTAACAGTGGCAAGACAAAGGGTTCAGGGTTGCATTCCACTGTGGACCGAGACTACGCAAAGGTAGAACACCATAGAAACTTCACTGACTTTATCATAAACCTTGATTTCGCTACGCTCAATAAGAACCCGGAATAGCTGAAATCGGTTCGTGTTCCGCTTCCAAAGTCAGTCGTCTTTGCCCAAGTGTGAACTGCAGACGACTCTCCGGTGGTTCCATTCCTTCTTACTTGACTTCTGGGTCAACCCAACCCGAATGGGAAGAAAAGGGTCAGCCAAACAGCAGTCCACTTTGTACATTTTCTGAGGCAGACCAATTTGGCATTTTAGAAAAGGGAAGGGAACTTCTCACCGAAGGAGGCAGTAGGAATGAAGGAGGCGGGAAGCTACCGCTTCTAGAATGCCAGCTTATCCTTGACTTTTTTTAGAATGCCGCCTTTGCCAGCTGACACGACTTTTTGTTACCCGCAAGTATACGGGGTCGACACAAGTAATAAAATTATGAGTAAATTATCGTCTCCACAGGGATATTTAGGCGTTGAGTACTAAAATTAACCAAGCCTATTTCTATTTGGATAATCGAAAGGTTTAAAAGAACGAATTAAAAGATAACAATATAAAAACATAAAAGTAAAGCAAACAACCAATATGAGAGATTAGTTAGGGTATTTGAATTCACCTATTCCATCCAATTGATTTCCATGAAAGCACATTGTTGTAGTTTAACTATGCATGATGATGACCGTGTTCATCTAATTTATCCAAAGTCCCCTCTCGAGGTAAATCGAACCTATTCCGCACACACTAATATCCTATCTCTCGATGGTATATCCAAGTGCATGGATATACATTAGTTACAATAAACACCCTATGTGATCACACAAGCAAATTAGTATATCTCTATCTAATTCTACTTGTGGTGGACATTATATTGAGCACGTGGTGGACGTCTCCTCTCGGTACATAACACACAACCAATTTATCATCTAAATGTAGGCCTTCACATTCAAAAGCATTAAGCACAATAATACCACTCAACAACATAATAATCAACCACAACAAATTAAACAATCAATTCATTCAATCATTATAGAATAAGATCCATTAAAACCCTAACTTACAAATTTAGTTCATAATCAAAGATTTACAACTAAACATGTTTTCCAATTAATAAAGAGAGTTACAAGCATGAAAATAAAGAAGGAAAGGGATAGAAAAACTCTAGGTGTGATGAACTTTCGTCCTCCTCCTCATTGGGAATTTGTCTAGCGTCCACTTTCTCCAAATCCAAGCTTGATGGTGAGATTTTGGCTCAAGGATTGAATCCAATCCCTCTTGGTTTCAAGGTGATCTTCTTCTCCCCTCTTTGCCTCTTCTCTTCTCTCTTGGTCTCCTCTTGGTCCTCTCCTTAGAGCCCTAGCTGAATCCCCTCTCTTTTGAGCCCTTTTTCTACTTATAGACATTGGAAATAAGGTTTCTCGCGTCGCCATCGTGACCATGGGTCGCTACCGCTAGTCGCGGTACTGTGCTCGCGGTGCTCACTGCCAAAAAATTGATGTTTCATCGCGACCAGCGTATCGCGACCTACGGTCGCGGTACCAGGTCGCGGTGCTCACTGGTCCAAATTTCAGGATTGCGCATTGTTACGAAAATGACCATAACTTCTTCTAGAAAACTCCAAATCACGAACTGTAAAATGTATTGGAAAGTAGACATCTATAACTTTCCATACATATAAAGCTCGAAACCCAGTTCATCCTCTGGAATTTATGACGGCCTCCAAAACATGACTTGTGACTTTACTCTCGACATGAAAGTCGTAAGTCTGCGCACTGTTGTGAAAATGAGCATAACTTTCTCTAGACAACTCGGAATCATGAACCGTAAAATTTTCCGAAAAGCAGACATCGTGACCTTTCCAGAAATATAAGGCGCTCAACCCAGTTCATCTTGTAGAATTTATGGCAGCCTCCAAACGATGACAGCTGTGCATTCCCAAATCTTCAATTTAATCCACCAAAACTCTTCAATTACGCACAAAACCTTATTACCTGTATACTAGAGGAAAACACGTCAAAAGCACCAAAAATACTCAAGAATACAATTAAAAGATATGGTTTAAGGGTTGTAATTATATGAAAATAAATGACCGATCAAATACCCCCAAACTTATCTTTTGCTTGTCCTCAAGCAAATCGGAACACAGCACAACTAAAAGCAAAGACAAAAATAACTAAAACTAAAAACAAAAACGAACTAAGCTATATCCATTTTCGTAGGATGCAACGATGGCACTTAGCACGTGCCACAAGCCTTTAAACCCCTAGGTGGCCCTAGTGGACGAGTTATAGTCTCGTGAGGGTTTATCAGCTACGATACCCACAAACGTCCTAAGCTAACCACATAGATAGCTCAACATCAAATTAAATATATACACAAATGCAAAGGTATAAGAATAGCACAAAATCTGTAACACCCTCTGACCCGACCCGGCTGGATTGACTCAGGAAGTGCTACCTGGTTTTCAAAACTTTCTTAATTCTGTTTATAAACTGAAAACCATATAATTTATAATTTTAAAATCTTTTCTAGTGAGCCCATCAAAAGTTATTTTTCCAAAAATTTCGGCAGAGTTCCCTCTGTTTTTCTGATTTCCTAAAACCTGTTTTCGAACAAAACGCAAATCACAAACAATTCACAAAAAACACTTCAAATCTCAATCCATTCAAATGCGCACTCTGCCGTTTAGTGCGACTTTCAAACAGTTTATAAAACAATTCAGTAACTACAATCCTTTTGAAAAATGCAAAACAGAAAGCATAAAATAATTAATTACAACACATAATTACAAAACATAATTACAAAATTCTCTGTATATGTACGCATATCTAATTATAATATACAGAAATACTTATATAGCAAACTACCCCAAAGATACTGTGACTCTGAGCTCTTCTCTGCAGCTGGTGCCTCTTCAATCCTTTCCGTCCTCGGTATCTTTATTACCTACGCGTTAGAAACAAAACTAACGCGCTAAGCAAAGTTGCCTAGTGGGTGTACACTTAAAATAAATAGTAATATAATATAAAACAGGATATCTAAACCAGTATTTCATAAATCAGAAATGCAAATTTATAAGTAAACAGTAAAGCTTAAAAACAGAATTTTCAAATATATAAATATATATATATATATATATATATATATATATATATAACCAACGTTTTGAACTATATAAACATACAATATATCAAAAATTTCTGGAATTCAGTTCAATATCATTTCTTTATTTCCATAACACTTTCTATCCATAAATTCTAAATCTGGCCCGTGATACACATAACAGGGTGTACAGGACTGGATTACGGGTTTTACAGTCGGGTTTCCCATCTCATATGAAATGGTATCCCTATATAAACAGTCGGTTTCCCATTTCACGAGGAAATGATATCCGGGTATTCTCACAGTCGGTTTCCCATTTCTCGAGGAAATGGTATCCGTGGTAAATAGTCGGTTTCCCATTTCACGAGGAAATGGTATCCGAAATCAATAATCAGAGACGGTGCAGTACTGCCATAAATTCACCCAATTGACATGTCAATCTCCTATATCCAAATATCCCTATACATATATCAGGGCCGTTCAAAATATCATAACAAATCAGTTCTATGGTTTCAGAAATCAACGAATATCAGTTGAAATCACAATCCAGAAATAGGAAAATCATACAATAATTAGAAATCAGAATTTGAAAACACACGTTTTTCTTCGACTGTTCACAAGAGTAAAATAATGCACAAATAATCCAACAATATACAAAAATGCAAATATATATAAACCAATCCATACGAATATATATATATATATATATAATTCATAACTATATTTCGAAACGAACTAAATCAAAACATTTATCAAAAATAAATTCAGAAACGTGTGTACACCAACCTGGATACCGTTTTTCTCTCGACTATCGCGGTTCTACGTTTTCTTTTCCTTTCCCTTTTCTTTCTCTTCCACCTTTCCTTTCTTTCTTTTCTTCTTCTTTTCTTCCTCTTCTCCTTCTCTTCTTCCTCTTCTTCTTCTTCTTTTCTTTTCTTTTTCCCTCTCTCTCTCGGTCTCTCTTTTTCTTTTTCTGTTTTCTGTGGCTTCTGCGAGAAGCCAAATTTTTTTTTTATATTTTTCGGTCGTCACGACCGTCGTCGCGACCTGTGGTCGCGCCACCAGGTCGCGGTACTCACTGGAGTGTTTCCACCGCCTTCATCGCGAGCACACCTCGCGGTACCATGGTCGCGCTGGTGGTCGCGTTGCTCACTGCCAGAATTTGACATTTTCATCGCGAGCAGTTCATCGCGATCTGTGGTCGCGGTGATTAGTCGCGATGCTCACTGCCAAAATTTCCATGTTTCATCGCGACCTGTGGTCGCGATACTCACTGCCACAATTTTCAATTTTTTCATGCATCATTTTCGACCGTTCAATCTAGTCCACCTGGAAACCATAAAAATAAACATACTTTTAATTACATTTACACCCCCTCCAATCACAAAATTTATTTTCACATATATAAAATTAATTATCCGAAATTCGGGATGTTATAAAATCAGAAATCCAAAATGCTGTCAATAAGTCTAATACACCATATATCATACAGGACACTGACATGCAACGCATTTATAATTGTGACACCTTCCATATCAATAAACCGCTGATATAATTCGCCTCGACTCTAGTCTCACAAGTTTTCACTCAATAGCACTCAGAACCTAGGCAATCACACTTTCAACTGCATACGACTGGAATTTATAAGCAAATAATTTCAAAATGTGTTGTATGCATCAATAATTAGAAAGAACGCACAAATTTAACAAAGGATCTCATGAAAGATATCAAATGCTAAGAACAGAAAAATTCGTGTATATATATGTCAAATATTACAATTGAATTTCCTCAGAAGATCAACAGGTCTTTATATAGTTGTAATGGGGCTTAGGGTGATTGGCTCAAAAAGAACGGAAATCGGGTTCAACTCACTTGGAAACCTATTGAGAGACTTCATAAAATTTTCAATTCGTGCAACTTCTCTCACGACTACCAAATTTGCTCAACTTTTCTTCCCTTCCTCTTCTACACCTTTCTCCTTCAACCTCATTTTCAACCTTTTCTCAATTTTTACTTTGTGCATTTCACTCCTTTTTCTCATTTTAGCCAACTCTTCTTATTTTATTCATTATTTTTAATGTTAGCTATTCTCTTTTTCTGCACATTTCCCACATCCTTATCATCTTTTCTACTCCACTCCTTCTTCCTCACTCAACACGTACACATTTTTCTTTTAATTGTCTCTAGTTTCCAAGCGTCAAAGGTAACGTCTTACAATTTCGGCTAGGATTTTTGGGTATGTAGGTCATACAATAAAAGGCTAATATGCGAGTGTTTGGCCGCGAATGGGATAGGGAGCACGCAATTACGGATAGGAAATCAAGCTATTTAGGAATTCACACACAATGCCTGGATCATATCTCCAAAATCTACTCAATTGAACATTCAAAACATATATACAAGATTTTCATAATGCCGTTCATTAACATCCAATGCAAACCTATAGAGATCAATCTAATGACAATAAAGCTCAAGAAAGTGTTTAAGAGTAGAAACAAGAATTCCCTCAGAATAAATACGCAATAATCTCAAAATCTCACTAAGGGTAGTCTCCACTATTAATCAGGGCTATTAATTGAAAGTTGTCACATATTACAATGCAAAGACGTCAGACCTATACGTTTAGATGCAAAAACCCTACAGGTATTATTCCAAATAACAACTTTGTACACTCAAATGACCTAAGTATTTACATATTATTACTCAATTATCTGTAAAGCATGCATATGGTTTCGCTATCCTAATACGAACACAACAAAACACGAAAATACAATAAAAGACTCGAAAACTGGTGTACGTGGCATTGTTATACCTAAGTCTTCCAAACGCATTGCGTATGAGGAATGTCTAGGTTTCCAGCCTATATACACCAATCAGACGCACAAACACACAAACACCAAACAATACCCCCAAACTTAAAATAAACATTGTCCTCAATGTTTTACACCTTACGTACGAGGAAAAGGGGCTTATAAAGAAATAAAAAAAACTAAAGACTAGAAATAAAAACTAAAAACAAAAATAAATAAGACACAAAAACAAAAACGCACAAAATAAATTAACACAAAACAACAGTCCTAATATCCACAACTAACAACCCTAGATATCCACAACTAACAAATCTAAATAGACACACAAAAACAAATAAAAACAAAATCAAAGAAATCAAACACTTGAAGTGTTGGGGAGGGCGACTGGTAGTGTGGTTCGGCCAAGGGGTGCTGGACGGAGGTTTCATTATGAGTTTTGTTGGGAGGATTTAGAGGAATGTAAAGCAATTGTTAAAAATTCTTGGGTGGACGTGGGGGAAGGGCTAGCTAGTGTGGTAAATAATAATAATAGATGTGCTGCTCTTTTGAAGGGTTGGTACAAACAGCAAAGGGGTAATCTGGATCATGATATTCGGTACTCTAGGAGGGAGCTTAATAAGTTGTCATGTGTGTCCAATCCGGGTTCTTGGCGAGCCATTCGTGAAGTTGAGAATAAGCTGGACGGGTTCTTAAAATGTGAGGAAGTGTTGTGAAGGCAGTGGTCTAGAGTTGATTGGCTTAAACATGGTGATAGGAATACGAATTTTTTTCACTCTCGAGCGACGGCAAGGAGAAAGAGTAACACGATCAAAGGGTTGCATGATCAAATTGGTGCTTGGCATGTGGGACGTGATAAAATTTTAAATGTGGTGCAGAACTATTTTGCAGCGCTTTTCGATTCATCTTATCCTTCCCAAGATGATTTAAACTTAGTTTTTGATTCTGTTCGTGCTAGGCTATCTAGTAGTAGTGTGCGGCTCCTGGAAAAGCCTTTTACGGCTGAAGAAATGAAGGTCATTTTGTTCGATGTGGCTTCATCGAAGGCTCCTAGACTAGATAGGTTTCCGACATGCTTTTTCTAAAAAAATTGGGCGGTGGTAGGGGGCTACGTGGTGGAGGCTTGTTTAAGCTTTTTAAATGGCAACGCTCTTATTGATTGTGTAAATAGAACTTTAATTACCCTTATTCCCAAAGTGTCTGGTGCATATGAGATGATAGATTTCCGCCCAATTAGCTTGTGTAATGTGAGTTTCAAGATAGTGTCCAAGACTTTGGCTAATCAATTCCAAGGGGTGCTAGATGAGGTCAATGCCTGCAATCAGAGTGCTTTTATCCCTAGTTATGTGAGTACAGATAACGCGATTGTAGGCTTTAAGTGCTTGCATGCGCTTAAGCGCAAGGTGAAGGGGCGGAAAGGCTTTATAGCGTTAAAACTTGATATATCAAAAGCCTACCATAGGGTGGAGTGGGTTTGTTTAGAGGGGATGATGTTGATTATGGGGTTTCCAAAACGATGGATTGATAGAGTTATGTGTTGTGTTCGTTCGGTTACCTACTCTTTTAAAATTAGTGGGGAGTCGTGTGGTGATCTCAAGCCATCGCGAGGCTTTCGGCAAAGGGGTCCATTGTCACCTTACCTTTTTCTTATTTATGCTGAAGGGTTGTCAAGTCTGTTGGTTAAAGATGAGAGCAATGGGATTATCTCGGGTTTCAAATGTAGTAGGTCCGGTCCTACGATTACTCATCTCTTCTTTACTAATGATAGTTTGGTGTTCACTAGGGCCTCTACTACTAAGTGCCAGAGTATAAAGAGCATTTTGGGTATTTATGTGCGTGCTTCGGGTCAGGAGGTGAATTTTGATAAATCCGTAATGTGTTGTAGTAAGCAGATTGGCCATGGTGAGGCTTGTGCTCTGGCGGATATGCTAGAGGTTCGGCTAGTCGGCTGCCACGAGCGCTATCTAGGGTTGCCTAGTTTTGCGGGATTGAATAAGATAGAGATATTTAAAAGTATTAAAGATAGGGTTTGGGCGAGGTTGAAAGGGTGGAGTGCCTCGCTCTTTTCTGCAGAAGGTCATGAGGTTCTATTGAAAGCGGTGGTCCAGTCTATTCCTCTTTATAGTATGAATCTTTTTCGGCTTGCTAAAGAGTTAATTAGGGAATTACATGGTCTTTGTTCTAAATTTTGGTGGGGGAGTAATGGTTCTCATTCTCAAATTCATTGGGGTTCTTGGCTGAGGTTGTGCAAGAGGAAGAAGAATGGAGGTTTCGAGTTTAGGGACCTAGGGATGTTTAATAAAGCTATGTTGGCTAAATAGTGCTGGCGTTTAGTTAATAATCCTAATTCTCTTGTTTCAAAGGTGTTGAAAGGTTGTTATTTTCCTCGCTCTAGTTTTTTTAATGCGGTGGTTAAACCGTCTCATTCTTTAGTATGGAAAAGTCTTATTTGGGGTAGAGAGCTGCTGATCCAGGGCTCTAGGTGGCGGATTGGCACTGGCACTAATGTTTCAATTTATAAATATCACTGGATTCCTCGGCCTTCAACATTCTGGGTGCTTTCCTTTTTGGTGCTTGGGGAGTTTATGACGGTCCACCAACTCAAAATCGATTCAGGTTCCTGGAATATAGATCTTATTCGTGCTAATTTTATTCCTATGGATGTCGAGGCTATCCTCAGCATTCATACGAGCTCTTTTAGTTTTCAAGATTCCCTTTGTTAGCACTTTGAGAAGCATGGAATTTTTTCGGTGACAAATGCGTATTGAGTTGGTAAGGCAGCTGAGGTGGGTTGTAGTTCTTCGGATCCTTCGCAAGTGGTTGGCTGGTGGCAGTTTCTGTGGAGGCTTTGCATTCCTCTTAAGGTGAAGCTTTTTTTATGGAGGGATTGTTACGGATGTTTCTTGTCCTGTGTGTGATAAAAAGCCAGAATCTGATTTGCATGCCATCTGGACGTGTAAGTTGCTGAAGGATATTCGTGTAGCTAGCTGGGATGATCCTGGGTTGGTCTGCTCACCTTCTTCTACTGCTTTAGACTTTTTCATTAGCTGCAAGCACCAGCTCACTGTCGATGAGTTTGAGCTACTGAGTATTATTTTGTGGAGAAACTAGTATAGGCGTAACATAGCTGTTCATGCCACCCAGCTGCTTCTGGTTGATGAAGTCGTTCCTTGGGCTCGTCAGTTCTTACGAGATTTCCATGAGGCTAATGTTCAAGGCATGAACTCTCAGCAGTTGGCAGCGCAGTCGGTCAAATGGCGACTACTTGATGCTGGGCTGGTTAAAGTGAATTCAGATACAGCAATTGACTCTTCGAGCTGTCTGGTGGGGTTTGGTTTGGTGGTGTGCAACCAGCTGGGACGTGTTTTGGGTTCTTCTTGACAGAGAATGGAGGCTAGTTTCTACCCCCCCCCCCCCCCCCCCCCCCCCCCCCCCTCTCCCCATGTAGCATAAGCTTCTGCTCTTGCGATGGATATAGTTTGCTGCAGACCTTAGCTTTTCTCGTTGTGTTTTTGAATCAGATGCTGCAGCAGTGGTGAGCCTAATCTCCAGCAATATTCTTTCGAGTTCTAAGCTTGGTCTTGTTGTTTTGGATATTAAGGAGAGACTTCGTGCTTTTTCTACTTCTATCGTTTCCTTTGTTCGTCATTTAGCTAATTCTGTGGCACATTACCTGGCTAAACTTGCTTTGATTTCCAGTTTTGTTGGTTTTCTTATTGATGAGTTTCCTTCCTGCGTGAAGTCGTGTGTCCTGGCTGATTTGCGTGGATAGTTTGGTTTTCCCTTTGGGGCTTTAATATATTCTCTTTTAAAAAAAAAGATGTATTTTTATTTTTGTAATAAAAAAACCTAATTTTGATAATTAAATTTTAAGCATAACTATACAAAACTCACACCTCTCTTTATCTGGTGCTATAATATGTCTCTTGTTTTGATAATATTGAACACTGATGAAAGATGTAATGCATATGAACCTTAAAAATGTTGAACTTTGATGAAAGTTGTAATGTTTAAGTTAGATTAATATTGTGAATTTTGACTTCGTAGGGTTTTTTTTTTTTTTTTTTTTTTTTATTTTTGGGTTTTGAGATGTCTTGTAATTTGGTTTGAATTTCAATGAATCAAGTTATTGAAAAAGAAAATCAATTATGTTGTAAGTTTTTATGAATGAACAATTTTTTTATTGTAATTGTTGCATGTTATCTAAAACAACCTCTTAATTTAGAAAACAAACCACCACCACCCAATGTAGCTATGATTCAAGTTCGAATCGCAACCGCTGTAGGTAGTATATTAAACAAGTAATGATGTAGTCATTTTTAAGTTGTGAGAAATGGATAAATGAATTAGGATAACGAGTCCCTATTTAGTAGAGTCTATGTTTAGTAGGTTATCTTTGTTTCTTCCTATTTAGTAGAGTCCCTATTTAGGTAAGTGTTTGAGTCGGTCTATACTTCTTCCTATTTTAGAACTCTTGTTTTAGTATCTCATCACCTATAATTATAGGTCGGACTGTATGTTTAAGGGATCTTTGAATTCAATCAGAAATGTATTATTTTCCTCTGCAAACCTTTATTATTCTTCTTCTTTAAAAACCCTTACTGTTCTTCTAATTTCTCAATATCTCCTTACTGTATCTCTTCTCCCTTAGAAGGATTTCCGCATCCTCTTCTTCTGTAGCTGCTGTGCTGCATCAAGTGGTATCAGAGCAGGTTCTTTTGTAGATCTTCATCTACGAAACGACCTATCAAATCGTTTCCGCACCCATCATCATCAATATCGATCTTCATTGTTGATTCCACTACAGAATTCTGACAATGACTGAGTACGTTACATGCGAAGAGTTCAACAAAACCCTTAAACAGAAATTTGCAAAACATAATTTGGAATTGGATACAAAGTTCGACATGATCTTGAAGAAGCTCGAGGAATTAAAACCAACCAATACCCACCCTCCCATCCGTGAAACTCAAAACATTGATTCATCCGCTACCAACACCGAACACAAAATCCCAATTGACATTGACGAATCCGAAACTTAACATGACAAAACTCTTCCCAATGAAGTAAGAGGAGCCATTACCAATAAGCCGAAAGAGGTAGCTTATGTAAATCAACCTTACAAAAGAAACACTTTACAGACTTCAACAAAGTCACGGAGCCACAAAGATGATTCTTTTGAAGACTATGACAGCGATGAGGAAGATATGATCGATGCCGATCAAGCAAAACGATGGCGTGATGACAAACGTCTAAAGAAAGGTCAACAACAAGTGTGATATAGCGCATTACCAGAGTATAAAGTCAAGGCCGATATTCCTAACTTCAACGGTATGTTTAAAATTGAATAGCTTTTAGATTGGTTATATAAAGTTGAATCGTTTTTTCAGTTCATGGATGTACCGGATGATGCACAATTAAAGATGGTAGCCTATAAGCTCAAAGGTGGCGCTACGGCTTGGTGGGAAAACCTCTGTGAGGAGCGTACTAATGCTCGGAAACCTCCTATTGTGACTTGGAAGAGAATGAGGTTTTTAATTCGTCAAAAGTTCCTTCCTCGTGACTTCAAACAACAACTATTTGCCAAGCTTCAGAATTGTAAACAAGGAGCTAGAACAGTCAAAGAATATGTGACAGAATTTTATGCTCTTGTTGTCAGAAACCAGCTATGGGAATCATAAAAACAATTGGTGTCGCGATTTACAAAAGGATTGAATAGGCTTATACGAAATCATTTGGTATTTTCTACATACAATATGGTTGATACTATTCAAGCTGCTATCAAGATTGAGAAATCTCTCTCAAAACCTACACAACCACCACCTACTCGTTACAAGAACTACAAATCCCCAAGCCCCTACTACAACCAATTCTACCAATCACCACCACCTGCCGACGCAAACTACTCCCCAACACCTTATCCCGACGACTACTCCTACACACCATCATACCACAACATCCTTTTACCCGCTCACCCAGTCAACAATACAATTCCTCACAATCCAACCCTCCTCTACTGCCTACTTCTCCGAATCAAACCTTCACACCCCCTCCGAATCAAACCTTCATACCACAACCTCGTCCTAATAACTATCGCCCTCCTTTTAATAACAATCGTCCTAACAAATGAAACTTTCAACAGTTCACCCAACCCCTACCCAAACCTCCAGGTCCATATGACAAACCTAGAGGAGACAAGTGCTTGAAGTGCTTAATGCCAAACCATGGTTCAAGTGAATGTACACGAGTCAATGGGAACATTGATTCTAATGATCGTGATTATGAACTCGACGCTTAAGAGGATGAAATAGATAAACATGAAGTTGCTCATGACATCCATGAAGCATACGGTGATCATATGCTAGGTATGATTTGCCATTTATTCCTTACACAACCTTGCTACTCTCAATGACATAACATATTCAAATTCAAATGTTTGATTGCAGAAAAGTTGTGTGATGTGATTATGGATAGTAGAAGTATTGACAATTACATTACAGCTCATATTGTGGAGAAATTGGGATTGCCGGTTACTTCTTATCCCACCCCTTACTCCATTGGTTGGATTGCCAGTGATTTTTCAAAAGCAATCACACATAAATGCTTGGTGAAATTCTCCTTTCCGGGTTATAAAGATACGGTTCTATGTGATATAGTGGATATGAATGCTACCCACCTTCTACTGGGAAGGCCATGGCAATATGATGTTCGTGCGGTTCACAATTGCTTTGAGAACACCTACACCTTTTACAATGATGATGTTAAGCTTACCCTGCATCCTTCAAAATCACCCACAATTGTTTCTTATTATAGTGATGGAAAGACTAGTGCTTTGGTTGCTACTATTGCTCGTTCATTGTAGAAGACACACACTTTAAGTTCTCACGAAGATGCTAAGCCTATGGTGGAGATTCCAACAAAGGTGAAACCTTTACTTGAGAAGTTCAATGCTATATTTCCAAATGAGTTACCTACTACCTTACCGTCGTCTCGTGATATTCAGCATACATTGATCTCATACTAGGATCTTCTTTTCCAAATCTTCCACATTATCGATTAAGTCCTACTGAGCATGCTATTTTACAAGGATAAGTTGAAGATTTGTTAACAAAGGGTCTGATTCGTCCAAGTAAAAGTCCTTCTGCTTGCCCCGCTTTCTTGGTCTCAAAAAAGGATGGTGGATGAAGGATGTGCATTGATTGTCGAGCTCTGAATTGAATCCTTATTCCAAGGATTAATGACATGATTGATATGCTTGTCGGCTCTATAGTATTCACCAAACTCGATCTTCATAATGGCTATCAAGACACGTGAAGGATTATATGAGTGGATTGTCATGCCATTCGGGCTGTCCAATGCTCCTAGCACTTTCATGTGAATTATGAACCAGGTTCTCCAACGTTTTCTTAGTCAATTCGTTATTGTCTATTTTGATGATATCTTGATTTTTAGTCGCAGCGACAACGAACATCTTTCACACCTCTCACAAGTATTTGAAGTTCTTCATGCCAATGCTTTATTTGTTAACTTAAATAAGTGTACTTTCATGACCAACAAAGTACTATTCTTGGGTTATGTGGTCTCGGATACTGGTATACATGTAGATGATAACAAAGTGAAAGCTATTAAAGATTGGCCAACGCCTACCTGCATTAAAGATGTTCGGAGCTTTCATGGATTGGCAACATTCTATAGGCGATTTGTGAAGAATTTCAGCACAATTGTAGTCCCTCTTACTCATTGTTTGAAGCAAGAAAAGTTATGCAACACCTCCATTCTTGTAATGCCAGATTTTATTAAGACTTTTAAGATCGATTGTGATGCTTCAATCGTCGATATTGGTGCCGTATTAATTCAAGAAAGCCATCTTGTTGCTAATTATAGCGAGAAAAATTCAGATGCTCGCAAAAAATGGTCTACATATGAGTTGCAGTTAATTGCTCTTGTTCAAGCTCTGAAGCACTTGCACACTTACCTTGTTCATCAAGAGTTCGTGATTCATACAGATCATCAAGCTTTGAAGTACTTAAAAACTTCTTCAAAGGTCAATCAGATGCACGATTGTTGGTTATCTACAATCAGTAAGTGCACTTTTTTTGTGAAGTACAAGAGTGGAAGTTTGAATAAGGTCGATGATGCTTTGAGTAAATGTGCTAACCTTCTTATCACAATTCGGAATGAAATCACGGCGTTTGATTATCTCAAGGATCTCTATGCCGAAGATGAAGATTTTAAATTAATGTGGGATAAGTGTAGCACTCAAGAACATGGTGCAGACAACTTTATCATACAATATGGTTTTCTCTTCAAAGGTAATCATCTTTGCATTCCTCAAGGTTCATTACATATTCATCTCATTTGTGAATTACATGGTGAAGGCCTTGGTGGACACTTTGGTCGTGACAAGACAATAGCTTTAATGGAAGAAAGATATTTATGGCCTTCATTAAAATGCGATGTTCAGAAGTTTGTACAAAAGTGTATGGTTTGCCAAAGGTCAAAGGTTCAGAATACTGGTCTTTACATTCCGCTACCTATTCCCAATGCTCATTGGGTCGATGTTAGCATGGATTTTATCTTAGGATTACCTCGTACTAAAAAAGGTAATGATTCGGTCATGGTTGTTGATCGGTACTCAAAGATGGTTCACTTTATTCCTTACAAGAAGACTACAGATGCCTCCAATGTTGCTTATTTGTTCTTCAAGGAAGTAGTTCGTATTTATGGCGAACCAAAATCGATTACCTCGGATCGTGGTACTAAGTTCTTGAGTTACTTTTGGAAAACCCTCTGTATGAGATTGGGAATGACGCTTTAGTTTAACACTACTTCTCACCCACAAACCGATGGTCAAACCGAAGTTGTCAACCGCTCTTTAGGAAACCTGATTAGAGCTAAATGTGAAAACAAACCTAAGCAATGGGATATACTTCTTCTTTACATGGAGTTTGCATTCAATACTTCGGTTAATCGCTCTACGGGTAAGACACCATTTGAAATTGTCTATTCTAAAGTGCCTAACCATGTACTTGACCTAGTAGTGTTGCCAAGGATTCCTGGTGCCAACATTGCTGCGGATCATATGGTTGCTCGAGCTACTCAAGTTCATCACAAAGTCAAAACAAAGCTTGAAGCGTCCAATGCAAAATACAAGGAAGACGCAGATAAGCATAGACGTTTCAAGACATTTCAGGAAAGAGAGCAAGTTATGGTTCATTTACATAAAGAACGTTTTCCAGTTGGTACTTACAACAAGAAAAAGATGAAGAAGTATGGCCCTTTCAAGGTGCTACACAAGATAAGTGATAATGCCTACGTCATTGATCTCCCCGCAGAATTCAACATATCCAACATCTTCAATGTTCAGGAAATTTTCACATTTCATAGAGATAATGCTATACTGTTTTGTGACGGAAACACGAGGGCATGTTTTTTCTAAAGAATGAGGGATTGATGTAGGACAACGAGTCCCTATTTAGTAGAGTCCATGTTTAGTAGGTTATCTTTGTTTCTTCCTATTTTGTAGAGTCCCTATTTAGGTAAGTGTTTGAGTTGGTCTATGCTTCTTCCTATTTTAGAACTCTTGTTTTAGTATTCCTTACCTATAATTATAAGTCGAACTGTATGTTTAAGGGATCTTTGAATTCAATCAGAAACATAATATTTTCCTCTGCAAACCTTTATTCTTCTTCTTCTCTAAAAGCCCTTACTGTTCTTCTAGTTTCTCAACATCTCCTTGTTGCATCTCTTCTCCCTTAGAAGGATTTTCACATCCTCTTCTTCTGTAGCTGCTGTGATGCATCAATAAATGTAATCTTACATTATAAAAATATAAAGTAATTGAAGACCACAACCCAATAGAATAATCTTTTGGGTTTAAAGAATGTGTGGAAAGAGTAAGGAAAAAGGGTTTCACATCATCAAAACTCTTGTGTAATATCCCAAACTGCCATTTTCATTCCCATTCTCTATGGCCACGTTTCCCCAAACTTCTAATCAATCTAGGGTTACTCTCTCTCTCTCTCTCTCTCTCTCTCTCTCTCTCTCTCTCTCTCTCTCTCTCTCTCTCTCTCTCTAATAGTAGTGTTCAAATTTTTGATAGTTTCTACAAGCTAAGATAACTACTGATTTTCAACCATTATTTACTTTCGGAGGAATGTATATCTGTGTCAATAGGAACATCCTAGTAATTGTCTCAATAAAAATTATTTTATACAGGTTATTCACACGTTTTGAAATATGAGTAAACCGTAATTCAATCATAAACTTCTTGTTAAAAACATGAAAATGCAAAGCATGTATAAGCTAAATCGATATTGTTAAAACATAAAAATGCAAAGTTAAATTGTTGTTGAAAACATGCAAATGTACGTATCAAGAAAGTCTTTAGTAGTGCGTTTGACGTATCCATCACCTTCTACTCATATCGTAACATACATTAGTAGTTGATTGCATATAATCTCATGCAATACAGTATGGTATAATTGGAATATGTTCAGGTCAACAAAACTTATATTCTCTTACGTGTCAGATAATAAGTAACTATTCATAAATCATTATTACCACCTTTCAAAAGATATAACTTGAGATATGTTAGAATACAACAGCTCATTTCATCGAATTCAAACCTGGAGAAGTTGACAACAGTCTCATCAGGTTCACCAACTAGTTCACCAGCTGCTTTAGCAAGTTCATCAACTGTTAAGATGCACAGCTATGTTACAATGCCTGCCTATCCATCTAGCTATTGTAGAACTGAGAACCAGAAGCTTAGAGCTGAAGATCAAAATATAAAATATGATCAAGCTTCTGATGCAAGGTTTTCTAGAGGCTGAGATTTTACAGCTGAAGTTCAATTAGTTAGTCAGTTAGAATTGTTGTGCCTGGTCAGCAGAGTTTGTTAAAAATGGTTGGTTCTCCTTGATTCATGGAGATTTTGTTAGATACGCTGACTTAGCATCTCTTATGTATAAATATGGTGATGTAAGTGTAAATTGTAATTGAGAATTTGGTTATGAAACTGAGAGGTTTTCTCTGTATGTTTTAGTATTCATCAATGGCTTTTCATTGAATATTATCGCAAACACTTGCTGATTTTTATCAAACAATTTTAGTTTTCTTGCTTCTTTTTAGTAGTGATCTGCTTTTACATGGTATCAGAGCTTCTACAAAAACTAATCGTCTATAGATAATGATTCTAATACCTCGCCTTCTATGGGAAATAAATATCAAATGATTACTCCCTCTTCAACTTTAACATACCGGTTAAGCTTAATCGTGACAACTATGTCTACTAGAAAGCACAAGTACTTCCTATTATTAAAGCCATTGAACTTGATCATTTCATTTTTGGACTAAAACTTATACCTCCTAAATACATTAAAGTTGAATCTAGCGGTAGAGTTGTAAAAGAAACTGTGATAGATAAGGAATATACAAGCTTGAGAAAGGCAGATAAACTACTGTTGTGTTGGTTACTTTCTACTAATAGTCCTAGTATTATAGGTGGAGTAACTAGTTGTGGAACCTCTCATGAAGTGTGAAGTGTATTGAAATGTTTATATTCACAAATTGCACTAGCAAAA
This sequence comes from Xanthoceras sorbifolium, assembly GCA_003430845.1. Taxonomy (NCBI): domain Eukaryota; kingdom Viridiplantae; phylum Streptophyta; class Magnoliopsida; order Sapindales; family Sapindaceae; genus Xanthoceras; species Xanthoceras sorbifolium. The sequence goes on from CM010609.1 coordinate 23,132,122, forward strand.
GTACTTCAGTTGAACCAGCAGCTACGAAGTGTAGTAAAAGTCTCTAGTACAGTGAGTAAGTTTGTGTTAAAGGTTAAAAGCATTGTTGATGTAATAAAAGGTATTGAAGAGATTGTGAGAGACCAAGACTTATTGTTGAGTATTTTGAATGGTGTAGGACATGAATATGATTCGGTTGTTGTTCTTATTGCCTTACAAAAGTAGGCAATGAGCATTCAAGAAGCTCAATATATATTAATGGTCCATGAACAAAGAATTGAGCATCTTAGCTCAGCTACTCAGCTCAATATGGCAAGCACTAGCGTAAATTTTGCCTCTAATAATCAGAATGGTATTAAGCAGCCACATAGAGGTGGTCCAGCAAATGGTAGAGGCAACAATTCAAGAGGTAGATGAAGAGGAAGAAATGGTGGTAGATCGAATAATAGTAACAAAACTTTATGCTAGATTTGTGGAAGAAGTGGTCACTCTGTAATATACTTTTATAATAGTTTTGATAGAACTTTTAGAGTTTTCAAGGAGGAAATAACCGGAACTATGCAAATGCAAATCAGAACAACTTCCAACAACAGTAAATGAGACAAACTTAAGACTCAAGAAGCCCTCAACACCAAGCAAACGTTCATCAATCAACATCTTACTATGCTACTCCTGAAAGAGTTTGTAATCCCAGCCTGGTATGTAGATAGTAGGACAACAAATGATGTGACATTTGATCTAGGTAACCTTTCTATGCAATCTGAATATCGAGGCAATGACAGACTTGTTATAGGAAACGGTCAGCAACTTAATATCTCACACATTGGTAACTCAATAATCAATACTTCTTTATCTAATGTATGTGTCCCTTCCATAGCTAAGAACTTGCTAAATGTCTCAAAATTTACTCTTGATAACAATGCATATGCTAAATTTACTAAGAACTGTTGTATATTGAAGGAAAAGACTACCAAGAAGGTGCTGCACACAGGAGTACATAAACATGGTCTTTACCAACTTGATCTCAACTGTGTTCAAGCTTCAAGAACTGTTGATCCCTCATATATCTTGTTGACCGAGTCTTTTATGTTTTTCAATTCTAATAAAGCCAGTGCTATAAATGACTATATCCTTTCACCTCTGTACATTCATTAAGTGTCGACATTATATGTAATAAGCAGAATGTTTTGTTGACAATAAAAAAAGATTTAAACTTGTGGCATATCAAACTTGGTCATCATGCACCCTCGATACTTCAACATGTTTTACATAAATTGTATGTAAAAATTCATTGTTTGATATACATTTTTGTGACTCTCGTAAACTAGGGAAGATGCATCAACTTCCTTGCTAGAGTTCCACTCGAATTAGTCGACACTAATGTTTGGGGACCAGCTCCTATGAACTCGGTTGAAGGTTAAAAGTATTATGGCATATTTGTAGACTCTTTCACCATATTTACATGGTTTTATCCTCTAAAAGTCAAGTCTGAAGTCACTCAAACCTTTCTTCAATTTACGAGATTTGTTTAACTTTAATTAGTGTCTACAAGCAGACCTAGGATCATAGTACAAACCTCTGCTACCTTCCTTTGCTCAGAATGGTATTCAGTTTAAAACATCTTGTATTTATACTCATCAACAAAATGGAATTGTTGAGAGAAATCATAGACATTTAGTAGAGTCTGGTCTCACCTTACTAACTCATGCTCACATGCCTTTATCCTTTGGGGTAGATGCTTTTCAGACTGCTGCTCTTTTTATCAATAATCTACTTGCACCAGTCTTGAAAATGAGATGCCCCTTTGAACTTCTGTTTAACAGGTTTCCTAACTACAATTTCTTCAAGTCTTTTGGATATTCATGTTTTCCATATCTGAGGACCTACAATACTTATAAATTTGATTTGCATTCCTCTAAATACATCTTCCTTAGGTACAGTTTACATCAAAAAGGGTACAAATGCTTACATCCCTCAGGCCAAATTTATGTGTCAAGAAATGTGATCTTCAATGAACATGAGTTTCCTTTTTAGTCTATGTTCCAATCAGTATCTTCACATACATTGCTAACAAGCTTCAACTTACCTATGTTTGTTCTAAAGGTCAGCTAGTACTCACACACATTCATCTTCTCAGTCAAACCTCTTCATATTCAACTTAATCTCATGTTTGAGTCTTCTGTTCCTCTTGAACACAGTTCTGTTGCACCAACCCATGTGCAGCGGTAGCCTTTAATCACTGTGCATCAGCTACTTTCAATTCTTGTGCAGCAATAGTGTTTAAATCTTGTATCATGCCATTCCATTGTTACCAAATTGACACATGGTGCTCTTAAACCAAAGCATACTCAATCTTATGTCAAGTACCACAAGCAATGTTAGCTGTTGCACCAGAACCCAAAAATGCAAAGAAAGTTTCGTTACAACCTCATTGGTATAAGGCTATGGAAGAGGAGTGTCAAGCTTTAATGAGAAACAATACTTGGAATCTGGTTCTATGACTTCTCCAATGAACTTGTTTGGATGAAAATGGGTGTTTATAACCAAATACAAGCAAGATGTGTCTATTTCAAAGTATAAACCAAGGTCGGTTGCCAAGGAATTCCATCAAACAGCTAGGATTAATTTCTTTGACACTTTTAGTCTAATTGTTAAGGCTTGCACTATAAAAGTTATTTTCACACTAGCACTCTTTTATAGATGGGACATACAGTAAGTAGATATCAATAATGCAGTCTTACATGGTGATTTCAAAGCATTGGTGTACATACAGCTAACTGGTTTTGTAAGCTTTCAGTTTCCTTCTCATGTGTAGAGGTTGAACAAGGCTCTCTCTGGTCTTAAGCAAGCACCTAGAGCTTTGTTCTTCAAACTCAATGCAATTATTTTTTATCTTGGTTTCACTAACTCTAAGTCTGATGTATCTTTGTTTATTAAACATCATAGCTCACATGTAATCTATCTTTTGGTTTAAGTTGATGACATCTTAGTTACATAAAGCAGTACAGCCTTGGTTCACACTACAATATAGGTTTTACAGTTAAAATTTGTTCTCAAAACTTTAAGGACTGTAAGCTATTTTCTTAGCTTTAAGGCCACTAGAACAGCAACTGGTCTTTCCTCTGTCTTTCAAAATATATTGTTGATCTTCTGCACAAAACCAATATGTCCAATTGCATGTCTTATACTACACCGATGCATCCAAGTACCAAGCTAACTAAAGTGTTTGGCAAGTTTTTCAAGGATCATTTTCTCTACAGAAATACTGTAGGTGCCTTTCACTACCTAATTAATACTAGACCTGACATAGCCTTCACCATTAACAAACTCAGTCAATTCTTAGTTACTCCAACAGAGGATCATTGAGCAACCTGCAAAAGTGTGTTGAGATACCTGAGAGGCACTTCCTCACTTTGATCTGTTCTTTAAGCCATCTTCAGAGTTGCATGTGGAGGTCTTTAGTGATACTAATTAGGCATCCTGTGTTGATGATTGTAAATTTACTAATGGTTATTGTGCTTTCTTGGGCAACAATCTTATTAATTGTTGTTCCTAGAAATAAAATTTTATGGCCAGGTCTAGCAGAGAGGCTAAATATAGAGCCTTAGCCAATGCAACCTCGAAATTTTTGTGTGGCTTCAGTCATTGTTTGCTGAACTTGCTGTTAAGCTTCCAAACTGCCCTGTGCTGTGGTGTGATAACACAAGTGCCACCTCTCTTGTAGAAAATACAGTCTTTCATGTTCGTAATAAACATATTAAAATTGACATTCATTTCATTAGAGCGAAGGTGGCTGCTAATCAAATATATGTCATATATGTTCCAACCACTCTACAAAAGGCTATAGCTTAACTAAGGCACTCTTTCATCCTCGGTTTGAATTCTTTTGTTCCAAACTAACTTATACAATGCCTATGTGTCCAGTTTGAGGAGATGTTAGGATACAACAGCTCACTTCATCGAATTCAAACCTGGAGAAGTTGATAGCAGTCTCATCTGGTTCATCAGCTGCTTTAGCAAGTTCATCAGCTGTGAAGATGCGCAGTTATGTTACAATGCTTGCCTATCCAGCTAGCTATTGTAGAACTGTGAATAAAAAGCTTAGAGCTGAAGATCAGAATATAAAAGATGATCAAACTTTTGATGCAAGGCTCTCGGAGAGTGAGCTTCAACAACTGAAGTTCAGATAGTTAGTCAGCTAAAGCTGTTGTGCCTAGTCAGCAGAGTTTGTTAGGATTGGTTGGTTCTCCGTGATTCACGGAGAGTTTGTTAGAGATGTTGACTCAGCATCTCTTGTGTATAAATATGGTGATGTAAGTTTAAATCATTATTGAGAATTCGGTTATGAAACTGAGAGGTTTTCTCTGCATGTTCAAGTATTCATCGCTGCATTTCATTGATTATTGTCATAAATACTTGTGATTTTTATCAAACAGCTTTAGCTTTCTACTTCTTATCACTAGCGAGCTACTTTTACTGTTTAGTTTTCAAGGATCCTATCTTTTTAACATGAATTGATTTTTTAAGTTCAAGATGAATAATATAATTTAAAAGGTTTTCCAAATAAATGGCACTACTACACCTTGACTTTTATAATTGTCGTTAACTTAATAATCTAAGTTTTTATAGCACCTAAATTTGATTTTAGATAAAAATACTCTTACTTCTCTGCCTAATATAAATAAATTTTAAATTAACAAAAAAAATAACCAGAAGAGAGAAAGTATATCCAAAAACTAATACTAGAAGAAAGGGATAAATTAGGATTCGAAACCAAAATAAAAAGAAGAGAAATATCACATTTCTAGAAATAAATAAAAATAAAAATAAGGAAGAAAAAAAAATCCATAAATAAGTTATTGGTTTTGGTTGAGATTTAGGGGTTGTTTATTTATTTTTATTTTTTTCACTTAACACTTAGTGAGTTTAAATTGGATCCATTAAGTTGTTTTCATTTGTTTTTAAATCCAAAATACATCCAAAAACAATTGAAAATACAAAGTTAAAAATCATGGCTTTTCATTTAATTTTAAATCACTGAATTATATTTAAAATGTTTTCTTCAAACAAAATATCCTCCCAAAGATAACATATTTTGAATTTATAATTTTACATAATACAATTTTCTTTCTTTTAAACTATTATTTATGATAAATAGCTTTTTAAAAAAAATTGTTCATATTATGTAGGGTTGATGCCATCACTTTCAACATCATTATTGAACCTTCAATTTTATTTTATTTTTTAAAGTAAAAATAAAAACCATTTTATATAATTATTTATCATATTTTAACCATAAATAAATTCTTATCAATATTTACATAAAAATGTTAAAGGATTTGTTAAACTATTTGTTAGATGTTTATATCATATCAAATAAAAATGCATAATACGTTAAAAAACAAACAAGTTATTAAAAAATGTCAATTTCAATAAGTTATTAAAACAAACTACTAATAGTAATAAGAGTATAAATGTCAAATTGTTTGGTTTTAGACATTTTCATTATTAAAAAATAAACAAGTTGAAATCATATACAGAAGTGGAAAAAATATATATTAAATTTTAATAAAATTTAATAAAATTCTCGCTTAAATTTTAATAAAATTCAGAATTATTCGGCAAAAGAAAAATTACCCTAATATTAAGTCTTTGCCTTTGGCAAGACGTCTTGTCAAAGTAAAAACTTAATATTAAAGGGTTTGTTGTCCTTTTTTGTGTGGTTATTTTGACATGTATTTTTCTATTTTATATATAAAATTTTAGTTTTTAATCCACAAAAATGATACTAATACACATAGGAACTAAATTTAAAATCTTCAATACTGAGTGTGTTTCTACAATCTCTCAATATGAATACTTCTCAAAGTCTTGAAGAATGAGATTCTTCAACTGTACAAGAGTGGATCAAATATTTTGTTGAAATTTAGAGAACTGAATTTTATAGGGCGGTTGAACAACTATGGTGAGAAAAAGAAAATTAAGCAAGATAGACAAAGTGAACTTGAAGGAAAATTTTGTCAATTTATTTACTTTAATACTAAACAAAATTAAATTAGCGATAATAAAAATAAAATAAAATGATATTAGAATCTTTTCATTTTTAGCCAACTAGAGCATGTTTATATTATGTTTTTTTAAAATATATCAAAAAAAAAAACAAAAAGGGAGGGTTAAATTGGAAAAAGTGAAAGAGATATACTAGCAACAGTCACCCAAAGGCTACTATTACTAACAGTTGCTCATATGAAGTGACAAGTGGCATTCTACTTTTTTTTTTTTAAGTTTTATAATTAATTTTATTTTACTCTGATTATAACTTTAGTCATATATCACTAAATTATTATAAATTATCAATTTAATTCATATGATAAAAATTTTAATGCTCGGACTTACATTAAAATCAAAATTAACTTTTATAAAAAATTAAAACTAAAAGTAAGAATAAAACTTGAGAATATATTTGTTTTAAAATTTAATATCTGATTGATCAGAGGGCTGCCGATATCTACCGAGATTAAACTCTATAGTGCGGTCCAAATATCTTAAATCTAAATCAAAAGAATAAGTCTACTCATAATATTGGGAGAGGTCTCCCTACACTTATTGTGGTTTAATGAGCAAGTGTTAAACAATATTTATAATATGAAGGTTTGAACTTTAATAGATTGGGAGAACCTATGAAGTGACAACTAATTTATCAATTTATTTACTTCAGCACTAAAAAAAAATTAAATTAGCGATAATAAAAATAAAATAAAAGCATATTAGGATCTTTTCACTTTTAGCCAACTAGAGCATGTCGATATTATGTTTTTTAAAATATATAAAAAAAAAGGCGGGGTTAAATTGGGGAAAATGGAAATAGGCAGGATCTTACATCAATGAACTGCACGTGTGCTACTGCAACATGCAGAGGTGCCACGTAGGATGAAGAACAATATTTTACTTAGTTGTTTTTTCTTCTTGGCATTTGGGAAATATTTTGCATGGTTGTGCCACGTAGTAAATTGAAAGTTTTATCGCACCTAGAAATGTTAAAGCACACGTGAGGTTGGTACGTACGTTATACATGCACATTACAAGAAGTGGCTCTTTTGTGCTATGTAAAATCAAATCGGAGGAGAGATTTGCTGGAAATATTAAAAACATCCTCAACTTTTCTAAATGGTTTGTTATTATAATATCTGTAAAGTGACACCGAACGGGTCAGATACAATGGTCGATTTCGTTTAATATCAAAAGGTTCATATTACAACAATACTATTACTTGGTTCTCATACTGTTTTGAGAGAATCATCATTTTCTCAGCTATGCCCACAGTTTTGACAGAAAAATAGACCTGAAATTTGAGTGAAACAAAACAACAGCCTAACAAGTAACAGACATCTCTTCTAGAGCTTTCTTCTTCTTTTTTTATTTGTTTCTTTTTCTCTTCTGTTGTGATCAATTTTAAAGACGCTTTTCAGCTTTCAACAGCCACACTGACTCAACTCAAATGGGCACCTGAAACAAGTGCTCTAGCTCTCTCTCTCTCTCTCCATGTGATTAAAAGGGACCACCTTGTACACTGTATAGCATACGTAGGGACATGGTTCTAGAGAGAAAAAAAAAAGAGAGAGATGTGTGTGTGTGTGAAACATTTGCATACGAAATCCATGTGAGATTGAAATTAACTTCTAGAGATAAGCAGAGAGAGACCCACTCCTCTCTCTAATACGTAGATTTTTTTTTTTTTTTGGGCGGCCGGGGGGGGGGGGGGGGGGGGGGGGGGGGGCGGGCGCGGCGGGGGGTTTGTGTGGCGGCATTAAACCCTGGACAACCCAGCTAGCTTACCGCATACTGGCAAATTTATAATATCTTTTGTATAGTGAGGTTTCTTTTCTGATGTTGACCATGCAAAATTTATTTTCAGAAATGGAAGGATATGATAACAACGTGCTTTATAATTCTTAGGATGCTTTATTTTTTTTCTCATAAAATTGGACTCATTAAAATTTAAAAATAAAAAAATAAAAAAAAGTTATGACTTTTTATATTTAAAGTATTTTCTTGTAAAAATATCATGCCTAAAATAATATACATTCAATTTATTATAATTTTATATAATAAAAATTTTCTTTTTTTTTTAATATGTTACTTATAATAAACAACTTTAAAAGAGTTGATACTATCACATTCAACACCATTACTAAAATTTCATTTTTTTTTTTAAGATAAAATAAAAACTATTTTACATCATTATTTATTATATTTTAATTATAAATAAATTATTTATATTTATAAATAGTTTAAAATTTATTAAATTATTTATTTTTAATTGTTCTACCATATAAGTTGACATCTTATTGAGAGGTGAGAGAAAAAAAGATGTAAAGATGTTTTTCAGTAAAATTCGGAACAGTTTAGTTCTTAAACAAAAAAGCAAATAATCCTTTAATCTCGTTTATTTGTCAAAAAATTTGTCATGCAAGTGTATGTTAGCTGGCTAACCAACAATAAGCATTTCTGGATTCTCAACTCAAGTCATCACTCAAATTTTATACTAATTTTCTTTATATAAATAGTGATTAACTTAATCTCTCACCATTGAGATAGAAAGGAGGTTTAATAATCACTTGAGATAAGAGTGAATGTGCAATTATCAGCATATGTAAGTAGTTTTCTCTCATCATTATAAAAGTAGATATCTCCCGTTATAAAATTAGATATTTAGGCCCACACGTTTAGTGACTCATCTCGACAGGTTCAGGCAGTAGTAATTGAGTAGATATCCGGATCGCGCGTTTAGTAATTTATCTCTGCAGTTTCTGACAGACTTATTATTAATCTTGTAATTGTACAATTACAAAAAAAAATTGTCACCAATGCTATCCAAATCAGTAACAAATAAGAATTGTCATGCAGATCTACGACTGAAGCAGAAAGTACAGAACAAATAAGAATCTTAAATTACAATTACAAAAAAAATTGTCACCAATGCTATCCAAATCAGTAACAAATAAGAATTGTCATGCAGATCTACGACTGAAGCAGAAAGTACAGAACAAATAAGAATCTTAAATTACTGTAAGAGGTCTCCACAGAAACTAGTTTTAACAGCATTGCATCTGGATCACATGCACGATCAAGTCCTCTCTGATATATCATTTGACATTGCTGAAGACTATTGCTATTACAAAATTTCAGAAATCTGCAACATGCCACATTTCAAGGTTAAATCTTATATCCAAAAACGGTAATGTAGGGACAACAGCATGTTAATTAGAAAAAAAGAAAGAATACGAAATACCACCAGCAGGACTTCAAATAGACAACAAATTATTTTATTTTTTTTTTTTTTTTTTTTTTTTGTATACTTGCAGTTAATATTTGTTGAATTAAGTAACAAGTGAAAAAACAGAAAGAGTAAAAGGATTCCTCAATGCTTTGACAAGAGCAACATGTTTGGCCTTCGTGTGCATAGTTGGCAAATGCCATGTTGTTCTACAGCTACTGTTTCCAATTGAAAGATAGAAGAAATAAAAGGCAAGCACAAACTCACATTTATGGGCATTTCGGGTATGACAAGGTTGCTGCTTTCCTCGATACTTTTAAGAGTTACCACTTCACCCCCAACAACCATATTGATTACAACACCATCTGCACTTGGTCAAATTGAGCTATTCAGAATGCAGAACCCATATTATACTGTTAACAAATGATTACGCAATTAAAGAAAGAACCTGCTGCCAAACAAGTTGCCATGCGCCTCATATATGTTTCCTGCAACCAAAGCAAAAAATGATAAACTCTAAAGGAATCCATGTACACAAGCCATCAAAAAAATTTAATAAATGACATTAACAATGATTGAAAAAGGCACACACAATACACACATCATCAAAATGACTTTTGTGATATTGACTATAGCAATCTCCAATTACTCTGAAGATGGTTTGCAGATAGAGCTGAAAAAAGGCAGCCCCTTAAACCCAGTTAAAAAAAGGGACATTTCAGACCTGGAGGTACCATAGGATTATACCTTCTTTATTGGGAACTCGTAATTTATCAGAACACGAGCAGATATGGTAGATTCTCCAGAAGCAAGAACTGGAAGGCAGGCATCCGTTACAACTATCATATGAGACTTCTGCTTATCTTTTCCAGTTTCACTGTCATCTCCTGATTGAGCAGTAACGTTTTGATTCCAACTGACTGTTGCTTGCCGAAAATTCTCCAAAATTCGAATTCTCTCTGCTTCAACTAGGTCACTGTACTGAAAGACAGGCAACATTATGCATAGTAAATTTAGCAAACATTCACAGTATTTGAAACAAATATATATTCCTAATCATAATGTCTCTGCAATCAGGAAATCGACATTTTAATCTCAATAAACCCTGATAATGTCCATAATGATACGGATTCTTGCTGTAGACAACAAATACCAATACATAATCTGATTCGTCCAGATTTTCCAATTTACGAAGTCAATAACCAACAATGACAAAAGGTCTTTCAGTGAAGAACTGAACTTCCTACCGCAACAAAATCATAAAGGCATTCCTTTAGACATAAACCAAGTAAAAATCACCATCTGAATAGCATTAATTGAAAAGTTTAAAAAAAATTACTTCAAAAAAAGGTTATAAAAATAATCTGGTGTAGACATAAACAATCCCACGGAACATTACAGAAACCGGCAACCTGAAACCCTAGTTCTTTTCATCTAATCTACACCCTGGCAAGTAACGATTACAACTGCAGGGCTTGCAAACCATCTTATCTCAAACGACTAAATTTCCCTTCTTGAAGCCATTAAGAAAGACAATTCCACAACTGAGCTCAATTAAATTCTAGCAATTTTGCATCCTATTTGAAGAATCGAACAACATTGTGAAATTGGCTTCAAGCATATTGCATATTTCTAGAATAATTAACTATTTAATGAAATAAAACTAATATACCAGAGAAGACAAAGAAATGTAAGGGAGGTTAGTGACGGCGGAGCAGACAGCGTCAAGCTCGTCACGTGAGCTGCAGCAGACTACCATCGGCAAGCACGTGCGCCGTCCCGCCACTCCCAATAGATCCACCAGTGTCTCCTGACAATTCGTATAAACGAAATATTATTTATTACATAAAATCTATTAAATCGAATTCCATTTCTGTTTCTGAAAAAAAAAAAAATACCATCTTGAATTGGAGTCTGTCCACGGCAACATAAAAGTGGCGTGGTTGGCTGCAGTGCAGAGACAACAAGTTATGAATTTTGTTATATACAAATTAAATTATGATACCGAAAACGGAAGAAAATTATTTCTATTATTTTGATAATAATTGGTACCCGAAATGTGAACTGGACTGCGACTGAGAGGGTGGAGACGGAGCTTCGATTCCATCTATCGCCATTACACGCCGCGCAACTCCCGCAAGACTCCAACACTCGGTTTATTTCACTTCCCTTAAACGATGTCGTTTAACCAAATAGTTGTAACAAAAAGGTACATTTGGTATATGATTTGGATTTGATTGAATTAGATTGAATTGTATTATATATAAATTGTCATGTGAATGTGGGATTGAGTTGAAAATGAATTTAATAAAATTATATTAAATTAAATTAATTTTTTTTCGAAAGAAAAATGCATTCAAACGCCACCAAGGGCAACAAAAGAAGCAACATCAGAGTCACCCAGTTTCAAGAGCCAACTAGGGAAAGAGTTAGGGTCTATTCAAAACTCGGAAAAAATACAACCAAGAGCCCTTTTGGCTAACTCATGAGCAACCCTATTACAAGATCTAGGAACAAAAGAAATAGAAACAATGCCCCTACCATCCAAAATTAGCTTAATATACTGGATAACATTAGCAATTTCACATCTTAAGGTCAAAGCACCATAGCACAAACTAACCACATTGAGGCAATCTGATTCAATGAGCAAAGGCAAGAAATCATTATCAACAGCAAGGACTGAAACTTCAAGAACAGCTTTGGCCTCAGCCAACTTAATATCTATGCCACCTTTGAACACAAGAGCAGCAGCCATAACAGTCAAGCCACAAACATTATGCATCATAGCACCAATATCCATTCTACCGCCACTCGAGTCAATGGTCGCATCAACATTCAATTTGAAATGAGAAACAGGAAGGGGGGACCAACACTTAACATTCGGGGACTGCACACAGGGGCGTATCCAGGAATTTTTATTAGGGTAGGCAAAAACAAATGAATTTTTTTTTTTAAGCAAACATCAATAATACGAAGAAATTTAATTGATTAAAAAGTAAAGATAAAACTATATGAGGACATAATAAACTTTACCCCTCAAAATGCATATATTAAACAAACTACATTAACTTTCAATAAAACTAACAATAAAAAATAAAAAGAAACATGCAATACAAAATACAAATAAGCCTTATTTAAACTTTATCTTGCGAGATTTTACACAATCAAACTCGTCTATAATATATTCTAAGTCAATGGTATCAGCAATCTCCCTTTCAATATATATGACCATACAATCTGTTAGAAAATCATCATTCATCTTATTGCGAAGTGGTGTTTTAAGAAGCTTCATAGCAAAAATGTTTGTTCTGTTGTTGCCATGGATACTGGAAGTATTAAGACTACACGAATCAATTTATCAACCAAAGTATAGTGTTCTAACCTTCTTATTTCAGCTAAACCTTGACATAGTTCTGATAGAGAAGCAAAATTCTAAAATGTCGGATTGTAAAGAACATCAAACCTGTAATGCCTCAATTGTCTTCTCAAATCTTCAATGTCATTTTCTTTTAAATCTTGAGAGTAGAACTTCGTAACAAGAGTACATATATCATCAACATCAAATGATTTAAACTCATCCACGGTGCTCAAAGCCATGCTAAGAGTAAGAAGTTCTATTATTTGCTCTGGAAATCTACTATTCAACTCCATCAATTGAAAATCAATCACAGTATTAAATATATTGAAGCGATAGTAATGATCAATTGTGACATTATCTTTCTGTTGACAAGAACGTTTTGTTCCTTCCACATGACGTCCATTTATATTAGGTATATCCATTTCATACCTATCACAAAATGACACTACACTTTCAAGAAAAGTATCTCATCCATTCTCCCTTAACTCTAGATTGAGCATTTTTGTAGTTGACACCAAATTTATAGCATTTAAGATATCTTGAGATTTCGATTGCAAATCTTGACAAAGCATATCAGAGATTCCCAAAATTTTGTGCAATAATAATAAGATAAATACAAATTCAAATGATCTTAAATCTTTATACGCACCTTTGGCTTCCCCGCGTATATTATTGTTCAGTCCCTTGTTAATCAAATTTTCAATAAGAGTAAAAGTTGAACCAAACATCTGAATCAATCTACTAATATAAGTGAAATGAGAGCTCCAACGAGTAGCTCCGGGTCGTTGTAAAGTGTAAATTTGATTAGCCCTTGTAGCAGTCTCAAGTTCGCCTAAAGCAATCAAATCTTTAACTTTATCTTCTCGAATAAATTTCAACTCAGAATGATGCTTGAAAGAAGCACTCATAAAGTTTACAATAGAATTCAATTTCGAACAAAATAGTCATATATGCACTTCTCTAGCTACTGCAATTAAAGCAAGCTGAAATCTATGTGTAAAGCAATGTATGTAATAAGCAGGTGGACAATCTTTGAAAAATAAAGCTTGTAAACCATTCCATTCATCCCTCATATTGCTAGCACCATCATATCCTTGACCTTGTAAGTTTTCAACCGATAGATTATATTGAGGAAGGACATTACATATATCTTTTTTAAGAGTTGAAGAATTTGTGTCATTAACACTTATAACTTGAAAAAAAACGTTCTCTAACAAATCTCTTTAAATCAACATACCTCAAAATAATTGTCATTTATTCTTTGTTGGATTCATCAACTATTTCATCAACAAAAATATAAAATTTGGCATCCCCAACTACCTCATGGATTTTAGCTCGCACTTCGTTAGCTAGAATATTCAACAACTCCTTTTGAATCCAAGGTGATGTATACTTGGCATTTTGTGGAGCATTTTCTAAAACAATCCCAGCAATTTCTTAATTTACTTTTACTTGTAACTTTATTATCTTAATAAAGTTCTCACGATTGGTAGAATTGATGGATTCATCATGACCCTGAAAAGCACACCATTGTATTGCTAGCCACTTCACCATCTTTAGTGAGGTTTTGAGTCGTAGCCGATTTTGTAAAGTTTCTTGTAAAAGGACTGTACTCATGACTCTGTCGATATGCCGAAATGGACCTTTTAAGTTATTCCAACTTTGGATGGCAAACATATGTATTGAATTATGTCCCCCTTCATGTTTCCAAAATGGACATTTTTCCTTACAATTGATTTTTTTCCAATTTTAAAAACCATCCATTGTAAACGTGCGATGCTTTGACGGAAAACTATCAAAAAGAAAGCATGGAAAACAAAATACTTTATCTTTTGCTATCGAATATTCAAGCCAAGAAAATCGTTGAAACCAAGATTGTTGAAATCTTCGACTATATTTACCCTCCAGAGTAGGTGGATAGTTATCCAATATAGGTTGAAAAGGTCTTATTTTTATATATGTTTTTTGAACATCATCATGCTTATCGGCGGGATAAGCTCATATTGGGAGATGTAATCCAGGATCACGTTCATAATAAACAGTGTTAATATCTGGAGGAGTGTAAACATTCTGAAACGGAGTAGGCAAACTTGAACCACCAATATCACACAGAGAACTTAACACACTCGATGATTGATAATCTCCTTTTTTTTCAAAGTATGAAAGGAGAGTTTTTCTTGGCTTGAAATTATAATTGTTTGACATTGTAACCTAAAATTATCAAACTGTTTGGTTAAATAATTGGTCAAATAACTACTTAATTAATTAAGATTAAGATAAAAATTTAAATTGGTAGTATATAATTAATATATTAGATCATATGCAACCACAATCTATACTAATAACATGTTAACAAATATTAACAACAAAATCGATAATACTAAAACTATAAATTTAACCACAAAATGAAAATCACACAGAAGCACATACAGAAACACATGCCTCCATAAAAAAAATGATGGGAATAGAGCAGCATGCCTCCATAAAAATCACATCAAGGAAAAAAAAAATTAATTCAATATCAATAAGTTATCAAACTGAAAAGTGAAAATCACAAACGTTTCCAATTTTTATGCCTAGTTATCAAACTAAAAATCACACGGAAGCACATACAGAAGCACAAACTTTGTTGAAACTTCATTATGGCAATATTAATTAGTTAATTCTCACATCTTCTTTTAATCACAAATTGAAAATCACACCAATACAAAAAAAAAACCCAAATTAAGAGTTATTTCAATTGGAGAAAAAAAATTCAAACGAATTTAAGAATTAGACAAACGTAAACATTCCAAACAAATTCCGAAATTAAATATAACAATTACCAAAAACACAAATTCAAACTAGGAATAACAAATTCAAAACCCTAACTTTTTAATTTGAATGTATAAATTAAAAATTAAGAAACTTACTTAAAAATAAAAAGAGATGATGATTGATTTCTTGAATTCCTTGACACTTGAGAGAAAGAAAGTATATAGAGGGCAAAGAGCTTGGTGACTGGTGAGAAAGAGGAGAAAGAGAGGAGGGAGAGAGCTGTGAAAGAGAGGTGGTCTGGTTCGAGTAAGTGTTAACAGAAAGAACAAAAAATTGTGTTTTCTTACTTTAATTGGCAGCAATTTTTTTTTGTAATATTATTAAATTGTGGAAGGTAAATAAGTAAATTACCTATGAACTTTTTTTAAAATTGTTGCCCAGCCCAACCCACTAATACCGTCCGTCTCTGGCTATACACTAGGAGCTACACCCACAACAGAGCTATTTTGAAAATTAGCTAAAAACGACCTAGCAACTTCCTATAAATTCTCACCCACTAAGAAACTACCTCCAAACCAACCATAAAGTCACAATAAACCGGAGAACATCATCATAATTTAAAACTGAGAAAATATAGACTAACCTGTTTAAGAAATCAGTGAAGAGCATCTTCCTAATGGACCCAATAAAAGGACAAGAACCCCAAGCAGCACAGGTACTATCACAAAAAAAAAAGCGAGTGGTCAACCGATTCAACTTCATCACCACACAAAGAACAAAGGCTGGAATGACAAATATGTCTTCTGAATAGTTTTGCACTAGTGGGAAGAATTCCTTTGCATGCCTTCCAGCAGAATAATTTAATTTTGTTGGGAAGCTAAAGGTGCCAAATTTTTTTTCCAAATAGAAAAAGGGCCCTTGGAGGAACCAAACACATTAGGTTGCAACACCTTTAAAGCTAGTTTGTAAGCACTGCAAACAGAAAAATCACCCCTCTTACCAAAATGCCAAACAAGTTCATCTTGACCTGGATTGATGCTTAGAGGAATGCCAAGAATTAGATCAGCTTCTTTGGGCATAAAATACATGCAAACTAACTTTTCACTCTACTCACCTAAATTAGAAATCAAACCGAAAATCAAAACCCTATTAGGAAGAAATCTCAGAGACAACACCCTAAAAATGGAATCCCTAGGTAACCAGTTATCCTCATATATTGAGACACAATTTTTATTCCCAATTTTCCATCTAACCCCTTTTATAAGGATATCTCTACCCAAAAAAATACTTTTCCAAGTGAAAGAAGGCTGCCCTCCCAAAACACAATTAAGAAACGAAGACTTAGGAAAATATTTAGCTTTAAAAACTAGAACCATCAAAGATGAAGGATTTCTTAAGATTCTCCAACCTTGCTTAGCCAACATTGCTAGATTGAAAGCCTCAGCATCCCTGAAACCCATCCCGCCATCTTCTTTCCCATGACACATCTTCTTCCAAGCCAACCAGTGAATATTCCTTTATTGCTACCAATTCCCCACCAAAAATCAGCATAAAGATGTTGGAGTTCAGAACACAACGAGGCTAACAACCGAAAACAACTCATGGAATAAGTTGGGACAAATTGAGCAACTACCTTAACCAAAACCTCCCAACCAGCCCCTGAAAATAGCATATGCTTTTAGTCTTGAATCTTCAGCTAAACCTTGTCTTTAATAATCCCAAAAACTTTCCTTTTATGTCTACCAACAAAAGAAGGAATGCCTAAATATTTCTTATGACAAGAAACCACATCAATCTGAAAAAACTAAATTAAATTAATTTTTTAATTACATGAAATCAAAATTATACTTAATAAAAAATATATATATTATAATTACTTTTAACTAAAATATTTATAATTATTGTTTAATAAATTGAAATTATTAATATTTTTAAATTAAGTTTTATAAATTATTATATTTTTAATTAAAATAGTATGAAATTACCAAATTACCCTTTATTTCGTTTATCGATAAATCACTAAAGGCGAGGGATGTAAGTGTCATTTTTTTAAAAAGTTATTTTCTCATGTTGGCCGAACCTCAATTAGTTTTTCTGCAATTTTATCGTTTTAAATTCACTCAAGTATTATTCACTTCCCCTTTTATATATGTGAGAAGAGTTTAAATCTCACCTTTTGATATCATTCTTTACGGGTGAGAATTGTTATATTACCAATATGTATACCTAATTGGTTAGAATTAAATATTTAGAGTATGCCGAGAATATTTTTTGGTCGGACAAAGTAGTTTTTTTTTTCTTTTTTCCTTATCTAAGTAGAAATTTGAGTGTAAGGGAAATATTCAAATAAAATTGCAAATATATATACTCATCATGAGTATAATACTTTTGTATCTCAATATTCATAATTTCATACTAAAAATTATAGAAATGATACTGAGTTAAGAAATTACTTAAGACATGTTCGGTTCATTTGTACTTATTTAGAATGTATTAAGTCGATAACAATGTGGAAAGCTTTTGCATCATCAATTAGATCCGATATTTTAAAATTTTGAGATACACCTATTAGCAATTTTTAAAACATTTATTTGAAAATGTAATCGAGAAAAACATGTTCAATGTTAATATTCGAAAAGAAAAAATTAACATATTTAATTGTAGTAAATTAAATTTTTCAACAAAACCTGCCAATTTGATGAGTAATATTATATATTACATTATTACTCCAACACAACTTATACAACTAAATTGTTTATTTTCCCCTAAGCTACGTCGCCCTATAGCCCGACATTGCCTCCATCACCTATGTGAGAGTTCCGTGTCAATCAAATTTGATCTTTTTAGTTAAAGTAAATTGCAATAAAGTCTCTGACATTTGATCATATTGTAATAAAATCGTGAATTTAACCTTAATTATATATTAAGGACATACTGTTAGTTGACTCGGTCAAAAATAATGGTTTGATCAAAAAAAATTTAAAAAATACCCTAATTAAAAAATAAAAATAAAAAATAATATTAAAATTTAAAATTTAAAAAATTTAAAAATTTAAATTTTTTAAAATGAATGGATCCATTCAAATTATTTTTTTAATTTTAATAATTAATATTATTTTTTATTTTTTAATTAAGGGTATTTTTATTATTTTAGGTAAAAAATTTAGTAAAACCATTACTTTTAACTGGGTCAACTAATGGTAAGATATTAATGTGTAATTAAAGCTAAATTTATAATTTTATTGTAATATGACCAAACGTATGAATATTCTATTAGAATTTGTCATTTTAGTTATGATATGGTTGACAACTATCTTAATTTCGAATTCACAAATGGATGATAAATAGAAGATGATATTTACATACACAAATCAAAATGCCATCATTGCCTGCGTGGCCTCTCTTACGCTCAAGTAAATTGACTTGTTGTAAGAATAAAGTATTTTAAGTTTGAAGATAAAAAATGCCAAAAGTCACTTACATTTCTCTAATGTGGTCTGTGTATAGGGGGAAATTCAATTTTGGGTCCCCAAAAATTTTTAAAATATCAGTTTTTTTTATCTTTTCGTTTTTAGTTCATTGGGTTCATAAATTATTATAAATTGATTAAATTAGCCCATCTGGCCATAGTTTTTATAGTTAACCGTTACGGAATTCAAAAAATTTCTATTTTGCCATTTATTAAATTAATAAATTAAAATTAGGTAAATTACAATGAAAAATTCATAAGGATAATATGATCATTTTTCCTTAATTTTTTTTAAATTAAAAATATTAAATAGATCTCTATCATCCATCCATCATGATGGACGGTAGAGATCATATTGAAAAATTAATAAAAAATAAAATTTAAAAGAAAATAAATATTTAAAAAAAATTATTCTTGGATTGAATGGAGATCCAATTTGGAGATTAGATCTTCAAAAAGAAATATAAAAAAAATTCTTCGACAATGGAGATCACTGGAGATGAAGGTCGACCTCTATCACCCCATGATGGAGGCTACCTCCACCTCTACCGCTGGAGGTTGTTGGAGGTTGACCTTCATTGCTCAATTATGAAGGCCACCTTCACCTCTATCATTGTTCCAGCAATTCAAAATTATTATTTTTGGTTGGATGGAGATTCAATATCAATCTTGATAGATAGTGAAGATCCAATCTGGATCACTATTTAACCCAAGAATAATTTTTAAAATTTTTTTAATATTTAATGTTATTTTTTAATTGGGAGTATTTATATCATTCACATTAATGAATGATGTGGCATGTTCTGACTGGATAATTATTTTTTAAAAAAAATAAAAATTCACATGTAAAATACCAAAATACTCCTATAACTGTTAAATGTGATTGACGATTTACTTACAAAATGACTAATTTAATCTATTTCTAATAATTTAGGGGCCCAATAGATTAAAAACGAAAAGAAAAAAAAAACTGATGTTTTAAAAAAAGTTAGGGACCCAATTAAATTTTTTCCATTCATATAACCCTTATAATCTATCGTTAATTTCCTATAAATCGTCTTTTATTACGTCTCTTCTCTGCAATGACCCAACAACTTCCATATTGAGCCTGTTTGACATATATATATATATATATATATATATACTACTTAATTGACATCCTCGACTATTTTATATTATGTCAGTTATCTTTTGGGCTTTGGCCCAACATGACGAGCTTTCTTACTTCTTCAAGCAGACTTGATGTCACGTGTAATGATACTCGAATATCTTCGGGATGATTTAGTGTTTTTTTTATCAAACTTTGTTACCACTGACTCTCTTAAATTGACTAGTTTAAGTTCAATCCGACTAGTTATGGCTCCGGTTTTGGAACCAGCGATTCCAATTTTGGAATCGTCTATTCTGGTTCTGTTTTTAGCCTAACTGGAATCAGGATTGTGAAGGTCCCGGTCCTAGTTCTGGTTAGAACCAGAAGAGGAACCTCGGTAACGATCTCTGTTCCAATTAGAACCAGAAGAGGAATCTCGGTAACGGTCCCTGTTCCGGTTAGAACCAGAAGAGGAATCTCGGTTCCTGTTCCTCCTCCGATTTTATGGAACCGGTGGTTGAACCGCCGGTTCCATAACTGAAACCGGCAGCCCAATTTAAAATTTTTTTTGGAAATTAAACAATTAAAAATTTAAAATAAATTAATAAAAAGTTGAAAAAATTAAACGTGGGTACTGGGTTAAAATAAAATTACGATAATATCATAAAACTATAAAATTAAAAAATATATTAAAATAAATAAATAAAAAATTAGGGCTTGCATTTAATTTTACCTCAATTAAGCTGCCTACATATCCTCTAGGAGGAATCAAAGTTCACGTAGTTCTTTTACCTGTTATGTTCTGGAGGTAATCAATCGTCGCTTGTTCCTTCGGTGGCCGTTGTATCGTCATTGGTGTCGAAGAAGTCATTATCGTCGGACACCAGATCAAATTCCTGCTGCCGGTATGAAGCCTTAGTTCAGTCGTCAACACAGACGTGGATCTGTATTGAGTCAGGACTGAGCAATGCTCATCTCTCGTCGAGAACATTGGTACTTAAACTAAATTCTTGTTCGATGGTAACGGTCGAGACAGGGGTTCTAAAAATTTATTTGGCAATGAGGGCCAAAACTGAAAAGTTAGTTTCGTGGTCCCTCCACCAATGTAGGATTTTAAAGTCTTCGTTATCCAAAAACTCAAAAGAGGAATTTATGTAAACATCAACCTCTGAAACATAGGTTGATGAAGACGAAGAACTCCCCTGTGCCCTTGATTTTTTGGTCAACACGCTTGATCGGTCATTTATTTTCATATATTTACGACCCCTAAACCATATCTTTTAATTGTATTCTTAAGTATTTTTGGTCATTTTGACGTGTTTTCCTTGAGTGTGCAGGTTTAGGGACCTAAGTGATGATTTTGTATATTTGTGGGGAAAATGTGTAATTTCAGTAACATTATGGAAGGGCATCTATGAAAGAATAGCAAAGTTCTGGGGCAAAGCTGTAATTTCAGAAAGTTCCACCAAACTTAAGTGAAACGGTGCGTTTTGCACCAAAGGTTTTGGGTCTTAAGTTGAACGACGCCGTTTTGGACCAAAGCTTTGGTCCAAAACGACGTTGTTTTGGCTAAAGAAGAAAACAAAAAAATAAATACCCATGTAGACCGCGACCAGCACCTCCAGCTCCTCTCCCTCGCGCCCTCGCTCGCGTTGAAGACGCCCATGCCAATCCAGTGAGCACCGCGATGCCTCGCGCGATCAACCCCAGCTCGCGTCCCTCCTCGCGGCGATGATGACCCAGCCCAGCAGTGTGCAACGCGAGGGGCAGCGCGACCTGTGCTCCTCGCGGTGCAGCTCGCGATGGAGAAGAAAATGGCAGCAGTGGGCAAGGCGAGCTCGAGCGCGGTGTGTCCTCCTCGCGGTGCAGCTCGCATTCCAGCAGCTCCTAGCCGTCCAGTGAAGGCCGCGACCAAGCCACCGCGACCACAGGTCGCGGTGAAGAAAAAACGCAACCCTAAGGGCTATCTATAAAAAGAAAAATGCAGCAGCTGGGTGAGGGAGAGAGAGCTCGTGGCAGCCAGTCCAAGCAGCTCCCAAGCTGCTCCAAGGGTGAGCTCAACCCTCCTTGCTCCTCCCAAACACATCCCAAGCATCACAAATCATCACAACATCTCTAGATCGTGGGTGTTCATCGAAGAAGACGAAGATCGAAAGCGAAGAAGTTCAAGCCGGACCAAAGCGGATCTTCGAGTCTTGAGAGCTTCAATGGGTTGTATTTCATCTCATTAATCTTCCTTGATTGTTCATTTATGATTATGAGTTGTTAGAACTATTGTTAGGTGATTTTCGGAACCGTGAACGGATTTGGATTTTATTGTTTATGAATATATTTTATGTGATTTATCTCATGATATTATGTGCCTAATAATAATCAATATATTTTCCATTTCCGTGATTGGAACCGTGTGACCACCTCGCATTATCCTCCATTGAATCCGTCTCGTTTTATATAAGTTGTTTTAGTTAATTTAATTTAGTTTAATTAATTGAAAACCATGATTATGAGCTAAACTTGTAAGTTGGGGTTTTGATGGATCCTATTCTATGATGATTGAATGAACTGATTGTTTAATTTGTTGCGGTTGATTATTGTGTTGTTGAGTGGTTTTATTGTACTTAATGCTTTGAATGTGAAGGCCTACATTTAGATGATAAATTGGTGGTGTGTTATATACCGAGAGGAGACGCCCACCACGTGCTCGATATAATGTCCACCACAAGTAGAATTGGATAGAGATATACTAATTTGCTTGTGTGATCACATAGGGTGTTTATTGTAACTAATGCATTTCCATGCACTTGGATATACCATCGAGAGATAGGATATTAGTGTATGCGGAATAGGTCCGATTTACCTCGAGAGGGGACTTTGGATAAATTAGATGAACACGGTCATCATCATGCATAATTAAACCTCAACAATGTGCTCTCATGAAATTCAATCGGATGGATTAGGTGAATTCAAATACCCTAACTAATCTCTCATATTGGTTGCTTGCTTTATTTTCATGTTTTTATATTTTTATCCTTTTAAACCTTTCGATTATCCAAATAGAAATAGGCTTGGTTAATTTTAGTACTCAACGCCTAAATATCCCTGTGGAGACGATAATTTTACTCATCATTTTATTACTTGTGCCGACCCCGTATACTTGCGGGTAACAAAAAGTCGCATCTCTCGGTTCCTGTTCCTCCTCCGATTTTATGGAACCGGTGGTTGAACCGCCGGTTCCATAACTGAAACCGGCAGCCCAATTTAAAATTTTTTTTGGAAATTAAACAATTAAAAATTTAAAATAAATTAATAAAAAGTTGAAAAAATTAAACGTGGGTACTGGGTTAAAATAAAATTACGATAATATCATAAAACTATAAAATTAAAAAATATATTAAAATAAATAAATAAAAAATTAGGGCTTGCATTTAATTTTACCTCAATTAAGCTGCCTACATATCCTCTAGGAGGAATCAAAGTCCACGTA
Organism: Xanthoceras sorbifolium; assembly: GCA_003430845.1. Taxonomy (NCBI): domain Eukaryota; kingdom Viridiplantae; phylum Streptophyta; class Magnoliopsida; order Sapindales; family Sapindaceae; genus Xanthoceras; species Xanthoceras sorbifolium. Next base: position 23,155,536 of record CM010609.1, read on the forward strand.
GTTCTTTTACCTGTTATGTTCTGGAGGTAATCAATCGTCGCTTGTTCCTTCGGTGGCCGTTGTATCGTCATTGGTGTCAAAGAAGTCATTATCGTCGGACACCAGATCCAATTCCTGCTGCCGGTATGAAGCCTTAGTCCAGTCGTCAACACAGACGTGGATCTGTATTGAGTCAGGACTGAGCAATGCTCGTCTCTCGTCGAGAACATTGGTACTTAAACTAAATTCTTGTTCGATGGTAACGGTTGAGACAGGGGTTCTAAAAATTTATTTGGCAATGAGGGCCAAAACTGAAAAGTTAGTTTCGTGGTCTCTCCACCAATATAGGATTTTAAAGTCTTCGTTATCCAAAAACTCAAAAGAGGAATTTATGTAAACATCAACCTCTGAAACATAGGTTGATGAAGACAAAAAACTCCCATGTGCTCTTGATTTTTTGGTCAACACGCTTGACCCTAACTTCCTTAATGAGGGAAAGCGAGAACGAGAATGACTACTAGTACTACCAATTTCGCTTGGTTCCGGTTGCTGAACATTAATGTTTAGCGAGGGACCATATACAGAACGATATTCGTCATACATTGAATAAAGTAATTGTCTAACATTATTATATAAAACACTAATATCTATGTTCGCTAGCCCTAGAGATTGATAATAAAGTATTAAATATTCATATAATTGTAACATCCCGGATTTCGGGTGATGAATTTTTGTTATATATGAAATATGTGAAAAATAAATTTTTACTATTTGAGGGGGTGTAAATGTAATTAAATGTAAGCCTCCAAGAAATGTGACAGAAGTCAGAAGTTTTCTAGGCTTGGCAGGTTATTATCGACGGTTTGTGAAGGGGTTTTCCTCCATAGCAAGTCCGTTGACCAAGCTACTGCATAAGAATGCCAGATTTGAGTGGACTGACAGATGCCAGGCAGCTTTTGACCGATTGAAGGCAATGCTTGTAGAGGCTCCAGTCCTAATTCAGCCTGTTTCAGGTAAAGACTATGTGATTTATAGTGATGCCTCACACCATGGTTTGGGATGTGTATTGATGCAGGAAGGCAAGGTGGTTGCTTATGCGTCCAGACAACTGAAAAGTCATGAGCTGAACTATCCGATTCATGATCTGGAGCTTGCAGCCATAGTCTTCGCTTTGAAAATATGGAGGCATTACTTATATGGCGAGAAATGTTATATCTATACCGATCACAAGAGTCTGAAATATCTGCCTACCCAGAGAGAGCTCAATCTGAGACAGAGGCGATGAATGGAGTTGATTAAAGACTATGATTGTATAATCGACTACCATCCAGGAAAGGCGAATGTAGTCGCAGATGCATTGAGCAGAAAAGCATTGTTTGCTCTGAAGGCTATGAATGTGCAATTACAGCTGAATCCAGATAGTGCAGTGGTAGCTGAATTGATATGCAGACCTAGTCTGATTCAGCAGATTGCAGAGAAACAGAAGCAGGATGCTAGAATCCAACTGATATGTGAACAGATTCCAGAAGGGAAGCATCCAGATTTCTCAATCAGAACTGATGGTATTGTGTGTTTCAGAGACAGGATTTGCATTCCAGAAAATGAAGAATTGAGAAAAATGATCCTGACAGAGGCACACAGCAGTTCATATGCAATGCACCCAGGTAGCACGAAAATGTACAGAGACTTGAAAATGCAGTACTGGTGGTCTGGTATGAAAAAGGAAGTGATAGAATTTGTGAATAGATGCTTGACTTGTCAGCAGGTGAAAGCTGAACACCAGGTTCCATCAGGATTGTTACAACCAATAGCAATACCTGAATGGAAATGGGATCGCATCACTATGGACTTTGTCACTGGATTGCCACTCACCCGGAGTAAGCACGATGCAGTATGGGTTATAGTGGACCGGTTGACGAAGTCAGCACATTTTCTACCTGTCAGAACTGACTACTCTCTGGATCGACTAGCCGAATTGTATATCAGAGAGATAGTAAGATTGCATGGAGTGCCTGTATCCATTATATCAGATAGAGATCCGAGGTTTACATCCAGATTCTGGAAGAAATTTCAAGAAGCCTTGGGTACTCGACTGAGCTTTAGTACAGCCTTCCATCCGCAGACAGACGGCCAATCAGAAAGGGTAATACAGGTACTTGAAGATATGCTCAGGAGTTGTGTAATTGAGTTTGAAGGAAGTTGGGCGGATCATCTTCCATTGATTGAGTTCGCCTACAACAACAGTTATCAGTCGAGCATAGCTATGGCACCGTATGAGGCACTGTATGGAAGGAAATGCAGGACTCCATTGTGCTGGACAGAGTTAGGAGAAGACAGGTTAGTAGGCCCAGATTTGATCAGACAGACTGAGGAGAAGGTGAAGATTATCAGAGACAGATTGAAAGTTGCTTCTGACCGACAGAAATCCTATGCAGATTTGAAACGGAAAGAGATAGAATATGATGTCGGTGAGAAAGTGTTTCTGAAAGTATCTCCGTGGAAGAAAGTGCTTCGATTTGGCAGAAAAGGTAAGTTGAGTCCTAGGTTTATTGGGCCATACGAAATCATTGAACGTGTGGGACCAGTAGCCTATAGACTAGCTTTACCTCCAGAATTGGAAAAGATCCATAATGTGTTCCATGTATCGATGCTGAGGAGATACAGATCTGATCCTTCCCACAGAGTTCAGGCCGAAAGCATTGAAATCCAACCAGACCTGACATATGAGGAGGAACCAGTGCAGATTCTTGATCGGGAAATCAAAGAATTAAGAAATAAAAGAGTGCCATTAGTGAAAGTTCTCTGGAGGAACCATAAAGTGGAAGAGGCTACCTGGGAGAGTGAAGAAACAATGCGACAGCAATATCCCCAACTGTTTCATTGAGGTAAATTTCGAGGACGAAATTTCTTAAGTGGGGGAGAATTGTAACATCCCGGATTTCGGGTGATGAATTTTTGTTATATATGAAATATGTGAAAAATAAATTTTTACTATTTGAGGGGGTGTAAATGTAATTAAATGTATGGTTATTTTATGATTTCCAGCGGACCGGATTGAATAGTGAAAAATGAATGAAAAATAAAAAAATTGGAAAACTGGACCAGAGAGCATCGCGACCTGGTCACCGCGACCACAGGTCGCGACAGCTCGCTCGCGGTGAAAAACGCAAAATCTGGCAGTGAGTACCGCGACCAGTCACCGCGACCACAGGTCGCGATGGCTTGCTCGCGATGAAAATGGCAAAACCTGGCAGTGAGCAACGCGACCAGCCACCGCGACCACAGGTCGCGATGGACTGCTCGCGACGAAATTGTCAAAAATTGGCAGTGAGCAGCGCGAGCTCTCGCGCGACCAAGGCGCGCTCGCGACGAAGGCGGTGCGCGCACTCCAGTGAGCACCGCGACCTGGTGGCGCGACCACAGGTCGCGACGGCGGTCGCGATGGCGAAAAAAATATAAAAAAAATAGAAGCTTCTCGCAGGAGCGAGAAGCCAAAACAGAGAGAGAAGGAACCGAGAAAAAGAGAGAAAAGGAGAGAAAAGAGAGAAGAAAAAGAAGAAGAAAAAGAAAGAGAGAGAAGAGAAAAGGAAGTGTAGGAAGAAAGAAAAAGGGAAAGAAATCGTGGAACCGCGATTTATCGAACGAAAACACGGATTCCAAGTAGGTGTACTCTCGTTTTCGAAATTGTTTCGAGAAGTATTTCGTTTACTTGTTTTTCGTTTTAGTCTTCGATTTCGTTCTTCGTTTTTATTTTCGTTTTCGAATTCGTTCATAGTTTTCGATTTCGATTTTTGGTATGAAAAGTGTTTGCGTTATACGAAAAAATTGATGATTGATGTACTTATTATTGATTTCGAACTGATTTTATGCTAGATCGCGTTTCGATCGTATTCCGATTGTGTCGATTTTGTTAAAAATACATGATTTATATTTTTGTATGAATATTGTTGATATTCTTGAGAAATATTGTGCGAAATGTATATTTATTGAGTATTGCTTATGAAAATTATTTACTGAAACGGCCCTAGGATACTTAGACATAGAAACGGATATAGGAGGTTGGTATACCAGCTGGGTTTTACCTAGCAGTACTGCGCCGTTATTATTGTGTGATTGTTGTTGCGGGGCAATCTCGGACAATCACACCGATTTTAGTGATCGTTGTTGCGGGGCAATCTCGGACGATCACAATGATACTAGCGATTGTTGTTGCGGGGCAATCTCGGACAATCGCGATGATATTAGTGATTGTTGTTGCGGGGCAATCTCGGACAATCACGTGGACCCATATTCCAGTCCTAGAATGTTTAGTATTCTAGTGGGCCAGAATTGATTGGAATTGAAAAGTGTACTGAATGATTTTATTGATAGCATTTGTATATTGATTTCCTTATTGAAATTAAAGTGATTGAAAGTGTTTAATGCTTTGATTCTGAAATTTAATTGTTTTGAAAGTGATTTAGAAATAAAACTCATATTGTGGTTTATTGTTTCTTTAAAGAATAATTATGTTGTAATTTACTTAATTGAGATTTTAGTACACCCACTAAGCTTTATGCTTAGCGCGTTAGTTTTGTTTCTAACGCGTAGGTACCAGGAATCCGGAGGAAGCTAAGGACTGAAGGAAGAGTTGCAGACCGAGTCACAGGATTTGTACAGTTGGGTAGCTATACTTTTGTTATGTGTATATATTCTGAAAGCATGCATATACAGGGAATTTGTAAATATGTTTTGTAAAATGTTTTGTAATTAACTAGTTTATGATTTCTGTATTCTATTATCAAAATGATTGTAAATGTTTAAGTCTGATTTGTTATTATTTTATAAACTGATTGTGAAAGTCGCACTAAACGGCAGAGTGCGCAACTGATTGAAAGTGATAGAAGTGTTTGTGTGAAAAATGTGAATTTTGAATTGATTTGTGTAAAAGCAGGTTTTTGGGAAGTCCGAAAAACAAACGGCACTCTGCCGAATTTTCGCAAAAAGTTAATTATTATTATGGGCTCACTTGAAAAGGATCTTTAAAATATTTTATGGGCTCACGGTGATTTTGAAACGTAAAATGAGTTTTGAAAAGTTTTGAAAGTCCGAGTAGCGCGCCCCGGATCGGTCCGGCCAGATCGGGTCGGGGGGTGCTACATAAACTATCAAATTTACACCTAGGGTCAAAAACTGATGCAATAGTATAAATCGTAGTAATGTCCCTATAATAATTTAATCATCTATCTCTCATTACACAAACACATGCAGTTAGTTTGATACTTGTGCACATTCAGTAAGTGTACTTACAATATTAATGGCTTCACATAAAAATAAATGTGAAGTTGGATAATATATACCGAATAAAGCTTTAGTTGGATTATAAAAAACTTTTAAAAACATGCAAATATTTGTACAAACATCCCAATGATGTTCATATAAATTAATGCTACTAACATTATGTTGCATAAATCTAATTAATAATTCTCTATAATTATAGCTTTCACAAAGCAATTTATATGTGGAGTTTCAACGAGTTGGAACATCACGGGAAAACCTAATTTGATATTTCCCATTAGATTTATAATACTTAGCCCATTGTTTCATAGTGCTAGGATGTTTCCACCAATAATATAGAGCATCCCTAATTGGTGTAATACATTCTTGTAGTGTTTGCAAACCATGTTGTACACATATATTTAAAACATGACAAACATATCTTTGATGAAAAAATATGCCGCTAAAGTAGGGTTGACACAATTGAATTAATTGTAGAACGACGGCAGTATTGTTTGCAACATTATCAAAACCAATTGCAAAAATTTTACTTTCAATACAGTATTCTTTAAAAATAATTTTCATTAATTTATAAATATTATCGACAGTATGAGTGTCGTCAAAAACTCTAAATGCAAGAATTCGTTTTTGCAACTCTCATGATTGGTCAATGTAATGACAAGTGAGTCTTAAGTATGAATGTTTTTGCCAATGATCGCTCCAGATATCGGTACAAACAGACACACGACCTATATAATTTTGAAAATATCTAACTAATATTTTTTTTTCTTTTTTGTAAATGTCACACATAGTACGTTTTAATATGGTCCTAGGTACTTTACATGCAGTGGGATTTAAAATATTATGACAATATTTTAAAAAACCAATTTTTTCGCCAAAACTAAAAGGAAGATGTTCGGTCGCTACCATTTTTGCTAATTGTTCCATATTATTTGTATCATTATATTTAAATAAAGGATAGTTAGGGGATGTGTACCTGAAAATTTGGTATTGTCCTCGGCTACGCTCATGCTGAGCTTCGACTGGATGCTTGGTGTTGGTGTGCTTCTAGTACGTCCAGTACCCTCCGGATTTGTTCCACTTAAAATCTTTGTTATAATAGTTGCAAATCTCCACAACTTTCCCCGATTTCTTCTCCACCATCCTCATATGAACCTTAAAAAGTTCAGATTTATACTTTGCCAAATCTGGCGGTGGTATTTGTACGGTTTCATTTGAGGGGATTTCACGAGAAGGACTAGGTGGAGGGGAATGAGAATCGTGATGACTAAAATTAGGAGGAGTTTCATTACTAAATATTATCTCCTCATATTCTCTATGTTGTAGGTATTGAGCAAAATTTGCATTGTTGAAATTTAATTCTGGGCCAGGGGCATGGCGTGTAACACCCCCTGACCTGACCCGTCTGGATCGACCTAGGGAGCGTTACCGAGTTTTCAAAACTTTACTGAATTCTGTTGATAAACTGAAAACCATATAATTTATAATTTAAAAATCTTATCGAGTGAGCCCATCAAACTTTTTATTTTATTTTATTTTATTTTATTTTTTTTCAAAATTTCGGCAGAGTTTCCTCTGTTTTTTTGATTTCCCAAAACCTGTTTCAAATAAAACTCAAATCACATGAAATCCACAACAACACTTCAAATATCATTTCATTCAAATGCGCACTCTGCCGTTTAGTGCGACTTTCAAACAGTTTTTAAAATAAAATAATTCAGAATTCAATAATTACAAACCTTTTAAAATAAAAACAAACATAAATTATAAATTTTTTACAAACCTTTAACAACCTTTAAAAATGAAAAACAGTAATCATAAATTTAATTACAAAACACAAATATAATCCACAATTACAAATCTCTGTATATGCATACAATCTACACATATTATACAACAATATATTTATATATCTACCCAAATGTAGTGACTCTGGCTCTCTGTTAGCAACTCTCTCTCTTCAATCTTTGGCCTCTTCAGTATCCCTGTGACCTACGCGCGATAAAAACCGACGCGCTAAGCATATAGCTTAGTGGGTGTACACTAAACTCATTTATAAAAATCATAATATATTTGGCATACTATAAATCTCAATGTACTTAAATAAAACAATACCATATTCAATTCAATTATGAATTTAAATCATATGAAATCAATGTAATAAAAATAACTAAATCAATTTAATAATTTGCACTAAATGAAATTCCCACTTTATTTTACAATCAATTTCACTTACTAAAATAAACGTATAAATAAAATCAATTTCTAACTTCACTTATAAACATATTATTCCATTCATTTCAATTCTGGCCCTCTAGAATACTCAACATAAACCAGGACTAGAATATGGGTCGTTCGACCACAGTGGCTGTCCGTCGAACATAACTCCCACCCTAGGACGAATCCTAAGAGTGGTACGTATCTCCTTACCCTAGGACCGAGGGTTCGAACCCTAGAAAAGTACATATCTCCCTATCCCAGGAACGAATCCTTAGGAAGGTACATGTCTCCCTACCCCAGGACGAATCCGTGAGGAGGTACGTGTCTCCCTACCCCTGGACGAATCCATGAGGAGGTACATAATAAATCATCAATAGCAATATCAATGTCGGTGCAGTACTGCTCACTGAACCCAGTTAGTATATCAACCTCTGATATCCATTTCTATGTCTACGTATCCTAAGGCCGTTTCAATACATTTTTCATATAACAATTCACAATTCGAAATTAAACATAACTAATATAAAACTTTCGATCAATATTCGGAAAACATATATTTAACGATTTGGTCATTTGAACTTCGGAACAAATGATTTCAACCTAATCAACAATCAAAATACAATAAATACAATTAAATCGAAATTAGTCAATCGAAAAACAATATAAATATATATTTACTAAATTATTCAAAACTCAGATGTAAATCGAAACACATAAAAAAAAATGTAGAAAACAGGTGTACACCAACCTGGATACCGTTCCTACACTTTTTCCTTCTGGTTTTCACCTTTTTCTTTTTCCTTTTTCTTTCCTCTTCTCTTCCTTTCTCTTTCCTTCTTTTCCTTTCTCTTCTCTTCTTCCTTCTCTTCTCTTTTTCTTCTTCTTCTTCTTCTCTCTTTTTCTTTTTCTTTTCTTTTCTCTCTCTCTTTTTTTCTCTCTTCTCACCCGCTGTTCCTCTTTCTTCTTTCTGTTTTTTTTTGGCTTCCGCGAGAAGCTTTCTTTTTTTATACAAATTCGGTCATCGCGACCTGTGGTCGCGCCACCTGGTCGCGGTACTCACTGGAAGGCTTCCACCGCTTTCATCGCGAGCACCCATCGCGGTACCATGGTCGCGCTGGTGGTCGCGTTACTCACTGCCCGAATTTGATATTTTCACCGCGAGCAGCTCATCACGATCTGTGGTCGCGGTGAGGATCGCGGTACTCACTGCCACTTTTTCTTCAATTCATGTAATTTTTTTAGACCGCTTCATCTGGTCCATCTGGAAACCATAAAAATAAACATACATTTAATTACGTTTTACACCCCTCAAATCATAAATTTTTATATCCACATATTCAAAATTAATTATTCGAAATTAGAGATGTTACACGGCGACTCTGCACTTCTTCAACATTTAAATCCGATACCTACTCAATATCTCTGCTGGAAACAGACCTTCTGAAAATAGATCTTCGGCCTCCGAAAATAGACGGTCTTGACTTTAATGCCATTATAAATTTATAATGATAAAATATACAATTTAAATAAATAATGAAAATAATTGCAGTAAAAATAAGAGCAAGATTGAGAGAATGACTGAATGAGATAATTAGAGAAAGAATGAGAGAAAAATATTAAGAGAATGAGAGAAATTGGTGTGAATAAATTGAAGAGGAATGAAGTTTACATAGTTTTTTGGGTTGGGGGGAAAATAATATTTTTTAAAATTTAGGGGATCAAAATATAATTTTTTAGGGTTATGTTTTATAATTTTACAAGATGAAGCCGTTGGCTGGATGGCCAACCGCTCCATGGCAGTTAGATTGCTGCCACTGCTATGACATTTTCAGGCCAACGGCCAAATTTTTAAAATTTTTTAATTTTTTTTAAAAAGAAACTGTGCAAGAATCGGAACAGTCAAGAATTGGACGGTTCCTAACCGGCGATTCCGGTTATTGTTTTGATTCAACCGGAACTGGGACAAGATGGTCCTAGTGCTGATGCACGGTTCCTAACCGGTTTTGAACCGAGAATCGGGACTGCCGGTCTCGGTTCAAAACCGGCGATTTTCGAACCGAACCGAAGCCGTCACTAAATCCGACAAGTATTAAATGAATAAAATTGAATTATCATTAATTTGGTTAGTAAAAATATCGAGGGAAGCATATCAATCAAATTTGTTATACTTAGCTACGATGTTAATTGAATTAACTCAATTTTGATCGAAATATGATGAACGCCTTCCTTCCATAATAGGCCTGTATGATATATATATATACATAGAGAGACTACCTTAACTGACATCATCGGCTATTTTATATTGTGTTAGTTGTATTTCCATAATGAGCTTTCTTACTTCTTTAAGAAGACTTGATATTACGTGACCTTAATGAAATATCCTCGGGATATTTGGTTTTATTTTTGTCAAACTTTTTTTACCGCTAACTATATTAAATTGACGTGTTTACATTCAATCCAACAAATATTTGCATAAAATCGATTGTCATTAAATTAGTTAATGAATATTGAGTGGTAGCGTAGAAATCAAATCTGTCTAATCCATCCCATTATAATGTTAAATGAATTAACTCGATTTTGATCGGAATATTATGGAAATAAAATTAAGTTTTAGAAATCTAGGTTTCGAATGCAATTATGTAAAATAATGTTACCTGTCTAAAACAAAATTGAATGTCTGATGAAACTTTACATCTGTAACTAAATTAAATTATAGATGAGTATGAATAATTTTGAGTTTTATACACGCAGAAGACTGAGCTAGTATCAAACTACACAATCAAGTACAAACATTACAAGGAACAAGCTATAAAGTACACAACACAACAACTTTCCACTGAAATCACGAAACAACGTAGAAAAACACAAAACACTGTAAAACAGGGCAGGAAATACAAATAAACAAAAGTAAGGGAAGAAAAACAAGAAGCCAACAAAACATTCCTTATTTTTCTCTCGTTCTCGTTTTCGTTCTCTTTCTCTTCTCTTCTTCTGGTTACTCTGTACTAGCTCTCATTTCTCTGTCTATTCCCCGCGGCGCACGTTAACCTGCCGTCCTCTATCCTACACTCCCTAAGAGGTATGCCCCTTATCCTACGCCTTTCTTTCTCCTCTTCCATATTCATTTATATTCCACTACTACAAAGCTCTTCACATCGAAACCCTAATTGAATCCTTATTTTTGAAATTGATTATAGGTGGTTATTTATTTTTATTTGTGTTTTATCTTGCTTGATCAGGTAAGAGAAGAATCTAGGGTTCGGTGTTTAATTGGATCTGTGATATAGAGGAGTTTCGTCTGTTAGAGACTAGGGTTAGGATTCTTTTCTTTTGTATTCTTTGATGCGTTGGCGGGGATCCGAGTCCGCCAGACGGGTTATATATTGGGTCAGAGCGTGAGATGGCCAATCCTGGAGTCGGGGCCAAATTTGTTTCTGTGAATCTGAACAAATCTTATGGACAATCCCATCATCAACATCAAAGTCATCATAATAACTCATCTCAATCTGGCTATTACGGGTCGAATCGGACCCGACCCGGTAGCAGTGGAGGAATGGTGGTCCTGTCGCGCCCCCGAAGTTCGCAGAAAGCGGCTGGGCCTAAGCTTTCTGTTCCACCCCCCTTGAATCTGCCCTCATTGCGGAAAGAGCATGAGAGATTCGATACTCTGGGATCGGGCAGTGGGCCCGCTGGTGGAGGTGTTTCTGGTGGTGGGACAAGGCCTGGCTCCTCAGGCATGGGCTGGACTAAGCCTGGTACAGCCCTTGCTTTGCAAGAGAAGGAAACACTTGTTTCTGCTGATCATGTAAGAAATGATGGTCTTGATCAGGGTTTGCATCATAGTGTTGATGGAGTGAGTAAGAGGACTGCTGTATACATGCCTCCGGCGCGCTCTGGCACTGTAGGTCCTGTGTCTTCTACCTTTCCGCCTCCAGAGAAGGCTACTGTGTTGAGGGGTGAGGATTTTCCATCTTTGCAGGCTGCATTGCCTGCTTTAACCGGGACTGAAAAGAAACATAAGGATGGTTTGAATCAGAAACAAAAGCAACTCAGGAGTGACGAGTTGAGTAACCATGAGCTGACTGATAATTCTCGGTTGCACTCAACCCATGTTGACATGCGTCCTCAAATGCACTTGGGGCGCGGTGGCATTGGTAACAGGTTGAGTGAGAATGGCTTTGAAAGTCGTAATTTGGGTGGTTCACGTGAATCAGAGCAAGTGAGGAAGCAGGATGACTACTTTCCGGGGCCATTGCCTTTGGTTAGTTTGAATCCAAGATCTGATTGGGCAGATGATGAGCGTGATACTGGTCATGGTTTTAAAGAGCGGGATAGAGATCATGGGTTTTCAAAGAATGAAGCCTATTGGGAGAGAGATTTTGATATGCCAAGACCTACTATTTTGCCACACAAACCAGCTCATAATGCATTTGACAGGTGGGGGCAGCGTGACAATGAAGCTGGAAAGGTTTCTTCCAGTGAAGTCGCCAAAGTGGACTCTTTTGGCAGAGACTTAAGGATGCCTAGTAGAGAAGGACGGGAAGGGAACTTGTGGAGAGCTTCTCCCCCTTTTCAAAAAGGAGTTGGTGCCCAAGATATTGGGAATGACAGAAATAGTATTGGTGCAAGGTCACCTAGTCTGAACAGAGAAGCAAACAAGGAAAGTAAGTTACATGTCGTCGCCATCTCGAGACAGTGCTCAGGATGATTTTCGAAGGAGGGATTTGGGGTCTGGGCAGGGAGTGAGACAGCCTTGGAACAACATGGTGCAGTCATATAATGGTCAAAGAACTGAAAGGAATTCACGGGAGAGGTATGGCAATGAACAATACAACAGATTTAAGGGTGATTCTTACCTGAATAGTTCCATGTCAAAATCATCATTTTCTGTGGGTAGCAAAGGGCTTTCAGTGAATGATCCCATATTGAATTTTGGTAGGGACAAACGTCCATCATTGAAAAGTGAAAAACCTTATCAAGAGGATCCTTTCATGAAGGATTTTGGAAGTACTAGTTTCGATGGACGGGATCCCTTTTCTGGGGGAGTTGTTGGGGTGGTTAAGAAGAAGAAAGATATGCTTAAACAAACTGATTTTCATGATCCTGTTCGTGAATCTTTTGAAGCTGAACTTGAGAGAGTCCAGAAGATGCAGGAGCAAGAGCGGCAGCGGATTGTTGAAGAGCAGGAAAGAGCTTTGGATCTTGCTCGCAGAGAGGAAGAAGAGAGACTCAGGCTGGTGAGGGAACAAGAAGAACAGCGGAGAAGGTTAGAAGAGGAAGCTAGAGAAGCTGCATGGAGGGCTGAACAAGAACAGTTAGAAGCCATCCGTAAGGTTGAAGAACAGAGGATAGCTAGAGAAGAGGAGAAGCAGAGGATTGTTATGGAAGAAGAGAGGAGGAAACAGGCTGCCAAACAAAAGCTTATTGAATTGGAGGAAAGGATTGCCAAGAGGCAGGTTGAATCAGCTAAGAGTGGTAGTAATCCTTCTATTATTACAGATGAGAAACTGTCTGGGATTGCAAAGGAAAGACATGCTTTCAAAATGCCAGATTTGGGTGATTGGGAAGATGGTGAAAGGATGGTGGAGAGGATAACAACTTCAGCATCTTCTGATTCCTCTGGTCTGACTAGGCCCTTTGACATGAGTTCTAGGCCTCAGTTTGCACGAGATAATTCTTCTGCCTTGTTGGACAGAGGTAAACCTATTAATTCATGGAGAAGGGATGCATTTGAGAATGGGAATAGCTCAACCTTCATTCAACAGGACACAGAGAATGGTCATTATAGCCCCAGACGAGATGCAACTGTTGGAGGGAGAGCATTCCCTAGGAAAGAGTTATATGGAGACCCTGTTTTTATGTCTGCAAGGAATTATTATAAAACAGGGATTCTAGAGCCGCACATGGATGAATTTAGTCATATAAGAGGTCAGAGATGGAACATCTCTGGAGACGGAGATAACTATGGCAGAAATGCTGAGATGGAATCCGACTTTCATGAGAATCTCAGTGAAAGATATCCTGATGTTGGATGGGCGCAGGGTCGTTATCATGGCAATCCTTATCCTCCATATACCGAAAGACTCTATCAAAATCCCGAGGCAGATGGGGTTTCTACCTTTGGGAGATCACGGCATTCCATGAGGCACCCTCGTGTCCTCCCTCCTCCATCTTTGACTTTGATGCAGAAAACCTCCTACAGGCGTGAGAATGAGCGTCCTGGCCCATCAACTTTCCAAGAAAATGAGAGGTACAGTCATGCAGCAAGAAGTGAAGCTACCAGGCACGCAGGTTTTGATGGTCATCTGGATAATCATGGACAACCTGAAATATTTGATGTCCAGCAGGAGAAAACTGCAAATGAGGTGACAAATTTAGATGGGAACACCACACCAAGATGTGATTCACAGTCTTCACTCTCCGTTTCTAGCCCTCCCGATTCTCCAATCCATCTATCTCATGACGACTTGGATGAGTCGGGAGATTCTCCTGCACTATCTGCTGCTGAAGAGGGTAAAGGTGTTGGGTTGTCAGGACAGGGTAATGATCTTGTTGTTTTGCCTACAGAATCTGGGAAAGAGAATATGATGATTCCCACAAGTTCTGTGTCCGGAGGTGATGATGAAGAATGGGCGGTTGACAACGAAGAACAATTGCCAGAGCAGGAAGAATATGATGAGGATGAAGATGGATATCAGGAAGAAGATGAAGTTCACGAAGGTGATGATGGGAACATCGACCTGACACAGGAGTTTGAAGATATGCATCTAGAAGAGAAAGGGTCACCCCACATGATGAACAACTTGGTCTTAGGCTTCAATGAGGGGGTTGAGGTTGCAATGCCAAATGATGAGTTTGAAAGAAGTCCACCGAATGAAGAAACTACATTTGCGGTGCCACAGATTTCTGCAGGTCTTGTTGTAGAAGAAGAGGGATCTTTCAATGGGATGTGTGGAACACTTCAACCTGTGGATGTTCCTTCCCAAGTGAGTAGTGGTAGTTCTTCCAGAATCTTCCAGGAGAATGAGAAGGCAATGCAGGATTTGGTTATTCAGTCCAATAGTACACCTCAATTGTCTGCAGCATCTGAGCTAATAGAGCGTGTGGATACTAATAGTAATTCTGTTGTGTCTACTCAGCATCCAGTCACATCTTGCGTTAATATGGTCCCCCTTTCATCATCTGATCAGACTGTCATGTCCACAGTATCTGCTGGTCTGGTTCAGGCAGAGGCACCTGTTAAGCTGCAGTTTGGGTTGTTTTCTGGTCCTTCGTTGATACCATCTCCTGTTCCAGCCATACAAATTGGTTCTATACAGATGCCTCTTTTGCATCCCCAAGTGGGCCCATCACTCACACATCTGCACCCATCGCAACCTCCTATTTTCCAGTTTGGTCAGCTGAGATATACATCTCCCATTTCTCAGCATGTACTCCCGTTGGCTCCTCAATCGGTGCCTTTTGTTCAACCAAGTTTACCAGCCAACTTTTCAGCGAATCAGAATGCAGGAGTCTCTCAGCCTATTCAACCCAATCAAGAAACTTCGGCTCGTAATCTGATGAAAAGTGATGCTTTATCTCGTTCAGTGGACAACCAACTAGGCCTTGTTCAAGGGCACATGGTTGTATCTCAAGGGAAGGTTCTGAATGAGGTAACTTCATTGCCTGCAAGAGGAAGTGCAGACACTACCGTTGGTGTACAAGAAGGTCGAACAGAGATTTCTCAAATTAGTGATAACAAAAAAACAAGGTGTGAGTCAGGTTTCCAAGCTGAGGTTCAGGGTCATCATAATTCTGTCATGAGGAACTTTAAATCCATGTCTACTAAAGAATTGGAAGGCCTGCATAATACTGGAGCAGCTAAAGAAAAAAACTTAACTGCATCAAAAGGTCAAGGTCTAACATCTGGTGGCAGGGGCAGAAAATATGTTGTTTCAGTTAGATCAAAGTCATCAGTTGTTGCTCCTGAATCATCTCGCTCAGATTCTAGTGCATTTCAGAGGAGGCCTCGGCGCCAGCGAACCGAGTTTCGAGTTCGGGAAAATGCTGATAAGCAGCATTCTACAAGGCATGGTTCCTGCTAACAACATTAGGCTGGAGGATAAATCAAATTCCGGCGGAAGGAATACTGGGATGTCTACCCGAGGTGGGTATAGGAGAGTTGTGTCAAATAAATCATTGAAACAAACAAATGAATCTGAATCCTTGGGTTCAGATGCAATTAATTCGTGGGAAATAGATTCTGGAAGCAAGGGTGGGAAGGGACTTGGAAAAGAATCATTTACAAAGAGCCAAAACATACCACACTCTGAAGAGGGGAACCTTAAAAGGACCATCCGTTCTGAAGAGGATGTTGATGCACCTTTACAAAGTGGCATTGTGCGTGTTTTTGAGCAGCCTGGCATAGAAGCCCCTAGTGACGAAGATGACTTCATCGAGGTGAGGTCAAAGAGGCAAATGCTCAACGATCGCCGTGAACAAAGAGAAAAAGAGATCAAGGCGAAGTCTCGGGTCACAAAGGTCCTAATGCAGACTGTATTTTAATATGTTTTTATGCCTTGCTTTACAACGAATAAAACATTGTTTGATTACAGCGATTTATTGTTTATGCCAGATGCCAAGGAAACCTCGTTCCACTTCACAAAGTACTTTTGTCTCAGCAAGCTCAAATAAAAGCTCTGCATCAGTGAGTGGAGAAGCAGCAAACAGCATTCGCACTGATTTTGTTGGAACCGAGGGACTGAATTTGGCAAATGTTGAAGTGTCAACAGGATTTAGTACCACGAAAGTGTCTCAGCCATTGGCTCCTATTGGCACTCCTGCTGCGAAAGCTGATTCTCAGTCTGATTTAAGAGCTCAGACAATCAAGTATAATGCTCTTACATTTTTTTTTTCTTCATATTTTCATATATTCAGACATTTGGGTGTGTTAGTCTCATTTGTTCTCCCACAGGTCCCTTCAAACCAGCTCCATTCATGTCTTATCTGGCAGTGGAAAGAATCTGGCATCAGGCTTCATGTTTGACAGCAAGAATAAGGTTTTGGATAATGTTCAAACATCCATGGGATCTTGGGGTAATGCACGGCTTAATCAACAGGTGTGCAACGCTATTGGTGCTTATTTCTTGACTGTTGTAGCTGTGAATGGTTGGCATATATAGATGTTTCTCTTAAACATAATCTTTTTTTTTTTTTTCTTTTTTTTTTGTCTTTGTATTTCCTGGTTCTTGATTTTACATCAGAACCTCACTCTAATAAGAGTTTTAACTATGATCTCAGCATGTGTTAAATGTTGCACCCATGTATGTCCCCAGAACATGTTAGTTAGCTTAATTTGGGTTTTGATTTGTTTTATTTAGGATCAGGTATCACTCAACTTGACATGTGTTAGGATGTAGGCATGTGGACCTGTGGAGTATTTAGATTTGCGTTGTTTGTTTCTTGTTGGAGCTTTTTTATATGTTTTACTATGATGTTCTCTTTGTACATCTTGGAACATTGTTCAGTGGTGTTTAACCTGCTACTTGATTTATTTATTTTATATTGGATCTTGTTGTTTTATTTCTGCAGTGTTCTAATGTACAGTGATACAGTGCCCATAGCATCTTCAGCGAAATCTAGTGCGCTTAAAAGGATTTGAAATAGTACTGCATGCTTTTCGTTTTGAAATAGATTTTGCGATACTGTTTTTGTTAGATCAACTATAATATCCTGGTGGATGGAGCTGACAATTTAACATCATATAGAAATTGAGCTCCTTAAGTTTGGGGAATAGACCAGCATGATGAGCAAGATTAGATTTCAATGCCCTGACTGCATTAAATTATTTAATCATGACAAAATTCCCACTGATTATGCTGTGTTTACATTTTTTTTGGTGGGGAATTGTACTATGCCTAACTTCTTGCATTTGAAACTGTTTGTTCACACTGGGAGAGTCTGAAACTGATCTGCTTGTTTCTGGTAGGTCATGGCCTTAACACAAACCCAACTTGATGAAGCTATGAATCCTGCACAATTTGATTCTCGAGTTTCAGTTAAAGATCATACCAGCTCAGTTGGTGAGCCTGGCATGCCATCATCATCTATCTTGTCAAAGGACAAGTCATTTTCCTCCACTGCAAGCCCAATCAACTCTTTGCTTGCTGGGGAGAAAATTCAATTTGGTGGGTATATTCTTTCTTGCAGACGCAGATTTCTAAAATTGCAATTATTTCACTTCTGAATGGTCGTTTTCCCGTATCCAGGTGCAGTTACATCTCCAACAGTTCTCCCTCCTAGCACACGTGCTGTTTCACATGGTATTGGCCCTCCAGGTCCATGTCGGCCAGATATACAAATCCCCCACAATATTTCTGCAGCTGAGAATGATTGCACTCTTTTCTTTGACAAAGAGAAACACTCTAATGAATCTTGTGTCAATCTTGAAGATTGTGAAGCTGAAGCTGAAGCAGCTGCTTCTGCCATAGCTGTTGCAGCCATCAGTAGTGATGAGGTTGTTGGAAGTGGGTTGGGCACTTGCACTGTCTCTGTATCAGAAACCAAAAGTTTTGGAGGTGCAGACATTGATGGTATAACAGCAGGTAGTAAAATCTTCTTTGCTATTATAGTGATGAGCTTTTCAGTTTTTTCTTTGTTGGTGTTAACACTGCTATTTAACCTTTGAAAGGAGTAGCAGGTGATCAGCAATCAGCAAGTCAGTCAAGGGCTGAAGAGTCTCTAAGTGTAGCTCTACCAGCTGATCTTTCTGTTGAGAACCCACCAATTTCCTTATGGCCACCTTTACCAAGCCCGCCAAATTCTTCGAACCAGATGATCTCACATTTCCCTGGAGGTCCACATTCCACATTTCCCATCTATGATATGAATCCCATGTTGGGGGGTCCTATCTTTACTTTTGGACCACATGATGAATCTGTCCCTGCACAATCACAGAACCAGAAGACTAGTACACCAGGTTCAAGTCCAATTGGGACCTGGCAACAATGCCATTCTGGTGTAGATTCATTCTATGGCCCTCCTGCCGGATATACTGGTCCTTTCATCAGCCCAACTGGGGGCATCCCAGGGGTTCAAGGTCCACCACACATGGTTGTCTACAATCATTTTGCACCAGTTGGACAGTTTGGACAAGTTGGCTTGAGTTTCATGGGTACCACCTATATTCCATCTGCAAAGCAACCTGATTGGAAGCGCAATCCTGCATCTTCTGCCATCGGTGTTGGTGAAGGGGAGGTGAATATGGTTGCTACCCAGCGCAATCCTACCAACTTACCTGGTCCAATTCAGCATCTTGCCCCTGGGTCACCGCTCCTGCCCATGGCATCTCCTCTGGCAATGTTTGATGTTTCTCCATTCCAGGTAAAGATTTACAAGTTTTAAAACTAAAGCAATGTGACTTGTGACATGATGTTTGCTCTCCTTTTGCCTCTTATTTCCTTCTTAGGTTATGTTCCTGCATTATTTTGTTGTACAGAACCACTGATTTTGTATGAATGAAATCAATTAGGGGAATGAATTTTTCCTGAATTATTCGGAATCCTCAAGACAGCTGATTTGGCATATCGTGTTATTTGATCATAGAATTGTAGGGGAATGTAGTTTTCCTGAATTGTTCAGAATCTTCAAGGCAGCTGATTTTGCATATCGTGTTATTTGATCATAGAATTGTCTGGTTCAATATTTTCTTCCTCCGACCCAACTAACTCCGTTTGAATTGTAATGACCAGTCCTCTTCTGACATGTCAGTCCAAGCTCGCTGGTCGCACGTTCCTTCACCGCCAATTCACTCTGTTCCCATGTCAATAGCATTGCAGCAACAGGCAGACAATGTAATTCCTTCTCAGATTAACCACGGGCCACATGTTGACCAATCATCAGCTTCCAACAGGTTTCCTGAGTCCCAAACATCAACAACCGCTGACATTAGCCGGAATTTTCATGTGGCTACAGATGCAGCTGTTACCCAGTTGCCTGATGAATTGGGGTTAGTGGACACATCAAGCTCTGCCAGTGCAGGGGCATCAGCACCTGGTGTTGTTTCAAAGAGCTTGTCCCTAAGCACCATTGTAGACGCTGGCAAGACTGATGTTCAAAATGGCAGTAACAGCAACACTATTGGCCAAAATACTAATTCTGCTTTCAAGCACCAGTCGACTCAACAGAAGAATATGTCTCCCCAACAATACAGTAATTCATCAGGGTATAATTATCAAAGAGGAAGTGGGGTTTCCCAGAAGAATAGTTCTGGGGGTGAATGGTCCCACCGTAGAATGGGGTTCCATGGGCGGAATCAGTCTTTTGGTGCAGAAAAAGGCTTTCCCCCTTCAAAGATGAAGCAGATTTATGTGGCTAAACAGACCACGAGTGGGACATCTACAAATCCATCATTAGGATGAGCTTCTTGTATCAAGAAGAGAAAACACAGGTCCCAATGAGTATTTTTGTTTAAAATTTGGCAGAATTCATTGCACATGTAGGGAATGTTAAAAGTGTGGAGTTTTGGATTTTTCGGGCGTCTATTGCTAGAGCTATGCTGGTTTTACT
Organism: Xanthoceras sorbifolium; assembly: GCA_003430845.1. Classification (NCBI taxonomy): domain Eukaryota; kingdom Viridiplantae; phylum Streptophyta; class Magnoliopsida; order Sapindales; family Sapindaceae; genus Xanthoceras; species Xanthoceras sorbifolium. The sequence goes on from CM010609.1 coordinate 23,175,558, forward strand.
AATGTAAGTTTGCAGAACTGGTCGATCGTAGCAGTTTTGGGTTTTCTACCAAAGTCAAGTCTCTCTTTTTTTCAGTGAGGGAGGGATGGATAGTAGTGTGCTAGTTGGGTTGGTCTTGGTAGACACCGATTTTTTACAAGTATCTTGTAATAGTCGGATCTGGTCAATCCCTTTATTTTTCCCTTTTAGATTATAGACCTTATTTGTTAATCTCATGGATTGATGTATTAAAATTATCAATGGTCGATCCGATAATTATTGCAATTTTTTTCCAACTAGTAATGATAAATTATGTGAGCTTTGGGGAATGCTATCCTATTCTCAGCGATGAAGACATTACTGATGTAAAAAGAATATATCAAATCAAATTCAGATTATCGTCCTCTGTTTCATTTTATATAATAATTTCTGATTCTCTATGGTGAATATGTCATAGCAGTATTGTGTTAAAAGTAATGTGTTATTCAACTCCACTTCAAACAGTATCTGCATCATTCTCATTAATCACATTTCCCCGCCGTATGGCGGGCTCTCATTTCCGTAGTGTATAAAAGTGAATAACTTGTAGCTGACTACTTGAGTCCCCTTTATGTCTACAATGTTAAAGTCATTCACTCTCTGGGAGTCTCACTATGCCATACCCTGTTATCCACCCAAAACCACTTTGATGCAAGTCAGTCTGAGCCCAGTCGGACGAAGAAAATCAGGTTTGAACATGTTTGTTCAAACATCTTAATTGGTTTTTCCACAGTGGCCCTTTTCTGGATTAGGACAAATTGAGCTCAATGTATCTTGTCATTCTTGGAAATTTACAAGGGAGCTTCATTGAAGTTCAGGCTTATGTACACTCCAGAAATTCATGCTCTTTCACACCTGGAGTAACTTTTATGACAAGTGCTCATCGCGATGTCCATCTCCCACTAAACTAAATCCAGGCACCTTTTGCAATCGTCTTCTTTCCATATCGGACCTCACTCTATTGGCATCTTCCCACCTTCCTGCCGAAGCATAAATATTATGGAGCATCACGTATGATCCTGGATTTCCTGGGTCCATTTCGAAGACCATCTTACTCATTTTCTCCCCAAGTTCAACATTGCCATGGATTCTACAAGCACCCAACAATGATTCAAGCAGGCTTCTAGAGGGTTTAGACGGGAGTCGCTTAACATATTCAAAAGCCTCGTCCAAGAGACCACTTCTCCCAAGAAGGTCCACCATGCAAGCGTAGTGCTCCATTCTTGGTGATATCCCGTCTTCTACCATAGACCTGAAAACTCTCTGGCTTTGCTCTACTAAACCCGCATGGCTGCAAGCTGATAGGATGCTTAAATAGGTAACTTCGTCAGGTCTCACCCCTGAAAGTTGCATCTGCACAAAAAGATCAAGGGCAGCCTCACCTTTGCCGTGCAATTCCAAACCCATTAATCATCACACCCCAAGAGATAGCATCCTTCAAAAGCAAGCTCTCAAATAGCTTTTTTGCAATTGAAATGCTTCCACATCTTACATATAAATCTATGAGGGCATTACTGACAGCCACATCCTTACCAAAGCCCTTTCGTATTACCCAAGCCATCACAGAATTAGTGAGGTTGTAGCTATTTCCTTGAACACATGCTGAAATTAGACAAAGAACCGTTACGTTATCAGGTTCTGACCCCATGCGAAGCAATTGACAAAAGGAGGCAACTGCTTGTTTGGCATTGTTTGTTTGGACATGCACGGATATAATAGCATTCCACAAAGAAATATCCCTCCTTTTCTCCATTTGAAACAGTGAGATACAGAGATTTACATTTCCAAATCTAGCATACATGAACATAAGAGAAGAAAGAAGAGAATTTTCACGAACAACTCCTGTTCTAACTGCAAAGGCATGGATAGATTTACCCTGCACCAGTGTATAGCATACAGGCAACAGATTTAGCAAGGTTACATGGTTTGGCCTCTGACCTTCCTTTCTCATATGACCAAACATGACCAAAACCTCTTTCTGTAAGTTGTGATACCGATAGCCAGTTATCACAGCATTCCAAGATACCAGACTCCTTTCGTGCATGACTTCAAAAAGTAACCTCCCATCATCAAGATTACCACATTTACAGTACATGGTAATAAGTGCATTCACCAAAGAAACATCAGAAGCATACCCGCTTTTAATAGCATAACCATGAATAGCCTTTCCTTGCTGTAAATCTTCATTCCGAACGTAACCAGGGATAACACTTATAAGGGTCACCATATCCAGCTCTGCTCCCTCTTTCTGCATCTGGTGCAGAAGGATAACTGCCTCTTCTACTTCTCCATTGTGTACACATCCAGATATCAAAGAATTAAATGATACAGTATTTCTAGCAGCCATTCTTTGAAATAGCTTGAAACAATTGGAGAGTTGACCACAATCAGAGTAAAACATCAAGAGTGCATTTGAAACTTCGAGGTTTGAGTCTATACCCTTTCTTTGACTAAATGCATGAGCAGATTTACCAAGCAAAATGACTTCTAATTTAGAGCAAGCTGAAAGGACACTAACAATGGAGACTGCATCTGGGCTGAACCCCGCTAACTGCATTTCGTAAAACAAAGATAAACTTGCATTCCAAAGTCCATTATGCACATACCCAGAGACCATTGCATTCCATGACAAGAGACTCCTACTGGGGATCTGATCAAATAAGAACTTGGCTGAATCAACATCTCCAAGCTTGGCGTACATTGATAAAAGAGCCGTCAAAATGGAAAGCTGAGTTTCTAACCCAAGCTTCATTACACAAGCATGAAGGGATTCACCATAAGGAATGCTGCTATAGTTCTCACATGAGGGAATAACGGACACAAATGTGACAAAATCAGGCTTTATTTTAGCTCGGAGCATTCGCCTTAGCATCTCAAAAGCTTCAAAAGACTTCTTCCTATGTGTATAAGCAAATATCAGAGCATTCCAAACAGTAGCATTCTTTTCCACCACAGAATCGAATAATTTTCTAGAAGCAGATAAATTGCAGTCACCAGCATACATTGAAATCAAAGCTGGCACCAAAAACATATCAGATAAATATCCAGATTTGACAATAAAGCCATGAAGAGATTTACCGAAACAAAAGCATCCCAAACGGGTGCAAACAGGAATTACACTTGCCAAAGTGCTCATACTAGGCTTCAAACATTTGGATTGAAGCTTCCCAAAAGCCTCAAGAGCTTCCTGATCAAGCCCGTTTAAAGAATAACCAGCAATCAAAGCATTCCATGAAATCAAGTCTTGCTGTGGCATTCTATCAATCAGTTTACGTGCAGAACCCATATCGCCATTTTTTGCATAGAAATCAACTAAAGCAGTCTGTATAACAACATTTTTGTCAAACCCAGTCCTAAAAACAACACAATGAATCTCTCTTCCAATTCGAAATGCTCCTAACAACGAACACGCTTTAATCACAGAAGGGAACGTGAAATCATCAGACGGACAACCTGAAACTCGACATTTCAAATAGACACGTAACAGGTCTTCATATAGTCCAGAACCGCAAAGACTCGTGATCATCAAATTCTGCAAGAACACGCATGGGTTTTTAATTGTTCGAGATACAAAGAGAGCTATATCTGGACCACCCAGATGAAAATAAGACTTGAAAAAATGTCCAAGCAAAAAGCTGTCTTCTGTAAGACCGTGGACGATGAGAAGAGATTTCAACCGCTTCAAGTCTTCAATGCTTTGGCATTTTTTGAACCCAGGAAGGAAATTGAAGCCTTTAAATTTGGGTGGGTACTTATTTGTAGCGTTGGCTGTTAGTTGTCTGAGCTTGAGATAATAAGAGGGCAATAGTAAAAATGACCGAAATTTACAAGAGAAAATGGAGATGCAGAACGCCATGGCTATCTCTAACGTTATGATTTCTGGTACTTCCCGCCATTAAAATTTTTGTTTTCCCCGGGTTTATTTCATATAAACTTTCTATATTTATAATAGAGTCGATGTTAGTGCTCTGGTTAAGACCTCTGAAATTAAAAAATTCAATATCTTTATTTATTTTTATAACATTATAATTGCTATTTTTGTAAAGGTCCTAAATTTTTTGTAAATTCATGTCTCTAAGAATTTGTATGTGAAAACTTCTATTTATGATACTAATACATACACGTACATTTTTTATTTGTGTACATAAAGTATAATGATTAGATAAGATTGATTCAAATTACTTGGTTATGATAAACTATCCGGACTCAGATATCAACCTGATTTCTCACCATGAAAATCATGATTACGGAGTTGCAATCATGTTTTTGTAGTGTTCACTGAAATTCACATTTCTGTACATGCATAGAAACCAATATGACCATCCCATGTCGTGGATGTGAAAATTGAAATAAGAGCCAATGTCAAATATCCTTCCATTTTTGTCTTCTTGATTTACATCCAAACTGAATAATATAAGTCAGCAATGTCACATTTCTTCAATTTATCAAATAGGCCAATTTGGAAGAGAACACATCAGATATCCCGACCAGAAAACATACTATTAAAGACACCAAATAAACATAAATAATAAAAAAAAGAAAACTACATAACAAAAGTTGAAACATAAATTAGGGTCGAACAATAATTTAACTAGATCCAGTATTTTTTGAGTTTTGTTTGTACAACCATACTACAACTCAGACATGATCCATATCCGTCAACGTTTTGCAGCACTTTTAGTACCCATATGTGGTCCTCTTCATCATCCTCATGAACTCATCAACACTAACTTCTCCATCATCTACAGATTTCAATACCATCACAGACATGGTAAGCAATGAATCACTTCGGGAAAAGTAGACAAAGCAAATATTTTAAATTCATAAAATTAACAATGAAAGGAAAAAAAAGAAAAAGAAAAATAGCAGCCATAAAATAACTATCTCATCTACACACAATTTGCTTTGTGACAAGAAAATGATAAAATCATTTTGTATAATCACAGTAAACTCTTTCTTCCTGATTCTAAAATATCATCTTGTAAAAACAGTTTTGAGTTTTGCAGGCAAGCACTATTCATAAAACCCATAAGACAAAAAATGCCACTGAGACTGGGTAAGAGTGGCTGAAGATGGTAGAAACAAATATCAACAACCATATGAATCTCAGTAAGTCAATAAGAATAATCTCCATCTGTGAGAGTAGAATAGATTCAAGAGTAATTCATAACAGTTTCATCTAGAAGATTCCCCATAACCTAAAAAGTATAATTTTGAGTATGACGGTCTACCACCAAAACATTTGAAACTCAGCACTGAAAATTGTCTTAATCACATTTCTAAATGAGAGGAAAAACAAAAAGAAAATCACATATACTCCCTTTGATCTGACCAAGTGGCAAGCAGCAAACTAGGCAAGCATGGAAACAGGTAACAGAAGCTTTAAACTACATGTTTGGCTCGAAAATCAAAAGTTAAATAAATCCATAGTGTGCAATGTCCTCCAGAATAAAACTGTAAGCAGATAACCATAAAATTGAAGTTAACTTACGATCTCTGTCTGCTTCATCAATCATATCATGAATCTCTCGGTCAGTGAAGTGCTCACCCAGCTCCTTTGCAATACGTTTTATGTCTTCAACTGATATCTTCCCCTGCATGCAACAGAAGAGGAAATCAGCCATAATACAGAGTAGCAACCAAGATCTAAATAAACAGAACCTTACATTGTTATCTTGGTCAATGATTTGGAATGCTTTTGTCAGCTCCTCCTTGGTATCCCTTTCTCCAATCTTGGCTGTCATCATATGAGCAAATTCATCAAAATCAATTGCACCACTTCCATCCTTGTCCACGTCTGCAATCATTTGATTGATTTGCTGTAATGACATAGAAAAAATAAAATATTCATGCTGCAATTCTGAATACAAAGCACATCTCCCCTCTTAAAGCCATGCATGGAAAGCCAGAGTTTTAAAGCATGTGATTGCACATATGATAATTTCAACCAGAAATTGTTGTATGGTATAGAAGTTACCTCATCTGTCATCTCAAAACCAAGGGCCCTGTCATGAGAAAACTTTAGTTCTAGTTGATTTATCAGCTTAAGCCTTAAATCAGTATACATGATAGGATTCATACCTCATGGCAACATTCAGCTCTTTAGCATCAATAGTGCCTGGAAAAAACAATTGAAATAACAGCTTCATGAGAGATTAGACATGTATATTTCAGAAAACCAGAATAATAAATCCTTATAATACCTGAGCCATCAGTGTCAAATAGTTCAAAGGCTTCCTTAATCTCTTGCCTCTTCTGTTGAGTTAACCCATGATGACGTCCTCTAGGTTTATCTTTCCTAGAGGCCCCTCTATAAAGACTTGCCTGACACACCATCACAAATTCAGCACACCACATTATCAAATGATACCAAGGTTGAACAAAAATTCCAACTCTTATCAGCATTAAAACATGGAGATCATCACATAAATAAAGTAAGCCATCAATTAAACAAATAAAAGTAGCACACATGTAATATCCAAGTCTCACTGAGTTCACTTCGCCAGTATAGTCCTCCATGACAACCATATCGAACACAAATCTTAGAACGCGACAGACAAAAGCATAGACTTAGAGTAAGCTTGAAAAATATTTATAAATGATGTTCCTGAAATTAGAAACTAAAGTAAAAAAAAAAACACAAAAAATGGATTGTTTAAGCAGTTGGTTCCAGATATTGAAAATTTATGAGGATCCAGAAAACTCAATTGAAATCTCCAGATATTCCTGATTTATTGAACCTGACATAGAGACAGCAACCAAAATCCAGTTCCTTTTTATTACAGACAATCAGTATAGACGAAAAGGAAGACAAGATTGACCAGTTCCAGGTCAATAAAAACATAATTTGAAATCCATACAATTTCTTAATTAGCCATCAAAAGCAGGAAGTTCAAAGCCCAAGAACATCCAATTACAGGTCCAATTTCTTTGCTACATATTACAATTTTTACATTAATTTCAAAAAAGTTTCTTAATCAAAATCAACAAGATTTAAGGAAAAAAGAAAAGAAAAACAAATCACTAAATTGCAATCCGACATATAATAATGGTAACGAAAGAATCAACAATGGAGTTACAGTCGTAATAATCATTAAAACAAAAGCATCAAAATTTAAATTTTTGGTTTGAGAAAAGGAAAAAGAAAAACTCACCATTGATTCAGACGGTGAGATCGCAAGGCGCTCGAGAGAAATCCTTAAAGAAGAAGAAACGAAAGACAGTCAAATTTACCAACTTTTCCTTCGCTCGCTTACCATCATCAACCTTATACACAGTCACGATGGACCGATTTTGTGGCCCAATCTTTGGTTAGGAGATGGGCCTGTCTGAGCTTCTTCTCAATGTCAACCATTTATCATCTGGACTGGACCCATGCTCGCCAATCGTATTTCGGACATGATACTAAATACACCCCGGCTTGGTGATTTACTTTTAAAAATTCTTAAATTTAAATTTAAGTAATGTTAATTTACCTCCATCCTCACATTCTAATGATTACTATCATAACTTAGTAAGTGATGCGGTGTTGATAACTCAAATACCACATCATTTGAAAATGAATTTGGATAATTTCTTTAGATAACCTAGCATTCGTAACTATCTGTGTCTTAAAAAAATAAATATAATTTTTTATTTATTTTTTAATTATTTATTTGGTGTGCTTAAATAGTATTATATCAACTTAAATCAACATAATTTTCTATGGATCGGTGATTTTACCAGTCATTATTTATCAAGGGTAATAAAGTACTTATCCTATTCTACAAAAACAATTTCTTTTATTTTTTGTTTTGACAAGAGTTTACACAACTATATATTCTTCCTGAGCTACGTGCATAACTTAATTAAATCGGAAAATTTTCTATATATGCGTACGTTTGCCAATTGTCTTTCTTTTAAAATTTTAGGGTAATTCACAATTAAGCTCCGGATTTTTTTTAAATTTTAATTAGTTTACAATTTTTCTGTTTTTGACCCAAGTGATCGTTATATATATTTTTGGTAAAGGGAAGGGCCAAAAGCAGATACTGGATCACCCTGAAAAGCTTTAACAACAGCAGGCGGATGTTTCTCAAAATACAAACACCCCACATTAAAACCTAGTTAATTATATTAAATAAAGGGAGATCCTTATATTTTTGGATGAATTGTAATAAAATATTCTAATATTTAAATATATTATAATAAAATTATGAATTTAACCTTAAATTACACGTTAGTACCCTGCCGTCAGTTAACCAGCAAATATAACGGTTTGACAATGACTTTTGTGTGAAATGACATAATTACTCCTAGTTAAAAAAAATAAAATAAAATAAAATAATTAATTTCTGTAAAACTGGATCTCCATTATCCATCAAGATTGATGGACGATGAGAGATTAATTTTTTAAGAAATTATTTTTTTTTAAATCAAACAATTAAAAAAATATATTTTTATGTTTATTTTTTTTATTTGTTCTTGATAGTAGCATAGATTCAGATTGGATCTCTACTACCAAGAACAAAAAAAAAAAAAAAAACTTAAAGTTTCCAGAAGTTTGCTCCATCAATGAGAGCAGATCTGCTCCTATTGCTGGAGTAGCGCTCCATTGCCGATGGAACATCTGTCTACATCTCCTACGGAACAGCTCCATCTCAGATTTGCAGCTATCGCAGATCTGCGATGGAGCTGCTCCGTCACATATGGATCTGCTCCCATTGATGGAGTAGATTTCTAGGAAACTGGGTGTTTTTTTTTTTTTTTGTGTTCTTGGTTTTTTGGTGATGAAGATCTATATCTCCACCGTCCATTAATCTCCCCATCAAGAGCACAAATTTTTTTTTCTTTTTTTAAAATTTTTATCAATATAATCTCCATCATCCATCGATCTTGATGGATAGTAGAAATTCATTTAATTTTTTAACAATTTTATTTTATTTTTTAAAAAAATTAAGGTAAAAATGATCGTATTATCCTTTGACTATTGGTTGACCGTCAACTTTAACGGCCAACCAATTAGTCAAAGGTACTAATGTGTAATTAAGACTAAACTCACAATTTCATTATAATATTACTAAACGTCAGGTACTTGTCCTGTATTTTTTACAAGCACTAGATTAGTCCTTTTTATTAATTTTTGTTGGTCAATTTTAACTATTGTGGAAATAAAATTATATTTAGTTCAAATTTATGTAAGATTGACACATGTAAACAAGAAAAACGCAAAAATAATTTGTGGAGACGGTTTCGCCATTTATTTTTATTGTTTTTAATTAATTTATTATAATTTTACTTTAATTTATTATCAATGTAAATTTATATATAAATATATAACTTTAAATTATTATTATTATTCAAAATATTAATATTAATATTTAGTCACTTCTGACAAGATGAGGTTAACCTAATGGTTTTTCTCTCACACTTATACCCTTAAGGTTGTGAATTCGAATCGTGTACCCCTCCCTGGATTCCGAACTAATTATAATTATTAAAAAAAATATGTTAAGTCACTTCTGAAATAATCAATTTAGTCACTTATGAATAATTGGAAATTCATTTATTACTTATAAAAAAATATATGTGACTAATTTGATTACAAATGAAAAAGTCATAAACTACTTACAAATAAGAAAAAAAATCTGTAACTTATTTGCCATTTGCCCAACAATTTACTACATGTGGCTATGACGTACCACAACACTATAATTACTGTTAAATCAATTTTACAAATATCTTTTACTTTTTCTTGTTTGAAAATTTTGTAATAATGATTTATAATTCCTCATTTAATAGGGTATTTAATTCGTTGGATTTAATAAAACCAATACTAAAGCATGAAATGGAGATATAGAGACAGAATACACATTCACATGCATGGCACAACTTTAATTTGCAGCCAATAATTGGTGCAAATTTATCTAATTAAAAGGATTACAAGTTAAAAAAGTGCAAGCCTACCAAAACACTTGAAAATATACACCAAATGGACAAACTTACTCATATTACATCTTAAACCATCTAATAAAATCAGCAACAGCAGCCGGAACATGGAGACCCGCGACGTAGACTTATCAATTATGGGTAGGCTTTTATGATTCTTTCCAAAACTTAGCCGGGAGTCCACGCCACGGTATCGGGTATGGATTGTACTGAACTCCATTCTTGGAACCTACCACTTCCCACCTGCAACACACAATATTATCAATTAACAACAGTACAAGAATGACGAATTATTGTTTCTTTTTCTTTTCTACTTCACTCCTTATTTTTTTCCAGACCATGAATGAGTTTATCAATCATTGATCCAATTTGGTGCATATGATGTATATACAATATCTATGATCATGTTAAGTGTATAAAAAACTGCATATGTGAACATACATCTATTGTGGGATATATTCCCTAATTTATTTGTTTTAATTCTTTTCTATCTCTTCTGTACCTGAACTTGTTAACTAGATGGTGGATCAGAATAAGGATTTCTAGCTTGGCAACTTCATTTCCCGGACATGCGTGAACACCATTGCCAAAAGGCATGAATGTATTAGGTTTCTGTCCAACCTGCATGCAATAAATAGATTTTAAACGTTTCTATTTAATTTCAGATAAAAAACATAGTCATATAACATTTACATGTCCATAATATATTCAAAAAAACCTACGTCTTGAAAACACACATTAAGAATAACAAATAGAATTAGTAGTTTGGACAAAACACATTTTTAAAAAAATTAAACTACCAATATTTATAATTATTCTTAACAGGGCACACTTATAGGGACCCAATTGATAGTAATTTAAACGTGGCCTACCTCAAATCTTGAGGGATCAAATACATGTGGGTCAGTAAAGAAATGGGGATTGTGGTGGAGGTTTCGAAACAAAGGAAGAACCTTCCATCCTTTAGGAATCAAGAATCCTGCCAAATATTATCGCCAGTAGAACTGGTTAGTAACAGTGTTTGATAAAGACAAATGCATATATATAATGTACGAAACATTGAAGTAGACTTCTATTCGATTTTCGAGCTCAGAACATGCACAGCAACAGGAACAGCCACTGCAAAGTATAGTAATATCACTATAACTACTCTCTCTCTCTCTCTCTCTCTATATATATATATAGATGTGTGTGAGAACTCTTCTGAAATGGGGCCATTCAATACATAAATGGGTACGGTTTTCTGGCTTTGAGTAGTTCCTGTTTGCTTAGGCTCTCATCGATAGGGACTTTGCTCCTGTAGCTTTAATGGCGGTGGGGTTTTTCATTATAGACAATAATACCTTTGACTGGACAATTTGGGGGGATTTTATTGTGTGGATTCACTGTATTGGATTGGATACATTAAATTATTGTACAATACAAATGATTCCTTGTACCAGCGCATGGTAAACATATACGTCATTGCATACGAGATAGGGAACAACTTCTTAACTTTTGAAATTATAATAAAATATGCTGGCAGTTTAAATATATTATAATAAAATTATAAATTTAATTTTAATTATTTATTAGTGTACTATTATTAATTGACTTTATTAAAAGTAATAATTTAACTAAAAATATTATCTAAAATAATAAAAATAGTCCTAATTAAAAAATAAAAAATAATATTAATTATTAAAATTTTAAAAAATTAAATTAAAAAATTTAAAATTTTTTAATGGATAGATCCATTTAATTATTTTTTTAAAATTTTTAATTTTTCTTAATTTTAATAATTAATATTTATTTTTTTTAACTAAAAATATTTTTATCATTTCAAGATAAAGTTTTTTATTAATAATTACTTTTGACTGAATCAACTGACGGTAGGGTGCTAATATATAATTAAGGCTAAACTCATGATTTCATTATAATATGATCAAATATCAGGATACTCCATTAGAATTCGTCATTTCTACTATATTCTTCTTTACAGCCGCCGAATAGTTATTTAACTAGGACAGATCTCTCAATTTATACCAATGTTATTTGGAATACTATTAAAAAATCCTTGTTTTACCCCTCGTAATTGCTGAATTCATCATTTTCCCCCTCCCCTATGCTAAGAATCCGTTAAAAAAAATTACTTTCAAACACAAACTTTTTAAAAATATTATTACCATCAATAACTAATTTATAAAAATTCAATCATTCCAAATAACACTTCAAATTATATCAAAATAGAAAAATAAGTTTTATATATTAAAATTAAATTATAGTAAATTAAAAATTAATAAATAAAATAAATTATTAAAGTAATAAAATACTTAAAAATAATCTCATAAATTTTTTTACTTTATTTTTAGAATTAAATTTTTATTTAATAAATTTTTTTGATTTTTTCTTTATTTTTTAAATTTGAATTGTTATTTTTTGTGTGTAAAACTAAAATACCACTAAAACCGTTAAATTTCACTGACTATTGACTAATAGAAGAACTAAATTGATATATTTTTAAAAAGTTTAGTCAAAAAGTGATAATTTAAAAAAGTTTAGGATCAAAATAATTTTCGTTCTTGGTAACTATAATGGTCAATCAATTAGCATATTAAATTGTAATTTATAAATAATAAGATTTTATTATAATTTTTTTAAACATCAGGATACTTTATTATAACTTACCGTATTTTAAATAATTATATTACCAATAGTATTATTTCTAAAATGAGTCACGTCTATGTTTGCCTTTAAAGCACAGGTTAATATAATATTTTTAAAACTATTAAAGTCAAACAACTACATTATATATTTATTGATATCTGAGGTCTACTTAGTACTGACCGTTGTATTCAACATCCTCAACAGCTTCTCTAAAGGTGAAAGATATGACGTTAGCCATCCTTAAGCTCTCCATTATGACCTGAAATCAACAATTAAGACGCCATGCTTATTTTATATATAAAACTAAGGCCTCTTTGATGAATGTGTGTGTGTATATATATATGTGTACCCTGTCTGTTAGAGGCATATTTCTAGTTTGAGCCCTAGTCAAACCTCGTTGTCCTCTGTCATTTGCTTCATAAATCACCTTTTGTTCCTCCTGAAGATAGCCAACTTACAATAATTAGTAAAATATTATAATATATTTTGGAATAAGAACTCGGATTAATTAGTACAAGACCCAAGTTGGTGGACAATATACGATATATGTAAACTAACCTTAACAGCTTCGAGAAGCTTGGAGTCATCGTGAATGTATTTAAGAATCCATGTTAAGAGACTAGCTGTGGTGTCTTGAGCAGCAAACAGTACACCAATGACATTATCAGCAATCTGATAATCAGTCAAGTATTTACCATATTTTTCATCTTTGAAGTTCATTAGTCTCCCCAGAAGATCATCTTTCTCATCATCTACTCTCTTCTTCTCCCTCCTCTTTTCAATTATTTCACAGAGAATTTGATCTAGCCTTCTCCTTGCCTTCAAGCTCACAATAATTAATACAGAGAACCAACTTAATTTAATGGCAGTTTTTAATATAAAAAAAGAATAAATAAATTAAAAGAAATTCTGCAGATCATCAGACAGTGGTATATATTGATTTTCATGCATTCTGGCTAATTAATTACCGTGACCGACTTGGTGTATGAAGATCCCGGTAGCCTTATAGAGAAAGAATTGTAACCTCTGTCCAGAACATGGTAGTTTTTCTTGAGCATTTCCTTGTAAGAAGTATCCAAGTAACCAAAGATAGACAAAACAGCTACCTCAAATGTGAACTGCCATGATCAAAATAGTGAAATGACATGTCACGTACCAATATTTTTAAACCATATGACTATATGTACAACTTTAGAAGAAATTAAATCAACCACACCTTCTTCATTTCATGGAAGGTGTTAACCACTTTCCCAGTACAAGACATGGAGTCTAGTGCACATGTGGCGATAGCTTCAATTTGAGGGATCAAATTTCGAATAACATTCTGAGAAAATGAGGGTTGAAATAATTTTCTCATCCTAGTATGGTAGTCTCCATGGTGGAAAAAGAGTGCAGAGGGACCAATCAGTTTTTCCTTGCTTTTAGGGTATGTTGGCTTGAATAAGTGAGCTTGTGTCACCAACACATATCTGATAGCCTCAGGACTACCCAACATAACACAAGGACACCCAAGTATGTGGGTCTTAAAAATTTCTCCATACCTAGTAAAATTAAAACCATCATCCCAAGTATTATTATTAGCACATAGAATAAAAAAAGCAATTTTATTGTTAATAAATGCAGATAATAAAATAATTGATTTATTAAGAAGTGAATATATAGTAACCTTTTTTGCCTAGTAGCAAAGAAAGTATCTGGGTTTTGAGAGTATAATAGCAGAGTCTCTCCTACATATGGCAAGCCCATTGAGCCTGGAGGTAGGGTAGGTCTTTGCAGTGACGATCTCCATTTTTTTATAAGTAAAATAACTAAGAGTAGGGCGCAAAAGGCAGAATATAGAAGAATAATGCTCTCCATCTCTCTGTCTCTCTAACTCACACATGCACAGCAAAGGAATATTTCTGTGAATGTAGGTGTTAGTAAATGCATGTGTTTATATAGAGAGAAAAAGCTTGTCAGTGTGTGATTTTTTGTAGGGCATTCACTAATTCGTAGAGGGTCAATCTCGTCCACAAGTCTCAAGATCTTCACTGCCAACAAAGCCACTTTTCTTGTGGCTTCGCTTTCCATTTTTATAAAAAATGTAATATATATATATATATATATATATATTATTGTTAATGAATTTAAACTTTTTACGCTAGTGACGTGATGATTTACAGGTCTCAAGGACAATGAGGGTAATTAATATATTTGTTGAAAAATGTGTGTATTTTCACTTGAAGTGAGAGTAATTAGTGCAATTTACCTTTTTTCTATTATCATGTGAGGAGATGCAGTTTAGGTTGCAGCCCTTTTTAGTTTTCACCTTTATTTCAAAAATAATTTTCTGTTTTAAAATGTAATCACGGTTTCTGATAGAGAATTAAAAGGAATTTTAACTGAATTATGAAATTAACAGGATATTTGTGATATATAATAAGAGTATTTTTATTTAAATTAAAAAATTAGAGAGTTATTTTTGTAAAAGATATCAAAACCCCATATGGGATTATTATGATTTTTCCCATTTTAAGTTGGAAAACTAAAAATAAAAGCACGTTTGGTCATATTATAAAAAAATTGTGAGGTTAAACTTAATTACACATTAGTACCCTTGACTAATTAGTTGACCATTAGCACTGACGGTCAACCAATAAGCATGAGTTCATTTTATATTTAAAAAAAAAGTAATCAAATAAAAAATAAAATAAAAATAGATTTTTATTGTCCATTAATCTTGATGGACGGTGAAAATCATATTTAAAAAAAATTAAAAACATTTTTTTTTATAAAAAAGACCAACTAAATAAATAAAATTAAAATTTAAAAATTTTTTTTTCTTGACTTCTTGATGGTGGAGATCTAATAACACCAAAAAAAAATATTAATATAAAACTAATTTTTTTCTTTTTTTAATTGTTCAATTTTTTTTTTAAAAAAAAATTTAAATTTTTTTTGTAAAATGGATTGATGGACAATCATTTAAAAAATATATTATTTTTTACTTAATTTAGTTTTTTAAGGTAGTTATGTCATTTTAAATATAAGTCATGGTCAAACCGTTATTTTTTACTTGATCAATTAACGGTAGGATACTATCGTGTAATTGAGACTAAATTTATGATTGTATTGTAAATAATCAAACATCAGGGTTGTTCATTGTAATTTATCCAAATCAGAAATTGCGGAAGCTGTATTAAAAATGGATTATCTAAACTGGGTAGGGCGGGACCCACCACAATGTCGGACCAAATAGATTAGATTATATTTATACAATTGTCACGTGCTCTTCATATGTGAACCCTTTGCGGAGGGGATTAAGAAGACCAGAAAAGCACAAAAATAAGAGAGCAGGATAGATAAAATAAATGTGAAGTATTAAAATATGGTTACACTAAATTAATTTAAAATTTTAACTTTAAATTTGTAATTTTAATTTATATATATTTATTATTTACTATTAATTTTGTAGTGGAGAAAAATAAGTAGATAACACCCTTAATTTTAAGAAAAATAAATTAATGAATGCTGAAATCATATAATTTATATCCAACTTTAAAATGATCCGGTACCCATTAGAATATGTTAAAAGAATCAAACCCCGAAATCCTTATTCTCAATTTGGAGAAAAAAAATCTCTATAAATTAGAATGGACGGGGATGAGGATGATGATTTTTATCCTTATTTTTAAATGGAATTGGGGATGGGGATGATTTTTCCATTTTCCCAAATATATTTTTTTATACTAAAAATATTTCTCTAATTTTAATTTTAAACATCTTAACTTAACTCTGAAAAGAATGAACTTCAAATTTTATTTTGTTAGATAATGTTTGAATGCTTTTATTTTAATATTTAAATGATTGATTATTTATTTGGTGAATGTTTGACATATTTGAATGTTTTTATTTAAAAATCAAGCAGGAAGAATGAGAAAAACGGGGGAAGTTGGGTAGGGATAGGGATACCTCACAGAAAAACTCCCTTATCCCAATTTCCTCAAATGGGGATGGAGAAGAGTAGGAATAGAAAATGGGGCAGGGAATAAAGATGGAGATGTGGAAATATATATTCATCTTCATTTTTTTTTCAATTATCATTCCTATATACACATAGAGACATTTTTTTTTAATTTGTATGATGCTCTCCGAATAAAAAAATCAAGAGTAAATAGACAACTACGTGCGTAGTCGTCTTGGCAGTATAATTAGATGCCAATTGCGTGCGTAGTGGTCTTGGTAGCATAATTAGATGTTCAAGGTTGTTGAAATTTTTTTTTTATTGAAATAATTACAAAATTAATAATTTATTGAGACTTATTAAGATTAATCATTAAATATGTGAATATCTATTCCCACAATAAGCGGAGAAAACTACCAACACATACTGATAAATATGTATGATGTGAATTAAATTTTTACCACTGAGATAGAAAGGATGTGTACTAACCACTTGAACTATAACTTATGAGTGAATGTGCGGTTGAAACTTTTTTAAATTTATTTATTTTTATAAAATAAAAGGAAAGAAAATTTAAGTTAATTTGTTTGGTGGAAACATTGTGTGTGCCATCGCCTCCCAGTGCATTAGGTTTATTACATGTGAAGCCGTATTCAGCAAAGTTGCTTTCAGTTTATGTTTAGGTACTAATAACTTATAAGCCATACATATTCAATCAAAATCTAAAATGCTTATTCATAATAAGGGGAAAATGAAACTTAAGTTTTCCAGTTGTTCCCTTAAAAAGGAAATATTATACTTAACATGACAAATTATCAACTTAATTCAGTATAAATTAAATACAAGTTGCGTTAATGATATACGTTAAGGATGCGTTTAGTGCGTAGAGTTGGATTGAACTATTTTTATGGAATTGGATTAAACTATTTTTATAAGATTAGATTGAATTGAATTGAATTAGACTGGACTAAATTAGTACTGTGATGTGTTTAATTCAGTATGGATTGGACTAAAAATAGTATTGTCTATTATTTGATGTAGTATGGGATGAGATAAAATCAAAATAGATTAAATTAATTTTCACTTAAAATAAAATTATTTTAAAGTAAATTAAATAAAATATATATTTAAATTTAATTAAATTAAAAAATATATTTTTGAATAAAAATATTTTAAATTATTTTAAATTAATTATAATAAAATAAGATAATTTTAAATTAAATAAAAATAAGAATATTAAATTAAATTTAGTTAAAAATATTTTTGAATAAAATTAAATATTTAAATTATTTTTTAAAATAAATAAAATTTATTTTTATTTATATTAAATATTATATTATATTAAAAAAAATAAAAATAAAAAAAATAAAAAAGATGAGACAAAATTATTCCATCTATTTAGGTGAGACTCAATAGTTCCATCAAAATAGGATAAGATGGAACGGTTAACATATTAGATCTCAATATATCCCAAATATAGGATTATATTGAAATTAGTTCAATTTTATTCTTATCACATCAAATAAATATTTTCTAAAAGTTAATGCTGGTGACATAGTCTAATATTAATTATAACTTTTTAACGAAATTATAGTTCTATATTTTAAAGACGGCAAAAGATATTAATATTTATATAAATTTAATTTCATTTAAAAATAGTATTGAGGAAGCGAAAAAAAATGAAACGTGGGACACAGACAGTCGTGGATTGTATTTTTATCCTATTCACGTGTCAGCCTTTGAAGTTGTCAAATGGACAAGAATTGAAACGTGGTGGTCAGGTGAGGGTCACCATCCAGTTTAACTGGACTCCATGCGTGTCGATATGGCAGTGGTCTGTTGCCAGATGGCTAGTACAAAATTTGGGGACAGAAACCTCCTTATTTCGACAACTAACCTCTGCTACCACTAGGCCTTCTGTGCCTACAATTAAAGTTCGATATCCCTCATATTATTTTCACCATAGCTTTTTCCTTGAAGTGACGGGTCGTACGTTTACTTGTGTTACTTTGTTACCCATTTCTCATTATTATTATTTTTTCCCTGATACAGTAACTACAAAGTTTATTGCTATATATCGAAATCAATTATTTTTCAAAGCAGAGGAGGGGTCCCTCTCGATATTACGTGTGAAATATCTAACTATTATATTAAATTAAAAAAAAATATTTATTATTTTGATATATTTTAATATTTTAAAAATTTTATTTTAAAAATTTTATATTTTACAAATTAGAGGACTAACGAAATATATTAAAATTAAGCTCTATTTGTACGATTTAAACATCTACTTCTATACCCACGTTAAGAGCCAAATATTTACTTCTTTAAAATATCTAAATTTAAACCCTAATGATCTGAAGGAGCTTGTGAGATTCCTGTGAAGATATCTACAGATACATCTACAGATACAGATAACAGAAGCCAAAGAAGCCAACAAGAAGTCAACCGAAGTCAACAACAAATACACTCACAGCATCAAAACTCACAGCATCATCAAAACACAAGATTGTTGGAAAATATGGATTACAAATAACAGTAGGTAACCCTAGGTTTTATTCCTAACAAACTAACAGATTTGTAACAGATCTGTAACTAAATCAGTTACAAATCTGTTAGCTGAAATTATGTATATAAATAGAGACCTAGTCTCTCGGATTTGTAAGTTGAGAAATATACAAAAAACGAAATGAAAAAAATCAGAGCTTTGTAACCTGCAACTATGGAGGTTTCTTCAAGCGTGTAGTCTCTCCTTCTT
This sequence comes from Xanthoceras sorbifolium, assembly GCA_003430845.1. Taxonomy (NCBI): domain Eukaryota; kingdom Viridiplantae; phylum Streptophyta; class Magnoliopsida; order Sapindales; family Sapindaceae; genus Xanthoceras; species Xanthoceras sorbifolium. Next base: position 23,194,850 of record CM010609.1, read on the forward strand.
GTTGTGAAAAACTGTTCTTGAAAGCCTCTTTAGTTCTCTGTTAAACAAAGAAAGAAGATGAAGATGAGTGTTGAGAAACAGAGAGAAAACGAAGAGAAAACAAAGAGAGACTTGTTACCTTGAAGTGTTTGACCAAAATGAAAGTGATCTCAAAAGAAAATATCTAGCTCGGGTTAACAGACTAGGAGAGAGAGCTAGTGCGCCTAACCACAGTTAGGTGAAGAGTTCAAAATTAAAAACGGTGTCGTTTTTTTACTTGGTATCAGAGCTTACTGACCAACGTCAATGGCAACTTTCTCTTCAAGCACCTGCCAGTCAACACAACAAACATCATGTATAGATTTCAGCTCTTTAGCTAAAACTTTACATTTCAATCTTCCTATTAAACTTGATGAAAGCAATTACATATATTGGAAAACACAGATACTACCTGCTATTAATGCTTTAGATCTTGAGAGTTTTATTGATGAAACTAAAACTCCACCAAGTCAGTTTGTAACTGTGCAAGTCAGTGATGAAAGTGGTGGTATTAGAGTAGAACAGCATCTAAATCCTGAATATCAAAAATGGAAAAAATCAGATCAAATACTATTGTTTTGGTTGATTTCTACACTAAGTCAAAAAGTTGTAGGACAAGTTACAAAATGCAAGTCTGCTCTTGAGGCATGGATAAAACTCCAAAATCTGTACTCTCAAAAATCCATGGCAAAAATACTGAATCTAAGGCAGCAGTTGCAAACTATAAAGAAAGGCTCACATTCTGTGAGTGACTTTGTTTTGAAAATAAAGAACATTGGGGATGCTCTTTCAGCTGCTGGAGAAGAAGTTTCAGAAAGAGATTTATTGCTGAGTCTTATGCATGGAGTTGGACATGAATATGATTCAGTTGTAGTGCTCATCTCATCTCAACGAAGTACTATGAGCTTAGAAGAAGCTCAGTTTTTACTGCTCATGCATGAGCAAAGAATTGAGGAGTTAAACTCACCAACTGGTTTTGGAGGACCTACTGCCAACTATACAGCTAACAGTATAAGAGGAGGAAATTCAGGTGGCTATAACAGGCATGGTTCTAGAGGCAGAGGAAGAGGAGGTCGTTTTGGTGGCAGAAAGCTATATTGTCAGCTTTGTACAAAACCTGGTCACCATGCATTTCAATGCTTTCACCGTTTTGATTAACAATTTGTTAGGCCACAGCCCTCACATTACAATAACAATACTCAACAAAGCTCTGGAAATCAAGCTTTTATTGGACAGACACAACAACACTACAATCAATCACACAATCAGCAGTTCAGTCATGGAAATCAGTCACAACACTCAGGTTTTCAACAAGACAGTTTCTCACCTGTCAACTTCAATCAGAATCAGCCTCAAGCACATTTCAATCAGACTCAAGGACAGGGAGGTGACAGTGACTCAGCTTGGTTTGTTGACAGTGGTGCAACAAATCACATAACCTCAGATTTACACAATCTATCACTGAAAACTGAGTACAAAGGGAATGATAAATTGGCTGTAGGTAATGGACAGCTTCTTCCTATCTCTAATATTGGTTGTTCCTATGTTGCCTCTCATTTGAATGATTCTAGATCCTTGCATCTTAAAAATATTCTACATGTGCCTATGATTACTAAGAATCTCTTAAGTATCTCTAGGTTGACAAGAGATAATAATGTCTATGCTGAGTTTTATGCTAACAAGTGTGTGATCAAGGATCAGAAAACTGGCATGATCCTTCTCCAAGGCACTGTTAAAGATGGTCTATATCAGCTGCAGCTTATTGATACAGCACCTCCATCAAACCGAAGACTACAGTCCTCTGTTTTTCACACAGCCACTGTTCCTACTGAGAGCTCAGATATATCAGCTGGTTATTCTGTTTCAGAAAATAACAGGTCACCTCAAGTTGGTGCCTATGCTGCCAATATTCATTCCTCTCTTTGTCATGCACGGTTGGGACATCTAGCTCCTCTTATTCTAAAGAAGATTATGCAGAAATTACATGTTCCTTGTAATATTGCTACTTTGGATTTTTGTGATTCTTGCAAAATGGGCAAGTTGCACAGATTACCTTTCTCTAGGTCTTCTATTTCAGCAAAGGGTCCTTTAGAATTGGTCTATAGTGACCTTTGGGGACCAGCTCCTATTGTCTCTAAGGATGGTTATCGATACTATATTGCATTTGTTGATGCTTTTACTCGTTATACATGGTTGTTTCCTCTTAAGTTGAAGTCAGAAGCTCTTAATGTTTTTATTTTATTTCAAAAACGAGTTGAGTTGCAATTAGGAGCAAGAATTAAATGTTTACAAACAGACATGGGTGGAGAATATCTGCCTTTTGTGCTGTATCTATCTCAACAAGGAGTGCAAGTCAGATTTTCTTGTGCATATACTCATGCCCAAAATGGGGTAGTGGAAAGAAAGCATAGGCACCTAGTTGAAACAGGTTTAACTATGCTAGCACATGCAAAGATGCCACTGCAGTTTTGGTTTGAAGCATTTACCACAGCCTGCTTTCTTGTGAACAATTTACCTACCTCTCTACTTCAATTTCAATCGCCTTTTGAAAAGTTATTTCACAAGGCTCCTAATTACAATTTTCTGCATACTTTTGGGTGTTCTGTGTTTCCTTATCTCAGAGATTACTCTAAGCACAAACTAGATTTTCACACAACCAAGTGTGTGTTTATTGGTTACAGTTTGTCTCACAAAGGGTATTGTTGTCTTAATCCTAATGGTAAAGTTTTTATCACTCGACATGCCGAATTTAATGAACTGGAGTTCCCTTATATGCAGCTTTTTTCTTCAGCCACTGGTTCCAGTTCTTCCTCATCAGTTCCTATTTCTACTATTGTTGATTTTATGGATCCTATGCAGCAGTCTTCTACACAGCAGTCTCTTTCAGTGCCTACTGCACCTTCAAGGGACTCACCTAATTCTGATATTTCTAGTGACAGTTCTATACAGAATGTTGATGTCAGTTCTCTACAGCAAACTGATGTTGGTTCTGCTCAGCAAGTGGTTGCCTCACCATCTCTCCTCAATTTGCATCCTATGGTGACTCGGGCTAAGAATGGTATTTTTAAACCTAAGGCTTATTCTTTTACTTGGCATTTGCCTACTGTTTTATTAGCTGAAACTGAGCCTCAGACTGTCAAAGAAGCACTTTCCAGTCCAGCTTGGAGATTGGCTATGCAGGATGAATATTCAGCTCTTATTCGTAATAAGACTTGGTCCTTGGTCCCGGCCACCTCCTCCATGAATATTGTTGGGTGTAAGTGGGTTTTAGAACAAAGTTCAAACCCGATGGGACCATTCTAAAGCATAAGGCTCGGTTAGTGGCTAAGGGATTTCATCAAACCCCTGGCCTTGATTATGAAGAGACCTTTAGCCCTGTTGTGAAGGCTGCCACTATTAGGGTTATGTTTGCTATAGCTGTGCAGCAAGGATGGGACATCCAGCAAGTTGATATCAACAATGCTTTTCTTAATGGTGATTTGACAGAAGTTGTCTATATGAGACAGCCCGAAGGTTTTGAGAATTCAGCAACTCCATCACATGTGTGTAGGTTACACAAGGCTCTTTATGGGCTCAAACAAGCTCCACGCAGCTGGTTTCATAAGCTGCGACATGCTCTAATTTCTTGAGGTTTTACTAATTCTACAAGTGATGTCTCTCTCTTTATTCGTCGCTATGGTGGCAAAATTATTTTTCTACTCGTATATGTTGATGATATCCTGATGAAAGGGACAGATTCTAAGGATATTCAGTCTCTTATTGGTAGACTGAATGCTACTTTTGCTCTTAAAACCTTAGGATCAGTCAGTTACTTCTTGGGTTTTGAAGCTCACCGTACTGATTCGGGGCTGTTTCTTACACAAACTAAGTATGTTAGTGATCTTCTTAAGAAAACTAATATGACTGATTGTAAACCTTGTGATACTCCTCTTAGTGCAGGAACAAAGCTCACATTGGCTGCTGGTGAACCATTTTCTGAACCCACACTATATAGGAGTGTCATTGGTGCTCTCCAATATCTCTCTCACACTCGGCCAGACATATCATTTGTTGTAAACAAACTCAGTCAATTTCTTGTAGCCCCTACTCAAGTACATTGGCTGGCTTGCAAGAGGGTGTTGCGGTATCTAAAAGGGACAATTACTAAAGGCCTCTGGTTTAAGCAGGGTGCAACTTCTCTTAATATTGAAGCTTACACCGATGCTGATTGGGCGAGTTGTCTTGATGATAGACGGTCTACAAGTGGTAATTGCTTATTTCTTGGTGGAAATTTAATCAGTTGGAGCTCGAAAAGCAACATGTTGTTGCTCGATCCAGCACAGAGGCTGAATATCGCTCTCTGTCTCAAGTAGTTACTGATGTTATTTGGTTGAAGTCTCTATTGTCTGAATTAGGGTTTCCTACTTCCTCTCATGCTGTAGTTTGGTGTGATAATATGGGTGCTAATGCCTTGGCTCTCAATCCTGTCTATCACTCTCGCACAAAACATGTGGAGATTGATGTTCATTTTATTCGTGAAAAGGTTGCTTCTAAAGAGATTGAGCCTCGGTATGTTCCTACCGAGTTTCAGGTGGCTGATGTTCTTACTAAAGGGTTGTCTACTCTACGGTTTCAGTTTATATGTTCTAAACTTAACTTGGTTGATTCTCCTCAGTTAAGTTTGCGGGGGGATGTGAAGATATCTACAGATACATCTACAGATACAGATAACAGAAGCCAAAGAAGCTAACAACAAGTCAACCGAAGTCAACACCAAATACACTCTACAGATACAGATAACAGAAGCCAACAAGAAGTCAACCGAAGTCAACAACAAATACACTCACAGCATCATCAAAACACAAGATTGTTGGAAAATATGGATTACAAATAACAGTAGGTAACCCTAGGTTATATTCCTAACAAACTAACAGATTTGTAACAGATCTATAACTAAATCAGTTACAAATCTGTTAGCTGAAATTATGTATATAAATAGAGACCTAGTCTCTCAGATTTGTAAGTTGAGAAATATACAAAAAACGAAATGAAAAAAATCAGAGCTTTGTAACCTGCAACTATGGAGGTTTCTTCAAGCGTGTAGTCTCTCCTTCTTGTTGTGAAAAGTTGTTCTTGAAAGCCTCTTTAGTTCTCTGTTAAACAAAGAAAGAAGATGAAGATGAGTGTTGAGAAACAGAGAGAAAACGAAGAGAAAACAAAGAGAGACTTGTTACCTTGAAGTGTTTGACCAAAATGAAAGTGATCTCAAAAGAAAATATCTAGCTCGGGTTAACAAACTAGGAGAGAGAGCTAGTGCGCCTAACCACGGTTAGGTGAAGAGTTCAAAATTAAAAACGGTGTCGTTTTTTTACTATTCCAATCATTCAAAATAAGTGATATTTTATAAACAATTTTTTTTTATACTAACCTTCAAATAATATAAAATATAATTTTTTTTATTTGTTTAAAACAGATGTTAACACTGGTGGAAATTCTGTTTTTTAATTTTAAATTATAAATGAGTTTAAATTTACCGACTTCTAATATTTTTTTCTATTTTTATTCAATTATACTATTTATCCTATCTTATTATTATTTTTTTAGGAAAAACTTAATTTAGTCTATAAGTTATGATAAATCATCATTTTTTTGGGACTAATTGTAATAAAGTGCCCTGACGTTTGACTATATTGCAATGAAATTGTGAGTTTAACCTTAATTGTATGTTAATACCCTTAACTAACTAATTAATTGCATGTTAATACCCTTGACTAACTGGTTGACTGTTAAAGTTGACGGTCAACCAATAGTCAAAGGGTATTTTGGTCTTTTTAACCTTAATTTTTTTTTAAAAAAATTTATAAATTATAAAAAAATTAAATAAATCTCCACCGCCCATCAAAATTGATGGACAGTAGAGATTATATTGACAAAAACAATTAAAAAACTTAAAATTAAAATAAAAAATTATATTTTTTTAGTGTTCTTCACCAAGAACACAACCCCAAAAAAAAAAAAAAAAAATTTGAATTCATTTCTCGAACCCAAAACGAACCCTTTTGGGTTTGATGAATCTCGAACCCTAATGGGTTCGAAGAATGAACCCTCTGGGTTCGATCTCGAACCCAGAAGGGTTCGAAGAATGAACCCTCTAGGTTCGATCTCGAATTCAGAAGGGTTCGAAGAACGAACCCTTCTGGGTTCGATAAATCTTGAACCCAGAAGGGTTCGAAGATGAAATATCTTATTTGCCCTTCATGGTATTTCATTGCAATTTGCCCTTATTTGTAACAACTATTTCACTTTGCCAATGATATCTTATTTTTACAATCCTTAAACTTTTTGTTTATTTTATGGTAAATTATAATGAAATATCTTGACATTTGGTTATATAGTAATGAAATCGTACTTTTACTTAAATTACAATTAAGAACCTCAGATAATTATTAATTTGGTCCTTAATGTACTATTTTACTTTTTTAACTCACATGGTCTCTAACTTTTTTAAAATACATTAATTTAGTTCCTATGATTAAAATTTTGACGGTCAAACCTGACATAAAGTATACATTGACCATTTTACACCTTTTTTATATATTAAATTATTAAATTAGAATGACGCTTTTACCCTTTAACTTTTTAAAAACTTTACCTATTTGGATCGTCCAATAAAAAATTAATATATGTTATAAAAAATTAACTTATTTGAATCGTCCAATAAGTTATAGAATTTTTTTTAAAAGCTTAAAAATAATTAAATAATAAAATAAATATGCTAAGATTTATCAAAAGCTAAAAGTAAATATACAAATTTAGGAAAATCTTAAAAGTAATATCATTTATTAAAAATAAAATAAAATTCAAGATTGAATATTTATAGAATTTAAAATTTATTAATTTAATGCATACACACACACACATATATATATGTAATAATAAATTATATATATTGTAATTTTTATCATTATATTTTTTATTTTTATAATATAACAATAACAAATGTATATATATATATATATATATATATTGGAATTTTATTATTGTATTTTATTTTTAGAATATACATATATAATGTATATACTATACTCTAAAATATGTATATATAATATTTTAACATTTTAGTTTTTTTTTTTAACTAAATTTTGAATTTTATTAGTATTCAATCTTGAATTTTAAATTTAATTTTAATAAATGATATTACTTTTAATTTTTTAATTTTTTAATTAATTTTATCATATTTATTTTTTATTTAATAATTTTTAAGTGTTTTTTTTTAAATTAAGTTTTTATAACACATCAATTTCTTATTGAACTATCCAAATAGGTAAAACTGTTAAAATATAAGAAGTTGGATGGTAAAATTATATTTCTAATTTAATACTTTAATAAAAAGGGTCAAATAGTCTATTTCTATTTTATGCCAAGTTTGACTATAAAAGTTTTGGTTATAGGAACTAAATTGATATTTTTTAAAAAAGTTAGGATCATGTGAGTTTAAAAAAGTAAAAAAAATGTCAAAAAGTAAATTTTTAAATAAAGTAGGGATCAAATTGATAATTATCCGAGGTACTAAATTTTAGTTTAAGTAAAAGTTCTGTTTCATTGCAATATAACCAAATATCAGGGTATTCTATTGCAATTTGCCCTTTATTTTATTATTAATATATGACACTAATTGGGTATGGAACTTGTTGAGACCTGTCAAAACCATATTGGACCCCAAACAATCTTTTGTACTAGTTGTTGTTGGAAAAAAACGTTAGCGCAGAAGAGCTGCCTAATAACCACTACAAGAACAAATAATATCTAAACAGAAAAATAAGATAAAAGAAACACAATCATCCAATCACAAAACACAATATTTACGTGAAAACCAAAATCAGGGAAAAAACCATGACCGTAAGGATGACAAGAGAAAAATACAACTATGCAGAAAATTATTACAACTACATACTTAATATTCTCTAACCCAAACCCCAAATACAACAAATGCTCAAGCTCATAGCTCTTTCAGTGTCTCCCAGATATCCCCTGAGTGTCCCCAAAATATCCCTTAGGTCTCCCAGATATCCCCTGGGTCTCCCCCGTATATCTCTCGGGTCTCCCCCGGATAGCCCCTAAGTCACAAAACCGAGCATTTCTCTGGTGCATTCAATAAAGGATAACCCTCATATTTTTAAACTTAGTATTATTAGTCCGAAAGTAATCAGAATCATACTAGGAATAGGAAGTTCCGAAATAAAACACTTCGTAAACCAACCAGATTCTTAGAAACCTAAAAATTTTCGAAACAAAACAATTCCTAAAATAGCCAAAATACAGATTCGCAACCTACGATGCTACCTAGGTCGCACTATTCATTGCCAGAAATCGCGTTGTTCCAGGCTTGTAGCGTAGCAGACTCCTAACGGCACGTGAGGAAGCATCCGACCTCCTTTTTCGGGTTCGTTTATGCCATTGTCTTGGTCTCAATCTCTTCTTTCCATTAATTTTTGAATCACCTCAATTGGATATTATTTGCTATACTTTCGCATCAGTTGTTACGGGGTTATATTTAAGGAATACGAGTCAAAACCCAACAATCCACCCTTTGGCAATAATTCCATGAAAAAACTTTCGTCCTTTCTCCAACAGCCATGACTCACAATATCAATAATTACCATACCCCACCATAAAGTTATAACCACTTACGAACAATCCGCCCTCAGATTTCTTCTGGCAACATGTCAAATATACCTGTTGAAAAATATGATGCAGCCCTCACGTTAAACTTACCGGGAGTTCTTTAACCCTTGACATCCTTTCCACACATCCTGAATTATTGTCTAACCAATGACCATGAGCAAATTTGTGGGCCGTTAGTAGTAACATATCCTCTTCCATGGCAAATTGGTGGTTCAACGTCATGCCATAATGATATATATGTCTTCCATAATCATATCAAGTGAAAGACATACTACTTGCAACACTTTGAAGCTCTTTGCCGACTTGCTTCACACCTCACCAGAGTCACCGAGCTTTCAAGGGTTGACTTATCCTTCAACGCCTTGTATAACCTAGATTGGATCAAAATATTCATGACTTGTACTTGCCACAAATCAAATTCCATATTCTCACCAAATTTTTCAACATTGAGTTTGAAACCTACTCTCAGAAAAATTTGTTTTGCCAAACCGATACTAGACAACCTCAGGCTCTGATACAAGTTGTTGGGCCCCGAACAATCTCTATTATCAGTTATTGGGAAAAACATTAACGCGGAAGAGCTACCTAGTAACCACTATAAGAATAAATAATATCTAAACAGAAAAATAAGATAAAATAAGCACAATCATCAAATCACACAATACAAGATTTACATGAAAATCCAAAACAGGAAAAAAAACCAAGGCCGTTAGGACGATAAGAAAAAAATATCACTATATAGAAAATTGTTACAACTAAACACTGAATATTCTTTCTTTAACCTCAAACCCTAATTACAACCAATGCCCAAGCTCACAACTCTCTCAACATCTCCAAGATATCCCCAGAGTGTCCCCAAGATTTTCTCTAGGTCTCCCCCCGAATATCCCTCAGGTCTCCCCCGAATATCCTTGAGTCACACAACCGAGCTCTTTCTCTGGTGTAAGCATGGCCCTGGTTCGGTTCGAACCAAACCGGCGGTTTTGAACCGGAACCTAAGGTTCCGGTTCAAAACCGGTTCCGAAACCGGGATAGTTGGTCCCGGTTCTGGTTTCCCTAAAAAAATAATCGGAACCGCCGGTTTGGAACCGGCGGTTCACGGAACCACCCGGTTCGGGTGGTTCCGGTTTAAAAAAAAAAAATTAAAAGATTTTGGCCGTATCTGCTGCCAGCTGGCAGCTGACAGCAATGTAACCGTTCAACGGCTCCCTCTTAAAAAATTACCAAAATAACCCCTAAAAAACTACAATTTAACCCCTAAAGTTTTAAAAATATTAATTTTTCTCCAATCCAAAAAACTATATAAACCCCATCAATTCTCCAATTCATTCACACAAATTCTCTCATTCTCTCAATATTTCTCTCATCTCTAATTCTCTCAATATTTTTCTAATTCTCTCAATCTTGCTATTATTTTTCACTACTTCAATTGTTTTCATTATTTGTTTAAACACTTTATTTTATAAATTTATAATGGCATCACCATCAAGACCATCTATTTTCGGAGGTCGAAAATCTATTTCCGGAGGTCGAAAATCTATTTTCGGAGGCCGAAGGTCCTTTTCCAACAGAAACGCTGAGCAAAATGAGCAGGTACCGGATTTAAATGTTCAATAAGTGTAAAGTCGCCATTTCCCAGAATACAACAACGATCGAAATTTTGCTGAATACCTGCAAGAAAGAGAATTTGGGAGGTAATTTTTGGTAATGAAACTCCTATTAATTTTAATCTTGATTATTCTCATCCCTCTTCTGGCGGTGGTCCCTCTTCTGCTCCAACCCTCCCAATCCCAAGTGAAACCGTATAATTGCCGCAGAGGCAGCCAGATTTGTCAAAGTACAAATCTGAACTTTTTAAAGTTCATATGAAGAGGGTGGAGAAGGATGGTTTAGTTATAGTGGTTTGCAATTATTGTTCCAAAGATTTTAAATGGAACAAATCCGGAGGGTACGGGACATATTGGAAGCAGATCAACAGCAAACATCCAGCCGAAGCTCACCATCAGCGAGGACAACACCAAATTGCAAGGTACACATCCCCTAACCATCATTTATTTAAATATACTTATCAAAATAATAGGGACCAATTAGTAAGAATGGTAGCGACCGAACATCTCCCCTTTAGTTTTGGGGAAAAAATTGGTTTTTTAAAATACTATCATAATGCTTTAAATCCCACTGCATGTAGAGTACCTAGGACCACATTAAAACGTACTATGTGTGATATTTATAAAAAAGAAAAAAAAAGCTTTAGTAAAATATTTTCAAAATTATCCGGGTCGTGTGTCTGTTTGTGCCGATATCTGGAGTGATCATTGGCAAAAACATTCATACTTAGGACTCACTTGCCATTTCGTTGACCAATCATAGGATTTGCAAAAATGAATATTGGCATTTAGAGTTTTTGACGACACCCATACTGCTGATAATATTTATAAATTAATGAAAATTATTTTGAAGAATATTGTATTGAGAGTAAAATTTTTGGAATTGGTTTTGATAATGCTGCAAATAATACTGCTGCCGTTCCACAATTAATTCAATTGTGTTAACCCTATTTTGGCGGCAGATTTTTTCATCAAAGATGTGTTTGCCATGTTTTAAATATATGTGTACAACATGGTTTGCAAACACTATATGAGTGGATTACACCAATTAGGGATGCTCTATACTATTTGTGGAAACATCCTAGCACTATGAAATAATGGGCTAGGTATTGTAAAGCTAACGGGAAACATCCAATTAGGTTTTCCCGTGATGTTCCAACTCGTTGAAACTCCACATATAAGTTGCTTTGTGAAAGCTACGAGTATAGAGAATTATTAGTTAGATTTATGCAGCATAATGTTAATACCATTAATTTATATGAACACCATTAGGATGTTTGTACAAAAATTTGCATGCTTTTAAAAGTTTTTCACGATGCAACAAATTCTTTATTCAGTATATATTATCCAACTTCACATTTATTTTTATTTAAAGCCCTTAATATTGTAGGTGCACTTAATGAATGTGCACAAATAAATGAATTAGTTCCGTGTGTTTATGCAATGCGAGAAAGATGGATAAACTATTATAGGGACATTCCTGTAATTTATACTGTTGCATCAGTTTTTGACCTTAAGAATAAATTTAATAGTTTATATGAATTTTTTACACTTTATTACCAATCTCTAGGGATAATGGACATAGATGTTAGTGGTTTATATAATAATGTTATGAATTTATTTTATTCAATGTATGACGAATATCGTTCTGTTTACGGTCCCTCGTTGAACATTAATGTTCAACAATCGGAACCAAGTGGAAGCGGTAGTACTAGTCATTCGCGCTTTCCCTCCACATTAAGGAAGTTAGGGGCAAGCGTGTTTACCAAAAAAGCAAGGACGTCGGGGAGTTCGTCTTCATCAACCTATGTTTCAGAGGTTGATGTTTACATAAACACCTCCTTTAAGTTTTTGGACACCCCAGACTTTAACATCCTACAGTGGTGGAGGGAGCACGCAACTAACTTTCCAATTTTGGCCATCATTACCAAACAAATTTTTGGAACCCCTGTCTCGACCGTCACCGTCAAATAGGAATTTAGTGCAGGTGGCAATGTTCTGGACGAGAGACGAGCATTGCTCAGTCTTGACTCAATACAGATCCAGGTCTGTGTTGATGACTGAACCAAGGCCACATACCGGCAGCAAGAATTGGATATGGTGTCCGACGACAATGACTTCTTCGACACCAACGACGATACAACGACAACCGAAGAAACAAGCGACGATTGATCACATCTGAAACATAACAGGTAAAAGAACTACGTGGGCTTTGATTCCTCTTAGAGGATACGTAGGCAGCTTAATTGAGGTAAAATTAAGTGCAAGCCCTAATTTTTTATTTATTTATTTAATTTTATAGTTTTATAATATTATCAAAATTTTATTTCAATTTTATCGTTATTTGTTTACAATCGAGTACCCAGTTTATTTATATATATTATTATCGTTATTTATATATTTAATTTTTTTATTAATTTATTTTTAATTTTTAATTTTTAATTTTTTTATTTTGGCCGGTTCCGGCCGGTTTGGAACCGGCGATTGAACCGCCGGTTCCAAAAAAACAGGGGAGGAACCGAACCGGGCGGTTCCCCCCGGTTCCAACCGTCTCGGTTCCGATTGATTAAAATTTGGAACCGGAACCGTCGGTTCGGTTCCAATGGTCATGTCTACTCTGGTGTTTTTCTAAAATTTCTCTAGTGCATTCAACAAAGAATAACCATCCTATTTATAGGCTTAGTATTCTTAGTCCCAAAGTAATTAGAATCATACTAGTAATAGAAAGCTCTGAAACAAGACACTTTTTAAACCAAGCAAATCTCAGAAACCTATGAAATCCCGAAACAAAACAATGTAAAACAGTCGAAATACATGTTCGTGACCAATGGCCCAATCTACAGGTCGTGCGACCTAGGTCACGCTACTCACCGTCGTGACATCGCGCTATTTTAGGCCTGCAAGACAGTCGATTACCGACGGGGTGTGAGGGCTAGTTCGCTATCCTTTTTCGGCTCCGTTTACACTGTTGTCTGTTAGGGTTTATGCCCTAAAACTTGTAAAATGTAAATGTATTTAGATATTAATAAAAATAATTATTCTTCATTCAAATAAAAATATTTTTTATTTATGTTCATACATTAATATTATGTGCGCGCAATATCCAAGATTGTAAAATGTAATCTCAATATGAGTATATAAAAGTCATATACATGAAGATTCATTTTGAGACTTATAATCTAAAGAGTCCGTAGAGAGCAAACAAAGCTGGATACTTTGTTTATGGTTGATCTACTGCTGCGGTCCATTCTGTAGTATATGGTGGTTTTATTCTGAACAGCTCATGTTGAGATCATACAGGACGGGACCACGATTTATATGAATCTCTCACCAAAATCCGTTAGTAGATGATATTTATATATATCGACAAATGATGACTATTTTATGGGTGATCTTTGTTAGGATTATGCTCAATAGCAAGAGTGTAATAGTGTAATTAACAATATTTTCATATGAATAAAGTAATTTCTGATATAACGAATATTATAGCAATTATATTAATTGTCAAAAGTAAATAATCATAAGGTCAAGAGACTATGAGAAACAAAAGAATTGTTCGTACATCTGGATATATATGAGGTAGACACAATTCTTTAGTTAGTCTCGAATACGCATTCACAACTTAAGATATAAGGTTGGGCGCCTTTATCTTGTTAAAGTTGTAGATTCTTTTGTTAGCATTTGAGCGGGATCAAATGTGATCTGATGAGTTTAAAATCATTGAAGTGTCTTTGGACAAAAGAATTTAGTGCACTTGGTGCATTGAATAGGATCACTGTAGAAAACTTTATCCGCAACCATCAGTGGATAAAAGTATTCAACTGAGACAACCGGAGAGCCTATCTGAATCCTGAGATAAATGATGGACTTATGGTTGTACGCGTTATCATTTAAGCTGTCAATGAGTACGATTATATCGCATGGTCTATCTTCGATGGTTTGGTGGTATTCACGTGTATATCAATAGAGGACATAATTTATAGAAATGGACATCGTGACTGGATTTAGCAAATGTTAGTAGAATACCATCATGTGGATGTTTTGAGGTATTGAATATTTAAATCTTTACGTAAAGTTTTCAATAGTAGATATTGAAATAAGACTTCTGGACAAGTCAAAATATCCAAGTTCGAAAATATGGTCATATGAGTAAATATGGTAACTTGGAGAGCTATAGATGGTCTATGAGCTCTTGGCGATTACTGGTATTTTTTACGAGGATATATTTTCTCCATTTAGGTTGTCTAGGGTATGAATTAGTATGCTCACTTATTCTATCTTTATTTAAGAGTTCAATTTTAGTTCTTTAGTGGAATGAACTAAATTGATGGATCGGACCTAAGTGAATCATTTGTTAATTGTGATTAGGTTGTGTCTATTGGAGCTTAAATTTAGATAGCCCGCTAAGATCCCCAATCCACACGAACTTGAATGCATCACTAGTTATATACTACCGGATAATTTATTTGATTCATCTTATAAAATTATTTTTGGAATTCTTTCCAAAAGTTTATAGAGATGCGTTCTTGTGTTCGATCAAGACACGTGGTAACTCGTCAAAATACCTGGGATGGGCAGCCAAGGGTGTGTGATCCCTTGGGCGGCCCTAAGGGATGTTTTTAACATCCCGTAAATATATTGATAATATAATTAGCACATTTATTTAAATAGAGCTGTTAAATTATATTAAATATATTTATTTAAAGGCATGTGGACTTGTTTCTTTTTGTAAGAATGGGTCTAGTTCACATGTGGACTTTTTGTAGAGGTCCAATAGGATTAATAAAATAGAAAACAAAGTTTGGTCCATAACCAAATGGGGTGGGTGGCAATAGCTATTAAGATATAGCTAATTACTTTGTTTTATTTTATTTATTAATTAAATGGTAATTAATTAATTATCTAAATTAATTAATTGTTTAATTAAAAATAAAATTTACTTTTCTACTAAGGAATTGGATTCCTATTTTCATACTATTGATGATAGTATGATAAGAATCAAATACCTTATTTGATAAGTGATAGACAATTGGAATTATTTATTAAATCAAATTAGAAATTTTTTTTGATATTTATCAAAACTCTAAAGTTGACTTTTAAGTTACTTTTAGGAAAGTTTTGATAAATCACTAATTCACATTTATCCTTTAATAATTATTGGATAAATACACTTTAAAGTTGGGATATGATTGAACTCTTGGATTGATAGGTTTTTGGGTGAAACACAAACCCTCCAAGAAGGAGGATTCGGCCACCCTATATATACTATCAAAGGGAAGTTCGGCCAAGAGAAAGAAAATAATGCAATTTTGGTGAATTTTATGAGCTTTTGGAAGCCAAGAAAAATAGCCAAAAATCCCAGCAAAGTGTGAGAATTCGCCCAAGAGAAAAAAGAGAAAGAACAATAGAGTTCCAGTTGCTCTAATTTTCTCATAAAGGTTTTGAGTGACTAATGAAATTTTTTTTTTTTTTTTGTTTCTCATCCTCAGGTACACAATTCAAAGAAATGGAGCCCACACTCCAAGGTGATCCACATTCGTGAATGATTGGAAGATCTTGCGGTTCATAATCAACGCAACATCAAGCCTCACGTAATTCAAAAGGTATGTTACCTTTTATTATATATTTAATTAACTATGGGTTAAGATTTCTCTTTTTGGAAAAATTTTTAAAACGTACCAATGCAAAAATATTTGTTTTTTGCGCCTTCCGCTGCGCCGTACTCGCCGTTTTTCCTACAATCTTAATCCTGAGTGTCTTATCAAATCCTTCAGGTTAGATCGTGACTTTTGATTTTCCATGAGTGAGGTCGAATGTAGTTTTCTTGATCAATACCTTCGTATTTTGGAGTTGTGGTTTGACTTGTGGTTGAGAAGGTCTAAACACAATATTGGAATCCACTCCCTTTTAAACGAAGTAGATGAGTAGTTTCAAGAGTTCAACATCGAATTTTTAGTGGAGTAACTGCGAGGTTAATAATTATGAAATATTAATTAAAAAGTTTTAATTAATATTTCTAAGTATTATTGGAGCTAAAAAATGTAGGTCCATTAGCTCCCCTTGCTAGCCCTTATGGTTGTTGATAACGAGGTTTACGATCAATTAATTGGATAGTCCAATTAATTATGTTACGAAAGTGACACGATTTAATTAAATAATTATATTATTTAATTAATAATTTAATAATTAAATAAAGGGATAAAATCATAAGTGACCAAAAAATTATGAAAAAAATTGTTTTTAGCTTGAAAAAATGAAACTATCGTTTTTAGCAATTTTGAAATTGGTAAATTATAATTTAGTTCTAATATATATAAGTTGGTAAAATCTCACTTGAACCCAAAATCTTTTTTCCAAATTTCATTTTATTAATGAAAAATCCTAATTGTTTCAAAAAAAAAATCCTAATTAAAAATCAACCCTAAAGTCAAACCTAGTAACCCACATTTTTATCCTACCTCTCTCTCGGCCGCACACATTACCCTCACCCTCACCCTCTCGCTGTCGTTTCATTTACTTCCATCTCGCCGTTCTGTTTCCCTCGCCTCAGTCGGCGTCTCCCTTTCTCTCCTTCGCCGCACATTACCTCACCCTCTTGCCTCTCGCGTTTTGTTTTCGTTGCCTTGCCATTTTGTTTTCCACCTCGCTGTCAGCATCTCTCTCTCTCCTTCGTCGTTACCCGGACTTCTCGCACATTACCCAGACTTCTCACCTGTCGCCGTTTCGGTTTCCCTCGCTGTTTCATTTTCCACGATGATGCCACCGGCCTCTCCCTCTCTCCTTCGCCGCACATTACCCGCACCTTGTTGCCTCTGGCCATTTCGGTTTCCCTCGCCGTTTAGTTTTCCACGATACCGTCGGCCTCTCCCTCTCTCTTTCGCTGCACATTACCCGCACCTTGTCGCTTCTCGCCGTTTCATTTTCTGCTTGGACACAATTCCGTTTAACTTCCAATAGTAGTCGCCGCAAAACTATTGCAATTTATTGGAGTATAATTTTCGAAACGATTCCGTTCAACTTCGTCGAAATGATTCAGTTTCAGTTTCGAAAGGATTCAGTTTCTAACTCGTTCAATATGATTGTTCGAAGTTCTCTAATGGTTATTTTTGTGGTTTTCCCAAATTTTTTTCATTTTATTAATTCTTTGATCAGTATAACTTTCATGGAGGGAAGAGCATTGATCAGATAGTCTTGAATTTTTTGCGGAGACTTGAGTGCCTGTAAGTTAACTTTGACATTCTCTAATTTTAAAAAAATGTTGCTGCTCTGTATGCCCCAACCATTGTGATTGCAGCAAAGCTATCTTCTTTTTTGTTTCTTTTTTCTTCTCTCACTTGAATTCCAAATTGTTCCTTGTGTTACTAACTTGTTGAGATAACTCTATACTTCACTTGATATACTATTATATATAAAAAATGTCTATTGTTTATTAATGTTGTGTGTACTAGTTAGATTAGCATCTTGTGGTGTACTGTTTGTGTATTTTTAAATTATTTGGTTGATTTTGTTTTTGCTGGCTTCTTTTTCATGCTTGTGTGCTCAAATTTTTACAGGGCTTGATTAACTTCTTATATGTCGGTGAGTATGCTAATATTAACGAGCGATATCTTTCCCCTTTTTAGTGCTATTAACAATGGGGTGCATTTAAGTTATGGTGATGGTGTTTTGGTTGATATTGAGTGTAATATTTAGTTTCACTGTTGTGGTACGCTTTAATGATTTAGTTTGGTTTTTTTTGTTGATGTGGCTGGTTTGACAATTGTATTGTTTTGCTGATGGTGGTGCCTATGCTTTAGTTGACGGAGGCATTTTCATTTGGGTAAGGGCTTGTAACATCCGTAATTTTTAGTAATTACAAAAAATACCCATAATTGTTGTTAATTATGTGAAAATGATGTAATGTGTTTATTTGGATTAATTTTTAGGTAAACAAGTGGACCAGGTGGAGCGGTCCAGAAATAGTGCATGACAGGAAAAGGAAAAAGCTGGCTGTGAGTATCGCGACCAGCTGCCGCGACCAGGGGATCGTAGTGTGCAGCTCGCGGTGAAAATGATGATTTTGGGCACTAAGCATCGTGACCAACATCGCGACCGGACACCGCGATGGCTGATCGCGATAAAGGCGGTGAAAACACTCAAGTGAGCACCACGATCACAGGTCGCTAGATGCGGTCGCGATGACCAAAATTTTATAAAATAAAAAAATAAGATGGCGGTGGGAAGCTTCATGAAGAAGCAAAAGAAAACAGAAAACAGAGAGAGACCGGGAGAAGAAAAAGAGAAAGAAGAAAGAGAAAGAAGAAGAGAAAGAAAAGAGAGAAAGAAAAAGAGAAAGAAGAAGAAGAAAAGAAGAAGAGAAAGAAAGAAAGAGAAAAAAGAAAAGAAGAAGAAAGGAAGAAGAAGAAGGAAAAGGAAAAGAGAAAAAAAGAAAAAGAAGAGGAAAAAAGAGAAGGAAAAAAAAAAAAAAGAAATCTAGAAAAGAAACTGTCGGAAAAACGGTATCCAGGTTGGTGTATACTTGTTTCTGAAATCTTTTTATTAGTTATATGTTTTGACTCAAAGAGTTTGGAAACATATTTATGAATTTCGTATAGTCGTATTTTATTTTCGTATATTGTTTGAATTAATTGTGGAATATTTTAGTATTATTGAATTTCTATGATATCGTATGTTTTCAAACATGATTTACGAATATTGTTTAGTATTATAATTGTTGATTTTGATTGAAATTATAATTGTTGATTCTCGAAAGAAATGAACTGATTTGATATAAAAAGTAATACCTGAATAATGGCCATGATATATGAATAGGGAAATATGGATATAGGAGGTTGACATGTCAATTGGGTGCACTTAGCGGTACTGCAACGAGATACCTGATGATTATGATGATATACGGATACCATTTCATTTTGAGATGGGAAACCGACTGTGAATCTACGAATGCCATTTCATTTTGAAATGGGAAACCGATTGTGAATATACAGATACCATTTCATTTTGAAATGGGAAACTAACTGTGAATATAGGGATACCATTTCATTTTGAGATGGGAAACCCAATTGTATAAACCCGTAATCCAGTCCTGTAAAACCCTGTTATATGTATCAGAGGCCAGTTAAGAAATGAGAAACGGGGTTACTGAAAACTATGAAATGAATGCAATGAACTTTTATTGAGATTTCATTCCAGAAACTTTTGAAAATGTTTTAATTATTATCATCTCAGTTTAATTCCAGATTTGTCAGATTTTGTTTTATTTAATTCTGTATGATATTAAATATTTCTGAAATTTTTATTCTATGGATTTATATTATATTGGAAATATTTTTAGTGTACACCCACTAAGCATTATTGCTTAGCGCGTTGATTTGATCATACGTAGGTAATAGAGATACCAGCGGAGAAAAAAACTAAAGAGGAGGTAGCTGCAGACGAAGATTCAGAGTCACAATACTTTTAGGTAGATATATTTAAATTTTGTTTGTATATTATTCAGTCAAGTATGTATATACAGAAGTTTGTAAAGTTGTAATATATGAGTTTTGTAAATATTGGTATAATAGTCTGTGTTATTCAAAGTTTTGTAACTTTGTAATTATGTTTTGTTTTATTGAAAACGGTTGGGAAAGTCGCACTATATGGAAGAGTGCGCAAATGATTGAGAAATAAATTTGAAGTCTTTGAAATTATATTGTTTGAGTTTTTATTTGACACAGGATTTTTGGAAAGTTAGAAGAACAGAGGAAATTCTGACAAAATTTTCGAAATATATTGATAGGCTCACTGATTTTAAAATACAAGTGATTTGGTTTACAAATTTACAAAGTTTTCAAATTATAAATTAAGTTTAGAAAAGTTTTGAAAACCGGGTAGCGCTCCTTGGTTCGATCCAGGCCGGTCGGGTCAGGGGGTGTTACATTTTAGTGGTATCAGAGCGCGATTTAGGCGTTTCTAGACCAAAAGAGCAATATTCTATATATACATGTAGTGTAAAAGAAAACTATAGGAGTATGTGACTCTGATCTGCAGACATCTCTTCTGTCTTATATAGGATAAAAAGAAATGGAAGGAAGTGGAAATAGAGATAGACCTGAATTGCATTGATAGATCCAGACTCTACTCATTCATATATATGTGATACATTGTTGAAACAAAGAAATTTGAAAAACTGAACCCACTGAGTATGAAGTACTAGTCAGCAATCCGATAGGCCAAAGTGTAGTTGTGAACAGTGTGTATAGAAATTGTCCTATTCGAATTCAGGAGTATGAATTTCCAAGTGATTTGATGGAGCTGCCTATTCCATGAATTTGATGTAATCTTGGGCATGGATTGGTTGTCCAGATACAAGGTAGTGATCGACTGCAATTTGAAACGAGTAACTTAGAACAGCCGATGGTACAGAAGTCACATTAGTGGGAGAAAGGAGAGATTTTCTCTCTAATGTTATTTCAGCCACTACAGCCTGTAAACTAATCAGAAAGGGTTGTGAAGCTTATTTAGCACGAGTGGTTGATTCCAAAAAGGTTGAGTCTAAAATTCAGAATTGTAACACCCCCCGACCCGACCCGGCCGGACCGACCCGGGGAGCACTACTCGGACTTTCAAAACTTTCTAAATTCATTTTATAACTTTTCAAAATCATTGTGGACCCATCAAATAAACTTTTTCAAACTATTTCAAAACCTCATAGTTTATAATTTTAAAACCAACATCAAGTGAGTCCAATAATTAAACTTTTTACAAAAATTCGGCAGAGTACCGTTTGTTTT
This sequence comes from Xanthoceras sorbifolium, assembly GCA_003430845.1. Classification (NCBI taxonomy): domain Eukaryota; kingdom Viridiplantae; phylum Streptophyta; class Magnoliopsida; order Sapindales; family Sapindaceae; genus Xanthoceras; species Xanthoceras sorbifolium. The sequence continues at coordinate 23,215,914 of CM010609.1, forward strand.
TCGGACTTTCCAAAACCTGTTTTTACACAATTCAATTCAAAAACAATTCTCAATAGCACTTCAATATCTCATATTCAAACAGTTGCGCACTCTGCCGTTTAGTGCGGCTTATCAATCACAATTTATGAAGTAAAACAAATCAAACTTTAATATTTACAAACATTCTAATACTAAAAGACAGAAATCATAAATTATTTAATTACAGAACAAAACATATTTACAGACTCGCTGAATATGCATGCATATTACTCATATTACACATGAACATAAATATCTACCCAAAATGTGACTCTCCGCCTCTATCTGCAGGGAACGTCTCTTCAATCCTTAGCTTCTTCGGGATCCCTGGTATCTACGCATTAGAAACAAAACTAACGCGCTAAGCATAAAGCTTAGTGGGTGTACTATAAACTCAATTAAATAAACCACAAAATAAATATCTTTTAAGAAGAAATAAACCACAATATATATATATATATATATATATATATATATATATATATATTCCATTTCTAATCCATTTCAAAACAATTAAATTTCAAAATCAAAGCATTAAACAATTTCAATAATGGGGTCAACAATGAATGCTATCAATAAAATCATTCGATTCACTTTTCAATTCCAATCAATTCTGGTCCGCTAGAATACTAAACATAATAGGACTGGAATATGGGTCAAGCTCCCAACCCCCAGGACGAATCCTGAGGAGGTACGTGTCTCCCAACTCTAGGACCGTAGGGTACGGAACCTAGAGAGGTATATAACTCCCTATCCCAGGAACGAATCCTTGGGAAGGTACATGGCTCCCAACCCCCAGGACGAATCCTGAGGAGGTACGTATCTCCCAGCCTCTGGACGAATCCAAGAGGAGGTACATAATAATCATCAGTATCAATCAGTAGCGGCGCAGTACTGCTCAGTAAAAACCCAGCTGGTATACCAACCTCCTATATCCATTTCTATGTCTAAGTATCCTAGGGCCGTTTCAGATAAACTATATTCACAATAAATGTCGCAATAGGTACTCAATAACAATAATTACTCAATAAACATACAAATCACATAGTATTCTTCAAGAATCATACTCAATAATTTTACGAAAATCTAAATCAATTATTTTTAACGAAATCGAAATATTCGAAAACTGAAATCGAAATACGATCGATCACAAAATCAGTCCAAAATCAACAATAAAGACATCAAACATCGATTTTTCATATACAATAAACAATTTTCATACGGAAATCGAATGCGAGAAATCTCTACGAAATCAAAAACGAAAACAAAACAATAACGAAAAACTTTTCGTAACGATTCCGAAAATAAACGTACACCAACCTGGAATCCTTGTTTTCGTTCTACAATCCGCGGTTCTACGATTTCGTTTCCTTCCCTTTTCTTTTTCTCTTCACTTTTCCTTTCCACTTTCTTCTTCCTTTTCTCCTTTCCTTTCTTTCTTCTTTCTTCCTTCTCCTTTCTTTTCTCGATCACTCTCTCTCTTTCTCGCTCTCACTCTCTTCTCTCACTGTTTTCTGGCTTCTGCGAGAAGCTTCTCTTTTTTTTTATATTTTTTTCGCTACCGCTGACCGCTGTCGCGACCTGTGGTCGCGCCACCAGGTCGCGATGCTCACTGGAGTGCGCGCACCGCCTTCATCGCGAGCGCGCCTTGGTCGCGCTAGGGGTCGCGTTGCTCTCTGCCAAACTTTGACAATTTCATCGCGAGCAGTCCATCGCGACCTGTGGTCGCGGTGGCTGGTCGAGATGCTCACTGCCAAAAATCGCGTTTTTCACCGCGAGCGAGCTATCGCGACCTGTGGTCGCGGTGACCAGGTCGCGATGCTCTCTGGTTCAGTTCTAAATTACATTTTCACCCCCTCAAATAGTAAAATTTATTTTCACATATATAACATTAATTACCCGAAATCCGGGATGTTACAAGAATATACCCACCTGTGTGTGATTTTCCAGATGTATTTCCAGAGGAGTTTCCTGGATTGCCACCTCAGAGAGAAGTGGAGTTTGTGATTGACGTGGTACCAGGTACTTCTCTAGTATCCATAGCTCCTTACAGAATGGCACTAGCAGAGCTTAAATAACTAAAGATGCAGTTACAAGAATTGCTGGATAAGGGTTTCATCAGACCTAGTGTATCCCTGTGGGGAGCTCCAATGTTATTTGTGAAAAAGAAAGATGAATCATTGAGATTGTGCATCGATTATAGGCAGCTGAATAAACTTACTGTCAAGAATAAATATCCATTGCCTAGAATCGATGATTTGTTTGATTAGTTGAGAGGAGCATGTGTCTTTTCAAAGATAGATCTCAAATCGGGGTATCATCAGTTGAGAATAAAATATTCTGATATTCCGAAAACAACATTCAGAACAAAGTATGGACACTATGAATTTGTAGTGATGTCATTTGGGCTGACAAATGCATTTGTAGCCTTTATGGATCTAATGAACCGAATATTCCGACCACACCTGGATTAGTTTGTGGTTGTATTCATTGATGATATTCTGGTATACTCATAGACGACAGAGGACCATGATAGGCACCTCAGAGTGGCATTGCAGACTTTGAGGGAGAAGCAACTATATGGTAAACTGAGTAAATGTGAGTTCTGGTTGGCTGAGATTGCATTTCTGGGCCATATTGTGTCAGCAGAGGGTATTAAGGCAGATCCCAAAAAGATTGAAGCAATTATGGAGTAGAAGCCTCCCAAAAATATTACAGAGTTAGAAGTTTCTTAGGATTGATAGGTTATTATCGACGGTTTGTGAAGGGATTCTCATCCATAGCAAGTCCGTTGACCAAACTACTGCATAAAAATATCAGATTTGACTGGACTGACAGATGCTAGACAGCTTTTGACAGATTGAAGACGATGTTAGTAGAGGCTCCAGTCCTAACTCAGCCGGTTTCAAGTAAAGATTTTGTGATCTATAGTGATGCCTCACACCATAGTTTGGGTTATGTACTGATGTAGGAAGGCAAGGTGGTTGCATATGCGTCCAGACAGCTGAAAACTCATGAACAGAATTATCCGATACATGATCTGGAACTTGCAGCCATCGTATTTGCCTTGAAGATATGAAGGCATTACTTATATGGTGAGAAGTGCTACATATACACAGATCACAAGAGTCTGAAGTATCTGCCTACTCAAAGAGAGCTCAGTCTGAGACAGAGACGATGGATGGAGTTGATCAAAGATTATGATTGTGTGATTGACTACTATCCAGGAAAGGCGAATATAGTAGCAGATGCTCTGAGTAGAAAAGCATTATTTGCCCTAAAGGCTATGAATGTTCAGTTACAATTGAATCCAGATAATGCCTTGGTAGCTGAGTTGAAATGCAAGCCAAGTTTAATTCAGCAGATAGCAGAAAAACAGAATCAGGATGCTAGAATTCAGATGATATGTAGATAGATTCCAGAAGGAAAGCATCCAGATTTTACAGTCAGAAATGATGGTATTGTGTGTTTCAGAGATAGGGTTTGCATTCCAAACAATGAAGAAATGAAAAAGATGATCCTGACAGAAGCATACAATAGTCCGTATTCGATGCACCCAGGTAGCACAAAGATGTACAAAAATTTGAAGACTCAGTATTGGTGGTTTGGTGTGAAGAAAGATGTGATGGACTTCGTTAATAAGTGCATGACCTGTCAACAAGTGAAAGTTGAACACCAGGTTCCATCAGGTTTGTTACAGTCAATATCAATACCTGAATGGAAATAGGATCGTATCACGATGGATTTTGTCACTGGATTACCACTCACCCGAAGCAAACATGATGCAATGTGGGTGATAGTGGACTGACTGACGAAATCAACACATTTCCTACCTGTCAAAACTGACTATTCACTGGATCGACTGGCAGGATTGTATATAAAAGAAATAGTCAGATTGCATGGAGTGCCTGCATCAATAATATCAGATAGAGACTCAAAGTTTACATCCAGATTCTGGAAGAAGTTCCAAGAAGCTTTGGGTACTTGATTGAGTTTCAGTACAGCCTTCCATCCGCAGACAGACGGACAATCAGAAAGAGTGATTCAGGTGCTAGAAGATATGCTCAGGAGTTGTGTAATTGATTTCGAAGGGAGTTGGGCTGATCACCTCCCATTGATTGAATTTGCGTACAATAACAGTTACCAATCGAGCATAGCTATGGCACCATATGAAGCACTGTACGGAAGGAAATGCAGGATACCAGTATGCTGGACAGAGTTGGGAGAAGATAGGTTAGTAGGCCCAGACTTGATTAGACAAACTGAAGAAAAGATGAAGATTATCAAGGAAAGACTGAAAGCTGTATCTGACCAATGTAAATCATATGCATACCTGAAAAGAAAGGAAATAGAATATGAAGTCGGTGAAAAAGTTTTTCTTAAAGTATCTCCATGGAAGAAAGTACTCAGATTTGGCAGAAAAGGGAAGTTAAGTCCTAGGTTTATTGGTCCATATGAAATCACTGGACGTGTGAGACTAGTAGCCTATAGACTTGCTTTACCTGCTGAACTAGAGAAGATTCATAATGTGTTTCATGTATCGATGCTGAGGAGATACAGATCTGATCCTTTCCATATAGTTCAGGCTGAAAATATTGAAATACGACCAGACCTGACATTCGAAGAGGAACCAGTGAAAATTCTTGGTAGGGAGATTAAAGAATTACGAAATAAAAGAGTTTCATTGGTAAAAGTCCTCTGGAGGAATCATAATGTAGAAGAGGCTATCTGGGAAAGCGAGGAAACAATGAGACAGCAATATCCTCAACTGTTCGACTGAGGTAAAATTTCGAGGACGAAATTTCTTAAGAGGGGAAGAATTGTAACATTCGTAATTTTTAGTAATTATAAAAAATACCCATAATTATTGTTAATTATGTGAAAATGATGTAATGTGTTTATTTGAATTAATTTTTAGGTAAACAAGTGAACCAGGTGGAGCGGTCCAGAAATAGTACATGAAAGGAAAAGGAAAAAGCTGGCAGAGAGTATCGCGACCAGCTACCTCGACCAGGGGATCATGGTATTCAGCTCGCAGTGAAAATGATGATTTTGGGCAGTGAGCATCGCGACCAACGTCTCGACCAGACACCGCGATGAAGGCGGTGAAAACACTCCAGTGAGCACCGCGACCACAGGTCGCGAGATGTAGTCGCGATGACCAAAATTTTATAAAAAAAAATAAGATGGTGGTGGGAAACTTCAAGAAGAAGCAAAAGAAAACAGAAAATAGAGAGAGAGACTGGGAGAAGAAAAAGAGAAAGAAGAAGAGAAAGAAGAAGAGAGAGAAAGAAAAAGAAGAAAAGAAGAAGAGAAAGAAAGAAAGAGAAAGAAGAAAAGAAGAAGAAGAAAGGAAGAAGAAGAAGGAAAAGGAAAAGAGGAAAAAGAAAGAGAAGAGGAAAAAGGAGAAGGAAAAAAAATCTAGAAAAAAAACTGTCGGAAAAACGGTATCCAGATTGGTTTACACTTGTTTCTGAAATCTTTTTATCAGTTATGTGTTTTGATTCAAAGAGTTTGGAAACATATTTATGAATTTCGTATAGTCGTATTTCATTTTCGTATATTGTTTGAATTAATTGTGGAATATTTTAGTATTATTGAATTTCTATGATATCGTATGTTTTCAAACATGATTTACGAATATTGTTTTACGAATATTGTTTAGTATTATAATTGTTGATTTTGATTGAAATTATAATTGTTGATTCTCGAAAGAAATGAACTGATTTGATATGAAAAGTAATACCTGAATAATGGCCCTGATATATGAATAGGAAAATATGGATATAGGAGGTTGACATGTCAATTAGGTGCACTTAGCAGTACTGCAACGAGATACCTAATGATTATGATGATATACAGACACCATTTCATTTTGAGATAGGAAACCGACTGTAAATCTACGGATACCATTTCATTTTGAAATGGGAAACCGACTGTGAATATACAGATACCATTTCATTTTGAAATGGGAAACCGACTGTGAATATACGGATGCTATTTCATTTTGAAATGGGAAACTGACTGTGAATATAGGGATACCATTTCATTTTGATATGGGAAACCCGATTGTATAAACCCGTAATTCAGTCCTGTAAAACCCTGTAATATGTATCAGAGGCCAGTTAAGAAATGAGAAACGGGGTTACTGAAAATTATGAAATGAATGCAATGAACTTTTATTGAGATTTCATTCCAGAAACTTTTGAAAATGTTTTAATTATTACCATCTCAGTTTAATTCCAGATTTGTCAGATTATGTTTTATTTAATTTCGTATGATATTAAGTATTTCTGAAATTTTTGTTCTATAGATTTATATTATATTGGAAATATTTTTAGTGTACACCCACTAAGCATTATTGCTTAGCGCGTTGATTTGATCACGCGTAGGTAATAGAGATACCAGCGGAGAAAAAGATTAAAGAGGAGGTAGCTGCAGATGAAGATTCAGAGTCACAATACTTTTGGGTAGATATATTTAAATTTTGTTTGTATATTATTCAGTCAAGCATGCATATATAGAAGTTTGTAAAGTTGTAATATATGAGTTTTGTAAATATTGGTATAATAGTCTGTGTTATTCAATGTTTTGTAACTAGTAATTATGTTTTGTTTTATTGAAAATGGTTGGGAAAGTCGCACTATATGGAAGAGTGTGCAAATGATTGAGAAATGAATATGAAGTCTTTGAAATTATATTGTTTGAGTTTTTATTTGACACGGGATTTTTGGAAAGTCAGAAAAATAGAGGAAATTCTGGCAAAGTTTTCAAATTATAAATTAAGTTTAGAAAAGTTTTGAAAATCGGGTAGCGCTCCTTGGTTCGATCCAGGCGGGTCGGGTCAGGGGGTGTTACAGGGCTACTTTTGTTGATTGCTGATGTCGGCGAATGTGTAAGTATTTCATTAATTTGTAGTTTAAAAATTTGTAGGAGGCGGGAGAATTGAGCTTCCGCTACTGAATCGATGTTCTAATTCAATTCTAAAGAAGGTGTTCTGATTCAACTCCTGATAATGTCAAACTGTAAGGATATTATTCCTTTCGATTTTTGACTAGTTTTTTTTGTTTGACTGATATAAGGGATTGCTCATTTATAATGTAAGAAAGTTGCTAAATTATAATTTTGATTTTGATTTTACATCCTAGTTATGTTAATGAAATTTGTTGAGGACTGATTGTGGTTAACATACTTGATGATTTGTGCAGTACTTATTGTGGATTGTTGTGTTTAATTTATATTAGAAACTTGGCACATACCCCCTTGTATAATTGTGTCTTCTTTCATAATGTTGTCTAATCAGGGTTTAAAAATATATTTATGTTCTTTAACACAAATCAATTGAAATTTTAGAGTTCAGCGAGGAAGTAAATGATACACAAGTATGTTATAATTTTTGTTAGTACACAAGTCAGTTGTTAGGTTTTATTATTATAATTTGTTCTGAAAATAAAGGTTATTTCTTTGACAATGTAAATAATTTAAGCCCATCCAATGAAAAAACTGTCATTTTGGTTGCTTTATGTTATTTAAATTTAAATTTTGCTTCTGTTAATATCAATGAAACCGGTAAACCCACTTTTGTTGTTGCTAGTTGAGCATTGGAGATGACATTTATGTTAGATGGTGATACAATGACAGTTGTGAATTGCGATGTTCTTGTTGGGTTCTTGAAGTGGGTTGATTCTGTTTTTGTCTATTGATGATTTTTGAATTATAGATGGTTCCTTATATTGATGATTTTCGATGCAATTATTTAACCGTGTGCTAATATTGCAGCTACCATTTTCACATAGGCCAATAAACAAATCTTCAGAGTCAATCCTCAGATCATCTCTTCCTTTGTCTGCAAGAGATGGAGGTATGGAAACCCTTTATAGAGCCAACATCCGCTGCATTGATTTAGAGGGAGTGCAGTCTAGATTTTGTGGGAGTATATGAAATTTTTTTTTTGTGGGAACATAGATTTTGTAAAAAAAAACGTTTATGGTAGATTTTGCTGATTCATGACAGTGATGTTACATATATGTTTTCATCAATGTACATGCACAACAAAAAACAAAATCTACTTGAGTAGCCACGTAAATCCCAAACTCATACCTAATGCATGTTAACCGCAACAAATTTGAGGATAACATGAAAATATACAACACATAACAGTTTATAACTAGAAACAGAGTTAAATATTGTAGGAGTGTCGGATTAAATAAACTTACAAAATGGTCAGAATAATTTCACAAAATGTTTCAGGAAATCAACAAAGTTCATCTCTATTGTGCACTTCTCCTTGTACCTGTATTCGTCTCATTGCTGGTTTGAGAATGATCAACAAACTGGCATGTCACGCGGTTATGTACTAACTGCTTGCAAGCACCGCATTTCCTCTGTTGACGTACCAGAACTTCTTGACTAATAGAATTGCTTGACTCGGGAACTGCAGTTCTTCAACGTGGGTTTGGGCAACCCAAACGATTGTGACCAGCTGGTGAGAATCCTCCGGGCTACCATATAGAACCTTCTCAGCATGCTCTTTGGCCCACTAAGCCTTACTATACATAAGATGAACACCATATTGCTCCTTCATCTCTAAAATTATGCATTTCACTAACATACATTTCACTAACCTTTCACTAACCAACATTTCACTATATACATTTCACTATTTGACATTTCACTAACCTACATTTCACTAACCTACATCGCACTAACCGACATTTCACAAACATACATTTCACTAATATACATTTCACTAACCTACATTTTACTAACCTACTACTGACCAACATTACCTATATTTCACTAACATACATTTCACTAACTTACATTTCACTAACCTACATTTCACTAATTTATATTTCACTAACCGACATTTCACTAACCTACATTTCACTAACATACATTTCACTAACCCACATTTCACTAACATACATTTCACTAACCCACAGTTTACTAACATACGTTTCACTAACAAACCTTTCACTAACTAACGTTTTACTAACTAACTTTTCACTAATATATTCCATAACCATTAAAATTTCACAAAAATAAACAGCAATATCACCCAAATTCTTTCAACCATAAAACAAACACAATATACAAATAAAATAAAAAAATAAAAAACTTAAAAGATCTATAAAATACATTCTAAATAAAATACAAACAATTCCATAAAATGAGTTTTTTTTTTAGGTTAAAATGTGAATGGATTTTTTTTTTGTAATTTTTAATGGGTTGTTTTGTAATTTTCAATTTCACGGGTTATTTTATAATTATCCAGTAAGTGGGTGGTTGAGGGTTGTTTATTTTTTTTTTTTCTCCAATTAGTTAAAAACGATTATTTTTGCATCTATAATTAAAAACAATTTTATCAATAATTTTTAAATTATTTTTAACAATTTTCACTTAAATAAATATTAATAATTTAGAACTATTAATTTAATTATTAAATAGGAGGTTATGATATCGAACCTTGACAAAATAAAAAGGGATGATTAAATAATTAGATTATTTAAAAGTCTCTAGAGGTCAAGAGTTTGAATCTCTCTAGGTGACCAAATTAAATAGAATTTAGAATTCTATTTGACCTAGTCAAATCTAAACCGTAGAGACTGATATAAAAGAGTCTTTATATCAGTAAAATGCAAACAAGCAAACCTTAGGCAAAAAACAGGGGTTCGGCCAAACATAAAGACAAAAGAAAAAAATTGTTTTCTTCTTGCTTTCTTGCAGGGTGCAGCCGGCCATAGGGAAGACAAAAAGGTGTTGTCTTTTCCGCTTGTTCTTCTCCTCCATCTATACGTTCGTGACATGCCCACACACGCATTGTTAGATTGCGGGTCATAGCTCGGAAGACTTGGTGATATCTAAAGGAATCAAAGCGTCAAGTGAAACTACAAAGCTATTACATTTATGTTTTATATTCGCATATATACAAGAAACGATTTTGAAAAGAGTTTTATCAAATCAAAATTTTCCCTATATTGTCTTCGTCCCAATCTCTTCTTTCCACCGGTGTTAGAATCACCTTAATCTACAGATACCGTTTGCTATACTTTCGTATCAGTTGATTACGGGTGCACATATCAGGAATACGAGCCAAAACCTAACAAATCAAACACTACATGCTTCGTTACAATATCTATTCTTTAACATCGACAAATATCAACTCCCATAAAATTAGAGAGAAATTTCCTCACACATACTATAATGGTTAAAACATTGAAACATGGTCTAATTTTTTTATTATTAATAGAGTAATTATGTTTTTTCAAATTATATCATAAATTTGATTATACGATCACATTTGATATAATAACAAAAATATAATCTGGTTTGCTTTGAGTGAATCAGGATCTCTAAAATATTAAAATAAACTAACACATAAAGTCCAGAAGATAAACTCATAAATTTTATTAATAGCAAGTAGTTATTTATATAGGAATTTCAAGGATAACAAACTAATCTAATAATTCAAATAAGAGGTCGAATAATTCCATCTAATTTTATCCTTTTTTATAATTAAAATAAAATGTGATCATAACATTTTACACCCCGAATATGAATAGTACTGTCTTTTATCTTTGCATTAGTTAAATTAAAATAACAAAATAGAAAATTATTTTGTAGCACAACCAGAAAACTTTTGGCCTAGGATCAAAATCTTCATGGTCTTTATAACTAGTTTCTTGTAACTCTGAGTATCAAAATCTTCATGGTCAGAATCAAATGTTATTATTTTTTTTTTCTCTGTCCAGTGAATGACTAACTAATGGTGATTATTAATAGAATACGTCTCCACGAGGAACAAAGCAGAAGGATAGTAGTATTCAACTGAGTGCAATTTCAGTACTATACATTCATTGAAGGATACATTCCACAATCCAGGTACATACCTCTATAGTATAAGAATTTGCAGCAGAACATGAAATCAGCCAAACAAAATGATATCTTTTTGTTTACCACATAAGGATAGTGAACAATGAAGCCCATCAGATTCTGTTTAGAGAGAGCGAATCTGAAATTCATCCAACACTAAACACATAATGTTGCTGCATGCAATATATATATATATATATATATATATATATATAGGGATAGTATTAAAATTCTTCTAAAATTTGGTGTATTCGTTAAAATTCATCTTCTAGTTTTATTTATGGCTAAAATACTCCCTCCAAATTTTATTTTATAGCCAAAATCTCTCCTATCGTCAGTTTAAATACTAAAATATCATTATCTGTTAACTTTTCAGTTAGAAATATTATTAAAATCCTCCTGTAATTTGGTGTATTAGTCAAAATCCCCTCCTAGTTTTACTTATGGTTAAAATCCCCACATAGTTTCATTTTATAGTCAATTTTTCCCCTACCGTCAATTTGGGCACCAAGGATATAAAGATAAATATCTATATATATATTAAATTAAATTATTTTAATTTATAATATCAATGAATCTCTACCATCCATCATATGATAGATGGTAGAGATTAAATATAAAATATTAAATAACAAAAAAATTAAAAAAATTAAAAAAAAATTTAAAATTTAAAATATGTGGATATGGATAGTGGAAGTCCATTTTATTTATTTTTTAAAATTTTATGTATTTTTTTAAAAAATATTGTGTTGAGATCCATCTTTTTATTTTAAATTTTTTTTAATTATTTTAAAAAATATATGTAATTTTTTTAAAAAACTTTTGTGTTTATGATCTCCACCGTCTTCTAGAGATAGGCGTGGTTCGGTTTTGGGTAAAATTGACAATTGATCGGTTTTTAAAAAAAGTGAACCAAACCGAAAACCGAGAATAGAGTGAACCAAACCAAATCAAATCGAATTGGACCGGTTCGATTCAGTTGGTTTGTGAGCCTATTGGGCCATATAAATTATAATGGGCTTTCAATTTTTTTTCATCAAAATATGATCAATTTTAACTTATACATTCCCCAAAATCTGTTAACAGTCCAAAAATGCATAAATCCAAAATTTGAAGAGTCCAAAAATGCATAAATCCAAAATCTGTTAACAGTGTAAAACTAGCAAAAATGCATAAGAAAAATAAAAAATTACGCATATAATTAACAGTCCAAAAATACATATAATTGTCTAAAATATAATCCATAGTTAATATTTAGTAGTCCAAAATCTCAAATCATAACCTAAATAAAATTCAAGAATTAACAGTCCACACACAAGTCCAAAAATAATCCATAGTCCATAAATAGTACATAAATTATAATAACATAGTCCAAATAACAAATGAAAATAACAAATGAAAATAAAAATCTTCATTTGTGACTGCTCACTACGATTCCTTTTCTTCATCCACTGTTGTCAATGATGACATTGCTTCTGACAACTTTGTAAGATCTAAGTAAAAATAAAAGTAAAGTATTTGTTAAAATAAAATAAGATCAAATAATAATATATTCAAGCATTTAAATTGATTAGTAAACAATAACTACTTACCAGATTTCGCTTCTTCATTAAACTGCAAGTTTTATAACGATGAATCATCATTTTGCGTAAGCACCCTCGCTACTTCAACCTCAATAATAGATCTTTTAGCTTGTAACCAATTTTCAGCACAAATCAAGCACTCCATCGTTTTTGGATTTAGTGAACTTTTAAATGGATCAAGAACATGTCCTCCATTGCTAAATGCCGACTCCGAAGCTACAGTAAAAATCGGCATTGCAAACACATTTTTCGCAATGAATGTCAAAATCTGATAGTATTTACTATAAACACTCCACCAAGTTAACACATCAAAATTAGGACGTTTGCTTTCAACCGAATCCAACAAATACCTTTCCACCTCATTTGTTTCCTCTAATTGTGTTTTGCATTTCAACTGTCTTTGAAAAAGCAACTGAAAGGTCAAATTAAGAGCCACCAATGCCATCATCAAATTTTACATCGCTAACATCACTAAATGAGGGAACGTTATCAACACCAGCAGTATCACCGTGCAATACATTATAGCAATCATACAACTCAATCAAAACATCTTTGATTCTTGCCGTCATTGATTCAGCATTAACAACACTATATAAAACCTTAAAATTATAATACACATATTGCAATTTGTACCTAGGATCGAGCACAACCGCTATTATTAACAACTTGTTTGTAGTTTCCAAACTCTCCCAATATTTTTCAAATTTGGTTTTCATACTATAAGTCATATTACGCACAAGCAAATTCCCATCACCACTTATTGATGTTAATTAGTAGTTAATTGTGCTCCATTTGTGAAAATATAAGTTTGAAGTCACATTCAATGAAGCACTAAACAATACAATAACATCATAAAAAGTTTTCAAGAATTGGACAGACACCTTAGCATTCTCCCAATGCTCAAAATGAGGTGGCCCAATCCGCTTTTGCCCATTTTCAGTCTCCTTGAAGTATTCTGGTAATGTACATCTTCTTATCCATCCGTTCAAATGGTTTTATAAATTTAAGCGCACTCACCAACATTAGGTAAGTAGAATTCCACCTAGTGGCCGCATCCAATACAACAAGCCCTTTATTTTGTATTTTCTCATGCTTAACATATTTTTTAAACTTATCAAATCTACTAGGAGACAATTTAACAAATTTCACGGCATTGCGTATGACAACAACTAAATCATTCATCTCTCTCAACCCATCATTCACTATTAAATTCACAATATGTGCACAACATAGCAAATACAAATATTTTCCATCCAAAATTGCACCATCTACCTTCCAACTATTCAACTTTCTTTTAACATAAAGAATAGCCATATTGTTGAAGGATGCATTATCCACAGTGATTGTAAAAACCCTATCAATACCCCAATCAATCAAAATTTTCTCAATACACTTTCCAATAGTGTATCTTTTATGATCAGCTATTTGAATAAAACTCAATATTCTCTTTTGTAATTGCTAATAATCATCTATGTAATGAGTTGCTACAACCATATAATTGATATTTTGGATTGATGTCCAAGTGTTAGTAGTAAGACAAACCGTCGCCTTACTCTTTCTAAAAAATTTTATCAGAGATGCCTTCTCATTTGTATAATATCCCTAATTATTGTTCTTTTAGATGAAATATCAAACAATGACATACCCGCACGACAAAACTTTTGAAAACTCAGGCCTCTCAACAAATCTAAATGGTAACTCATCAACAATCAACATTTTCACCAATGCCTTCTAGTTTCCTCCTTATTAAAGCAACCCAAGCCTGTACTACTCACACTCCCACTCTCTTCCTTTGTTGCAAATGATGATATTTGTTTTGTTTTTTTAAATTTCACTAGACACATTTGCTTTGAGTCCTCAGCAGCTAATTTAGCTTTGTAGTTTTTGCATTGTTTTTATAGGTGCATAAGCATATTCATTGTACTATTACCATTTGTTCCTGTGTCACAAACATAAGATTGTGGACAATAATTGCAACGTGATATCACTCTCCCAATCCCATGTTCTTCATATGGTGTAAAATGGTTCCATATCTCATATTTTTTCTACCCTTTCCATCCCCAGGTTTAACACAACTTATATCCTCTTATTTTTAACTATTTTTCCTAGACACACACTATCATCGTGATTCTTATTTTCACCATCAAAAAATAAGGAATCAATATCATCAAATTCATTACAACGATTCATATTCGGTATGAGCAAACAAACCAACTCATAACAAAATAATCAATTTTCATTCTAAATAATACAAAATCAATCAAATAATCCAATAACACACAGTTATATCAAATTACAAAAGAAATCAAATATTAGTATACCTCATATGCTTTCATTAAATTATTACCAGCCTTTTTCTTCTCATTATCGGTCTTGAAGGTAGAGAGGAAGCCGAGTTAAGTGCGAATGGCGGTGTAGGCGAGGGTGATCTAAAGAAGAAGTGGTGGTGGTTGTGGGTGAGTGGGTGGTTTGCGGTGAAGAAGAAAAATTAGGTTTGGCCGTTTGGGGCTGAAGAAGAAAATAGACACTAGGGTTATATATATATATATATATATATATATATATATATATATATATATATATATATATATATATATATATAGGCCGGATTTCGGTTCGGTTCGTCGGTTTGGGGCTTCATTGCTAAATATTATAAAAATAAAACGAAAGATTAGAAAAAAAAAAATCAATCATTGGGCTATCGATTTTATGAAAAATGTTAAACTTTGTGTCAGGACACATGTTAACAATTGAAAATAAAAAAATAAAAAAAATTATATTTATTATTTTAAGGCATGAAATGGTGTTTTTTTAAATTAAAAAAATAAATATTATTTATTTATCTAGTTTTTGTGTTCTTATTATGTGTTATTATGACGCATGTTAACAACAATCTTAATTTATTATTTTTATTAGTTTTTATTTATTTTTTAATTATGTATTTAAACTATTACATTAAATTTGGGGTGGAAAAAGGAGGCACAACTGGAACCTATAACTTTATGGTGTAAGTGTGAGTGGTATACCACTGCACCAACCTCATCCTATTTTTCATTTTTTAATTATATTTTTGACAGCTTTCCTTTTATTGTTCTTTTTTAAGAAAAAAGCTTATATTAAACCAAAATAGGAAATAACTTATCCTGGCAAAGCTGCCCGAACACACGACTCCACACAGGGAGAAAAATCATCAATAAAAAAACTATCATCAGATGAAGACAAATCAAGTTTCGCAAAACTGTGAGCAACCAAATTAGCTGCTCTAGGAACCCAACAACTAAATAATAAGGAATCGAAATCAAACATTGGTGGATATCAAACAAAACCAAATCAATATCAGCAAAATTTGGAGCACCCCTATTAATTAAATCGACTACAACAGCAGTATCAGTTTCAATAAAGCAGGAGATTATACCAATAGCTATAATAAGCTGCAAACCTTTAAGAAGAGCAGAGGCCCCAGCTATTTGAGGTGAAAGCGCAGCACTAATATGCTGTCAAGAACAAGCAAGCACCTCACCAACATGGTTGCGAATGACAGCCCCAAACCCAATAACACGATTAGCAGTATCAATAGAAGGACCAAAGGAACTTCCACCAACCTTCCATCAGAGAAGGACCATAACTACTACAATTTCTCTCGGATGAAACATCAAGCTAGTACCCACTCTGAATAGAAAAATCACCATCCTTTTCATAATGCCAACACACCAAATCATCCACACGAGATCGAGAATGAGTGATGCTAAGAATATCATCAGCATCCTCCTAAAGGAAAAAAGTATTGATGATATCTTCATTCCAAGCACCCGAAAGAGTTTTCAACAAACTAACCGAGGCAAACTCACGAAAAGAAGGAGTTGTCAACACTTTAGATGTAGAAGGCCGAGGTATCCACCGATATTTGTAAATGTCTATAGAATTCCTATGACCAACCCTCCAACAGGACCTTAACTCCACAAGCTCTCTACTCCACGATAAACTCTTCCACATAAAAGACCAAGAGGATTTAGGTGTAGCTTTCAAAAAAGAGGTAAACGGAAAATAACAACCCTTTAAGACTCGAGCAACCAATAGATTAGGCAAACGAATCAAACGCCAACACTGCTTAGCTAACATAGCCTTATTAAACATACCTAAATCACAGAAACACAACCCTTCATCAAGGTTATTCAAACACAACTTCTTCCACAAACCCTAATGGATCTTCCAATTAGACCCATTGCTACCCCACCAGAACTTAGCAAATATATTATGTAAATCAGAAAAGAGAGCTTTGGGTAACCAAAACAAATTTATAATATAAACAGGGATAGACTAGATTACTGCTTTTAGAAGAACCTTATGACCATCCACCGAAAAAAGAGACACATTCTAACCCCGTAATTTAGCCCAAACTTTATCTTTTATACTTCGGAAAAAACTCACTTTATTCTTGCTAGCAAAACTAGGCAAGCCCAAGTACCACTTATGACAACCCATAACCTGAACCCCCAATATAGCAGCCAATTGCCAAGCCTCAGAATAAGAAATCTGTTTATTGCAACACAACGCAGACTTGTCAAAGTGAATAACTTGTCAAAGATCTAGAATACCTTTTACAGTTTCACATTTGAAGAAGCAGCCCTAAAGAAAATCATATTGTCATCTGCAAAGAATAAATGTGAAATGTTAGGACATCTCCGATTGCATTTGAAACCTGAAATTATACCCAAATGTTTCGCATGATTAATTAAGCTCGGCAATCCCTCTGTACAAATTAGAAAGAAGTAAGGCGATAAATGATCACCCTATCAAAGGGCCTTAGAAGGAGATAAAGACCCAAACACTTCCGAAACATTATCATACAATAAAGGAATGCGACATAGATCACACACATATCATGATCTTATAAAGGAATTTGTCGTATTCCCTGTTAACAATAAAGGAATACGACATAGATCACACACATATCAAGATCTTATCAATCCACCCTTCCGAAAAATCCAACCTCCGCATCATACTCTCTAGAAAAATTCACTCAACTCTATCATAAGCCTTCGACATGTCTAATTTCATAGCCAAGTACCCATTTTTTTCCTTTTACTTTACGTTTCAACGCGTGCAAGGATTCAAACCCCAAAATAGCATTGTCTGTAATCAAATGTCCTGGAATGAATGCAATTTGACTACAAGAAATGGTCTCCTCTTACACTCATCTAAATTGATTTGCTAAAACTTTGGAAATCACCTTAAACACTACATTACAAAGAATAATAGGCCTCAACTCTTCATATTCTCCACCGCTTCACTTTTGGGATCAATGTAATCAAAGTTTAATTAATACTCTTCATCAATCGGCCCTCATTCAAACATCCTAGACAAGCCTCAACCAAACTACCACCAATAACCTCCCAATTTTGCTAGAAAAAACCTGCCGAAAACCCATCTAACTCAGGAGCTTTCCATGGAGCCATATCGAATAAAGCTACTCGTACCTCTTCAACTGAAAACAGTACATCTAGAGCACTATAACTTTCCACAGACAGAAGGCGATTAACACAATCAAAAACCCTCTCACAAACAGTCGAACTAGGTGAAGAAGATTGGAAGATTTTCTCAAAATAAGCAGCCACAATACCCTATATATCACCTTTATTAGTACACCATACACCAGCATAATTGTAAAGGCCAAGAATCACATTACGAGATCGATGCGCCCAAGCTCTCGAGTGGAAGAATTTAGAGTTTTTATCCCCACAATGTAATCACTCAACAAGCGACCTTTGTCGCCAATACATTTCATCCTCCTTTATGAGATTGTCAAGACGAGATTCGACTCGGCGAATATGGACCCAAGAGGTGGGATTACTAGTCAAAGATTTTTCTTTCAATTCTTCATGAGATCTCTTAATTACATTTAGCTTGTACAGGTAACATTCTATCCTTCAGCGACACATCAGTCTCATGCATGCACATAGAACCATCTTCAAAAGTCACAGCCACATGATGCTTCTCCACCCCCTAACTACTGACTCGAGACACCTGTTAATTAGTAGAAACAGGGCTTGGAGACATAGAAGGTATGCTCTGCTGCTCCTCAGGCTGCTCATAACCATTCTGTTCGATAACGATAGAAGTCGTCCCCTTCCTAACAGGTATCACATCTGCAACAAGAGGATGTTCAACCCCTTCAGCGATCGAGGCACCGCTTCCGTAATAGCCTTGTGCACACCAGAATTATGAACCTCTGCCACGGTTTCATGAACACCTCGACTTGGACTAACAGCCCTACGCACCACTTTTAAATCGACAAAACCTGAGTCCTGACCACTCCCATTCTTACCACGAAATTGATTGAAATGCTATGGCCTAATTGCCTTTAACCATGGTCCAAACTGGTGATTTAGATTACTAACATCACCTACAACCCCTAGATTTGTGGAACATTCACGAAATGGATGCCCCAAAACTCCACACTTAAAACAATATTTTGGAAGGCGTTCGTATCGTAGGAGCATTATAGTCGGTACTCCAGATTCATCTAACACAACCTTCAGACCTCTTATCAATGGCTTATTCGAATCAATACAAACCCGAACTCGAAGATCTACACAATCCCCTGAATGACCCAAATCAATATCCACTACTGCCCCAATCAAATTGCCTAAATATAAGCCAATATCCTTTGTCATACATAACAATGGTCCATTATGTATTTGTACCCAAAACTGAATACTGTGAAATTGCATACTCATATGAGTACCTACTCCCTTCGGTTCCTCTAACACCAACAAGCTGTTATCGAAATTTTGCGGTCCCCTAGTCAGTACCTGTCAACGATCAACCTTATCCCGAAAATTGAAGGAAAAAATATTTTCTCAAAAAACCTCAATCTCAACCTCTTCCGTCGTACGCCAAATTTTCGGAATTATAGCACTAAAAGCTTCTCTATTCACTTGTTTTGTTGAAAAAAAAATTTGTCGACCAAACTAAGAGCAATCTTTCGATCTCCAATGGCTCATAAGTTATAATCTAATTCATCAGCCACAACCCCCATATCATCTAATGAAAGCAATTCACATAAAGATTCAATCTCAAAGGCATCCATCAGTTTTAGAATAAAAAATCGAAAACCTTACTGCATTCACAAGGAATGATAAAAAGATCTGAAGACCTAACGACTACTTTCGCACTAAGCCTTTCTGAAAGAAAACCCTAGAGAAAAGAATCTTTTTAATAGCAAAACACTTCTTTTTATTGTTTTTATTAGTATGTTATTCTACGTTACATATTTATCATATCTCAACACTATTTTTCCGAAGGTGTAAAACTTATAATATTCTAATCTAATATATACTAACTTTGTTTTATCATTGGCAGAGAACATAAAATAAAAAAAATAAAAAAAAGAAACTCAATATAAAGAAAATTTTATTATACTTATTTTTCAAAATCTACCTAAATAAGTATTAGAAGTATGAATTAAATAACTGCACTTGTTTTTTTAACCAAGACTCAAATCCCACCTACACTCAAACTGAGGCCATGAAAATACACATTCACTCAACTAAGAATTGATGGACCGAGCGCTTTATTAATTGTTAGTTATTTGTCATAATGTAGTAACTGGATATAAGTTCTGTAGCAAAAACAATAAAATAAATTATTTATACTTAAATGAGTTGGGTTAATAGTATGCTCCTTATACCCCTGTATTATTATAATAAAGTTATCTAATTACAAAACAAGTAAAAAGACTAACAAATGAATCAAATTAGTTTTTTTGTCTACTTTATCTTTCAATAGAACTAATTATTGAATAAATTTGATAAAAGTTTATTGAAAACAGTTTAAAATAATATTAGAAAGAGTTAATTACATCTACCTCCCTTGAGGTTTTGCCAACTACAAATGGAATCAACTTTATCATTTATTGACAATGATCTCCCCTGCCATTAGTTGACTTCCGTTAGACTTAACTGTTGACCAACTTCAACCGTTAAAATGATCAAAATACCTCTAAAACAATATTTTCTTTTTATTAAATAAAAAATAAGGTTATCTCCACCGTCCATCTCACCTAAGATTGTTTTTTTTTTAAAAAAAATTATTATAAAAAATTAAACTTCAGATCTCTATCGTCCATCTTTGAATAGACGGTGGAGATCTAAAATTTATTTTTTAATTTTTTAAAAAATAAAATTTTTTTAATTTTTTTTTAAAAAATTGAGTTTGAATTGTGGAAATCCAATCTCCAGATTGGATCTCCACCGTCCATCTAATTTGATGGACAGTGGAAATCCAATCTAGGATTGGATCTCTAAAAAAAAAAAAAAAAAAAGAAACTTTCTCCAACGCAACTAACTCATAAGGGTTCGTCAATGAAGACGAATCTATCTGGGTTCGTCAACGATCTGGGTTCGCCTTCGAAGGTAAAACCAGATCTAGGAATTTTAAAAAAAAAAAAATTGGGATGACCCAGAAGGGTTCAAACCCTTCTGGGTTCGTTCAAAGAACCCAGATCTTGGTTCTTCCATTCTTCGAAGAACCCAAACCTTCTTCCAAATTTTTTTTTTTTTTTTTGTGGAGATCTATTCTCCATATTGGATCTCCATTAACTATAATTAATTTTATTATTATTATTTTTTAATTTTTTTAAATAAATCATAACTGTCCGTTATTTTAAAGATGGAGGGATGAGATTTTTTCTTAATTTTTTAATTTTTATTTAATAAAATAAAATTTAAAAAGTCTAAAAAGATAAAAATACCCCTGAGCCTGTTAAGTTTGACTAAAGTCAACTAATGGTAGGGAAGATCGTTGTCAATAAACGATAAAGTTGACTCCACTTATAGTTGAAAAAATTATAGAAAATTTCGATTTAATTAATTCTTTTATAAATATATAAGAGTAAATAAGGATTTTTTTTTTTCTTTTTTTTTTTTAAAGTAAGAGTAAATAAGGATTTAAATCATTAAATATCTCGAATTTCATCATTTTGTTTATTTGACCAAGAGGTAAGGACAAGACTTGAGAACCACTGGCATTAATTGGCCGGCTCCGCCATGTAAATACAAAAGAGACCACTATGGCCGGAGAAAAGCGACAATAAACAAGTTACAACAGCAGTGATTCTATTTGACATGGTCGGCGGCCTTTAACTTCGGTATCTTTTTTGTGGGCTATAGTAGTTTTGCGGCGGATGGATAACGTACAAGTTTACATCAGAAGTGATTATATATACGAACTGATGCGGTTTGGTTTTTTTTTTTTTTTGAAAAGGCTTTATTGAAGTGAATTCGTATCGCTTTATATTTTATTATCATCCAAATTGGACCCGCTTCTTGACGGTTGCAACTTGCAACCGTGCATTTACAGAAATTACAAATCTTGAAGCCATCGTCAATTTAGTTGGATTGGATGGTGCAGTGCGTCCGTGAGCAATGGGAGCTTTTCAGGGTCAACAACAGCTGCTACAATGGTGTCGGATAGTGCAGATTTTAGTGGATGTAATAAGATTTTTAGGACCTGGTTTTGGCCTTTGATTTCAATTCCTTTGTTCTGTGTAATTACAAGTAAATTAGGCTATTGAATATCTGAATAAATTTTTTTGATGAATGTGTGAAGAAAAGACGAAAGGCCTTTTGTTGAGATTAATAATTAAAATATTAATAAATAATATTTAATAATAGTTATTGAATTAATTCAAGCACTATTAGTAAATAGTGCTAATTGTATTATAGTAAGAGGGTAAGCTATATATATATATATATATATATATATATATATATATATATATATATATTAGTTTACCATCCAGCATGGTATTTTTGATAGAATCATATTTTGACAAGTACGACTGTAACAGAAAAAAAAAAAAAAACAAATTAAGTTTTATACTCTAAATAAAATTGAATATAAAATCTTAATTGTTTCGAATTAGTAGTACTGTAGTTTAAAATTCAAACCACAATTAAAAACAATCAAACATGATAAGTTAAATTGCATTTTAGATGTTACACAGTATATTTAGGGCGCATTTGGTATGTAGAATTTGATTGGACTATTTTTATGAGATATGACTGAATTATATTGGATTAGACTAAATTAATACAATAATATATTTGGTGTGGCATGAAATAGACTAAAAATAGTATTGTCTCTTATTTGGTTTATTATGAGATTAGATAAAATCATATTAGATTAAATTAATTTTTATATAAAATAATTTTTTTTCTAAATATGTTATAATTAAAATAAAATTATTTAAAATAAATATAAATTAAATTAAATATTTATATAATTAAATATGTTTATATTAAATATTTTAAAATTATTTATTAAATAAAACTATTATATTAATTAATTAAATATTAAAAATGTTAAAAAAATAATTAAAAGGGGTGCAAAGGCACACGACTATACGCCGCTTTATTTGGTATAGTATAAAATTAGATAAAATATAGTTATATCTTATTGTTTTATATAGTGTAAGATTAGTTACTATAAAATTAAATTAAATAATAAAATATTGTAAAATAACACTTATTTTTTTTTATTGATATCTACTTTGCGTACGGTGATCGATGAGACTCGACCAAAGAGAAAATTGTGAATTTATTAACATCTTTTGGAATATATATATATATATATATGATAACAACATTGACATTGAATGGAAAAAAAATGTGTATTATAAACACGAAATTAAAATATGTCACTTTATAAAAATGAATAATTCTAAACATTTTACTTTTATATTCCACTTACATCCTAATTAATGATGTATCAATCGGTAAATAGTTTTATATTAATAATAACTTATCTCACTTGCCATATAATTTTATTCACAAATTAATACATTATTAGTTGAACTACAAATTGATAAAAAAAAAGTAGAATGTTTATTATTACTAATTGACATGACATGGTGGTCTGGACATAATCTAATCATCATTTGGGACTAGGGACATAGCAGGATTTATTGAGAATGTGAGGTAGCGATATAACACATTTAGCAATAAACATGCGGTATTATTATAAAAAAAAATTATAGTATGAAAAATAATATGCATTGTTTTTTCTATATAGTAGTCAAACTATTGAATTTTAACATTGAAATTTGACGACTTTGACTCCAATGATAGTAAAATAAGTTGATCTAGTTTTACATTAATATAAACGCTTATAATCTAATATTGTTTGTCAATAGGATATTGATATATTAAAATATGCTTTCCGGGCATAATATTCACAATAAGTAGTATTGATTCGAAATGTAGATAGAATATCATTCTCAAATTTAGTTTTTTTAAATCTTATAATGAGTTCTTAAACTTGAAGTATAATATTACTTGAAGCATTGAACTTAGTTATTGACCATAATTTTTTTCTATTAAAATAATGAAAGATGCAGGTTTTTATTTTGGGTAATTATTAATTTAGTCCCTAATTTTTAAAAAATTATTATTATTTTAATGCAGTTTCGTTTATTGGTATCTTTGGACCCTAACTTTTTAGAAATGTATCATTCTAATCCCTTTGACTAATTTTCTAATGGTCAAACATAACAGAATTGATAAAACGACTGATTTGCCCTTGACTCTATTTAAATGAGTCAAAATTATAATTTTAACCTTAAATTTTTAAAAAGTTTATTAATATTTAGAAGGGTAATATGGTCATTTCATATTAATATTTAAAAAATAAAATTTAAAATATTTTTTAAATAGATCTCCACCGTCCATCAAGATCAATGGATGATGATTATATTGAAATTTTTTTTAAAGAAAAAAATGAAAAGTGAAAATTAAATATTTTTTAAAAATTTTAACAAAAAAAAAAATTGATGGTTTCAACGAAGAACCCATCTTCAAAGAACTCATTTTTTGGGTTCTTCGACAAAGAACCAGATTTAGGTTCTTCAATTTTTATTTTTATTTTTTTGTTCTTGGTGGATATCCAGAGGTTTAGATTGGATCTCTACCAAGAACAGCAAAAAGAAATTAAAAATAAAATTTGATTTTCAATTTTCAATTTCTTTTTTAAAAAATTTCAATATAATCTCTACTTCATTTTATCAAAAAAATTACTATTGACCCATTGATAGGTTTAAAGACAAAAATATCTCTGGAACCGTTAAGTTTGACTAACGGTTGACTTATAGAATGACCAAATTGATACATTTCCATAAAGTTAGAGTCTAATGATACTAATAAACGAAACTGATTAAAAAAATTGATAATTTTTTAAAAGTTATAGACCAAATTTATAATTAAGCTTTTTTTTTTTACATTATACCCTTTAAAAATATAAAGGAAATTTTGTTTTTTAGCCTTTAAATTATGGGAGAGTGTAAATTTATTAACTCTAATAACTTTTATAGTTTGTCAACTTTAGCCTGAGCGTGACCAAAATACCCTTATTATATTTTTACTACCATTTCCCTACCAGGTTTGCATCCCTTCTCTCTTTCTATTAAGTTTCTCTCTTTTCTTAATTCTATGTCTGTATTTTTCTTTATTTTTGCAGCGAAACATTTTAGTTTTATAATGGTATATTATTATTTATGTAGAGTGAGAAAATAGTGTATTAGTGAAGAACACTTTACAAATTAGAAAGATAAAGTTAGAGGTAAAGAGAAAATTACTTTGAGAAGTTAGAAGACAGATAAAAATAGAAATTAGAGAGAGAAGGTTAGTAGTTAATGAGAGAAATTAATGAATTCGTTTGTTTTATTTTTTTTTATAAAATTCACATTGGTGTTTAAAATCCCATTTATTACTGGCTTGTAAATTTAATTTGTAAATTTCAACGAGTAAAAATCGATGGAGATCTAAGTAGAGTTTCGTTCTTCACTAATGACTTTCTCTCTTCTCATTCTTGAGTAACTTTCTCTCTCTAATTTTTAACTTTCTCTCCAATTTTTTTTAATTTTCTCTCTTTCCATCTTGTTTTTTCTCTCTGTAACTTTCTTTCTCTATCATGAAATTTATTTTCTCTTTCTTTTTTATGCAAGCTCCATTGTTTGAGGTAAACGTAGACCTCCATTGTTGGGGTTCTATTGTGATTAAATTCTGAATTGTTATTTTTTTTTATTTAAAACTTATAGGTGGTACTTTTGTCCACAACATGAAAATGTTGACAAAAACAATAAAATTATTCAAAATCAATAAATTTAATCTTTCCATTAGTTTAATAGCTATTTTTGAAAAGAGTACAAAATATTAACTAAAAACTCAAGACATAAACAGTATCAAAAACTTAAATATTGGGTTTATTATACTTATAATGTTGTCTCCATAACTTCAAAACTAAGGTCATCTCCAATTACACTCTAATTATTTAATTTGAAGATCAAAACCTTTCCAATTATACTATAAATTATTGTTCCCAAAAAATATTAAATGGAGATTGGCAAATAGATCTCCCAATTTGGAGATCTACTATTCCAATCTCCATTACTTTTTCAACATTATATATTCCACTATTACTCTTCCATTCATTCTTTAAACAAATCTTATTCCTCCCATGTCGTTTTTAAATTTTTAACTAAACTCAATTAACTTATTATAACTTTTTATTTATAAATGTAATTAGCATAAAAATTATATCATTAGAAATATTTTGTTGAGATCTTTCAAGTGAGTATAATATTGACTATATTTTAATTATTTTTAAAATTTTCATTTATCACATCTATTTATTAATCAATAACCTAATAATTATTTTATTTAAAATTAAATTATTTGAAAGCTTCAATATATATATATATATATATATATATATATATATATAGTACATTCACTTATAGTAAAGTGGTTAGTGCATCTCCCTCCCACATTAGTGGTGAGGGGTTCGATTCCCACCATGTGCATGTGTGGGTAGTTTTCTCCCCTTATTGTGTGGGAGTAGTATTCTCCTACTATGGGAGTAGATATCCGGACCGCGCATTTAATGGTTAATCTCGACAGGTCCCGGCAATTGTTGATATTATAATTATACCCCCTTCAAAATATATATATATATAATTATCATTTAATATAATAATTAACTAAAAATAATTTAATAAAATAAAAACAATTACATTAATATCTATAAATAAAAATATTAGAACTAAAATAACCACAAAATAAGTACATGAAAATTAAATTAAAACCAATTATTAAAATTAGGTAGATGAAAGAATTAATTATTAAAAAATTTAAATTAAAATTGTTACATGTAAAATAGTTAGGTATAAATATATTATGAGAGTAAATTATTAAGAAAGCTAGAAAAAATATAATTTATAAAGTAAAAAAATAATAATATTTTATTATTTGGAGATTATAAAATAGAGTATGGTTAGAGTTGTGAATTTATGGAGATGGAATATTCTTGAAATATTCTATTTTGGATCTCTATTTTGATGAAAAAAATAGAGTATGATTAGAGATGACCTAACTGAGATCAATTTGCATTTATGTAAAAATTAAAAGAAACTTAAGGTCCATGCAAATCAAGTTATCATTTAATAAATAATTTATTATAGACCAAAATTTTTTAATTTCACAAAATTTATAAGACAAAAATCCCATAAGCATGTACTTATATGCCAAAACTATGAAATTTTTAATTTTTAATTTCAAAACTCTCATATACAAAAATATTATTGGATTTTACAAAATTATGAAGTGAAAAATATGTTCATTACAAGAATGAATTATAATTAGCATAAAATAAAAAAAAGTAATGAAATAAAAAAATAATTAGCATAAAATACCTAATTTAACAAAATTATGAATCAAAAAATTATGTTCATAACCAGAAGAAATATTTCACATCCTCTCTTAGCTCAAATGATGTTTACTTCTCTTTTCATATTCGTTGAGCAGATAAATGGTTGCATAAATTTTTAAAAACAATATATTTATTTTTAAAAATAATAAATAATTTAATTTTTATTATGTTCAAAGCTTATAATTATTTAATATACAACTACAATAAAGACAAAAAAAGTAAAGTGAAAAAATAAATAAATTATTATTAATTAAAATAATAAAAAAATAAAAATAACAAAACAGCCTTTCTAATGGGGGATTATCATTTTGGTCCCTAAGTTTTGGAGAATTATTAGTTTTTTAAATGAGTTATGATTAATGGTACACTCGATCCCTAACTTTTAGAAAATGTATCAATTTGGTCCCTCTAACTAAATTTCTATCAGTCAAACTTAACAGAATTGGTAAAAAGACAGTTTTACCCTTAACACTATTTAAATGAGTTAAATGACAATTTTAACCTCAAAATTTAAAAATAATTATTAATAAATAGAAGGGTAATATGGTCATTTCATTTTAATATTTAAAAAATATTTTTTAATGGATCTCTATCATCTATCAATCTTGATGAACGGTGAAGATTATATTGAAATTTTTTAAAAAAAAATTAAAGTGAAAATATAATATTTTTAAAAAAAATTTTATTTTTTTAAAAAAATTGAATTCTAGATGCTGTAGATCCAGATTGGATCTCCCCGTCCATCCAGATGGATCTCCACCACAAAATAAAAAATAAAAAAAATTCAAAGTTTGAAGATCAACGAATCCAGAAAATTGGGTCGTTGATCTTCAACCTCAATGAACCCAGATCTGGGTTCATTGCATCTGAAGATCAACGAACCCAGTTTTCTGGGTTCGTTGATCTTCAAACTTTGATTTTTTTTTTGTGGCGGTGCAGATGCAACGAACCCAGTTTCTGTGTTCGTTGCACATCAACGAACCCATATCTGGGTTCGTTGATCTTCAAACTTTGATTTTTTTTTTTTTGTGGTGGTGTAGATTTGGATCTCTACCATTAAGAATTTTAATTTTTTTTTAAATTTTTTTTTTTTTTAAATTTAATTTTGTTTTTAAATTTCAATATAATCTTAACCGTCCATCAAGATGGAGATTCATTGAAATTTTTTTTAAAATTTTAATTTAAATTTTTTAAAATTTTAATTTAATTTATTTTAAATTTTTAATTATGGATAGATATGTTATTTCATTAAAAAAAACTGTTAACCATTGATAGGTTTAAAGACAAAAATGCCTCTGAAACTGTTAAGTTTGACAAACGGTTGACTTATAAAAAGACCAAATTGATACATTTTCTAAAAGTTAGAGACCAAATATATCATTAATCATAACTCATTTAAAAAATTAATAATTCTCTAAAATTTAGGATAAAAATAATCCCCCTTTCTAATTTAATTTGTAAGGGATATTTAGAGGGACCGGGAATAACTTTGACATAAAAGTGAACGGAGTCACGTCGGGCCTAGCCAGTAGCCAGCAAGCGGACCCACTTGACTCGGTCTTTTTTTCTATGTCACGCGTGGAGACAGCCACCTTGATCTCCCGCCTATATAATGCACAAAATTTATGCTGTTTTGCTTATTCGTTTTATTTGACATGCTGTTTTGCTTGTTTACTTCTCAGTTCCTACATTCAACAAAAACAAAATAAAATGGAGAACAGGAGAATCATAGACGAGAAAGTAGAGAGAATCATGGTGCAGACACTGACGGATGTGGTTACAGGAGCTACCGGTGACTCGTCGTTTGCTTCCAGCAGAGGGACGACCAGTGCCACTGCCAACGACGGTGAAGTTCTGACGATCATACCTTGGGCAGTTGGCGAAGCTTGTTCAGAATGCAACAACATCTGCTGCCTTGGCTGCAGTCTTTACCAGAATGCAGATAACCAGAACAGCGAAGAAAGCGCGCCGAAGAAGAAGTACAGAGGAGTTAGGCAGAGGAAGTCGGGCAAGTGGGCTGCTGAGATTCGGGACTCGAAGAAAGATGTTAGGGAGTGGCTGGGCACGTTCGACACAGCTGAAGATGCTGCCAGGGCTTATGATGAAGCGGCCATTAGGTTGCGTGGGGTCGAAACCAACCTTAATTTTCCAGTATCAAACTACAATTTGGAGCAAATGAATACTCACAACCAAACAGAAGAGCAATATGCATCACGAAGCGCCAATAAGGGTAAGAGAAGGAAAATGAAAATAGGAGAAACCAGCAATATTTTTTATCAAGACAATGCGCGCCAAAACTAGGCTAATAAAAAACCAGGAGAAAATATTGGGGGCACCACAGGTAAAACACTCCGGCTCATAACTTTTTTATATTCTGGGCGAAAAAAAAATATTGGACCACAAAATTATTAGGTAAATATATATATATATTAGACCTTAAAATTATATATATAACTATTGAATCCTTCAAATTAATAATGTGTATCTAAAATTATTGGGCTCTAGACAGTAGCCTGTTTTTCCTGGACTAATGCCGGGCCTGGTAAACTCTTAAGTGACCCTACATATTGATTAGTAAATAAAGTGCATCCAAGATTTTCTTGATAAAATGTGTCTTTTATAGAATAAACAAAAAACTTTTAGATTTTGACCGTTTCGGCGGTCAATTGTTTCTTAAGTTTTTCATTTTAATTATTCTAAAGTATGCAATAAAACACGTACAGTTCATCTTATCCGTAAGTTGACCTATCTGTACGTAAAATTATATTATAGGATATAGATAACACATTTATTAATTATCTACATGGGATGATAATATGATATATTATCATTGAACAAGGTATAGCATTACTTCGTTGTATTGAAAAGCTATTATTTTTTATTATAAGAATCAACTGTACGAAAGATACATGAAGATTGTCGTTAGATTATTAATGATGTCGGTTATCCATTTGTGTTCTTATATGTTACGTTATTTAGCAAGATTGAATAAAAATTTCTTAAGGATCTTGAAATATTCCATTATGTTATTATTTGTCTAATTATGGCTTATTTATGCCAGTTAATTTATAACTATGTCAAATTTATTAGCAAATTCTTTAAAAGCTAATTCATAACAGTGGAGTTGTTTTATATTGTGCCATGTTGTATTAATTATAAGGAAAAATAAAATATATAATTTCTAATTTAAAATACATCAAAATAATTAGAAAATCATCCTAAATTAAATTGAATAAGGACACACTTATTCAATTTATTTATTGTTTCTGAAAGACACAATAGATTTCATTCCTAAATTTTGGTATCATCCTTAATTAGACTAAGAAGCCAATCAGGAAAGGATACAGACCAATTCAGAGATAGCAATGCGCACATGTCCTCTTTCTAATTTTTTTTAAAAATTTTATTTTAATATAACTCTTAAATTATTATAAATATATTAATTTAATTCATTTGACCATAAAATGTAAAATTACCCACAGTAATAAGATATTATCTTTTTTCCAAAAAACACTTAAAATAACGAAATAAGATAAAAAAAAATCCTTAAAAATTAATATAAACAACAAATTAAATATCAAAATATAAAAATTAAATAACATAATCTTAAAAATAAATAGTTTGACTACAATTGTATATATTTAAACTACAAGTAAGAATAAATATATAATAATTAAAATAATAAATAAATAACATTCAACCTACATGCGGTTTGCTGAATTACATTTAAAATCAAAGTTTACAAAAATTCACATTAAACTTCCCTGACGTTAAGTTTGGCCATTAGAAATTAGAGTTGACCGTCTAAAAATAATAAAAAGATAAACATACCCTCAAATTTAAAAAATCAGATACTTTTAATTAAAAATAGAAAATTTAAAATTCTAACCCTAAATTAATCACATTAAAAGAAAAAAAAATCAAACAACAACCAGTTCTTTTGATTC
This sequence comes from Xanthoceras sorbifolium, assembly GCA_003430845.1. Lineage (NCBI taxonomy): Eukaryota > Viridiplantae > Streptophyta > Magnoliopsida > Sapindales > Sapindaceae > Xanthoceras > Xanthoceras sorbifolium. The sequence continues at coordinate 23,247,100 of CM010609.1, forward strand.
TAAAAAATTTGAATAAAAAATTAAAAACAAACAGTTTTTTTTTTTTAAAAAAAAAATCATCTCCATGTATGGATCTTCAAGATCCATCCATAGAGATGGATCTCAACAGCAGCTGGAGCCTCCTCCGCCGTCGAACTGTTTCATTGTTGTTTATTCTCTTAACTCGAATTCTTCACTTCATGAACCTGGTTTTGGTAAGATTGTCGATCCGTTTTTAGATGGTTTTAATGAGTTTTTTCGAGGTGGGTCCGTGCCTCAGTCTCTGGTGTTGGATAGTGAGAGAGCAGAGCTTGTTAAAGCGCCTATGAGGGCAGTAAAAAATGGAGTTTCAAAGGCCAAGACCATGGATGCTTTCAAAAGTCACAGTGAAGCAGAAAGGAGGAAGAAAGAGAGAATCATTTCTCATGAAACTGGACATATCTCTCTTCTTATTTTTTCTTTTTATTTTTTCTTTTTTTTCGTTTGTTTTCAATTTTCTTAAAATGGAAAGAACTGGTTGTTGTTTGATTTTTTTTTTAAATCAATTTTTTTTTGCATTTAATCTAATTAATTTAGTGTTTGAATTTTTAACTTTTCTATTTTTAATTAAAAAAATCTGTTTTCTAAGTTTAAGGGTATTTTCGTCTTTTTACTATTTTTATACAATCAACTCTAATTTTTAACTGTCAAACCTAGTGTTAGGGAAGTTCAGTATGAGTTTTTATAAACTTTAATTTCGCGTATAATTCAAGCAGGTTGAGTATTATTTATTCTTTAAAATAATATAAAGATGAGAATGAGAATGAGAATGTAAATAGGGAAATGGGAATATAACATTGATCTCTATCCCTATTCCTATTTTCTTAAACCATTTCCTATCCCTACCCCCATTTTTATTTGGGAAAAGTTTACAAAATAAAACTATTTAATTTAAAATAAAAATATTTAATTACAAATTAAAGTAGTCTATTAATTGAAATAATAAAATAAAACCATTATGAAATAACAATATGAATCTCATTACAATATTACATTATAAGAATTCAAATAAATTTTGAAGTTCAAAACATTCAATTATAATTTAAAATTAAAAATTAAAATTAGGATTATTATTATATATCCCATCCCCATTTCTTTGAGATTTTTTTCCCCAAACAGGATCGGAATTTGGGACCACATGGAGAAAATGTCCATCTCTATAAGGGATGTCAAAACGATCCGAGTTTAATTGATTCAGACCGAACCCGCATTATGCGGTTCGAGTATAAACCCGGATCTCATTTACATAAAATCCAGATACAAGGTTTTTTTTCAAATCCATATTAATTGCAGGTTAAAAAGCGGGTATATTTTAAACCCGCAATTATAAAACCTCTCACATATTTCTTTTTTTTCAATCACCTAAGAGGTTTTTTTCGTCAACCATAAAGCATCATTTCTTGTCCGCTGCTTCGATCCTCTCGCATCTGCGAACTGCGAATCTAGGCTCTTTCTTTTTTAATCAGCTACTCGTGCTTCATCGGCAAAACAAAGCTTGGATCCTCTCGTTCTTTTGATTTCTCTGTTAGCAACAATCTTTCTTACCAAACTCATCTCAAGCTTCTTCTTCCCTATCTCCTGCAGATCTTGGTCGATTTTAGCTATAGGAACACCATCTGGCATCTTCAGCTATAGAGAGGTTTGCACACCTCCTGGAAAATCTCCTTTGGATCCATACAAAAACCCACCCAAAAAAGAAAGAGAAGAAAACAGAGTAAAAAGAACACATAAACCCACAAAAATTAAAAATCAGAAGGTTGCGTAAAGCGAAAAATAAAGAAGAAAGAAGAAGAACTCTCTTAAGAGAGCTTTTGAGACAGCGGACAGAGAAGATTTTTATTAATTATTAATAGGGTAAATTACACTATCATCCCTTTTATATATCAGTTTTTACACTCGCTGGCAACCTTTGTCTTTATTGTACAAATATCCTCTGAATTTCGTTGACCATACCGTTGACTGATGGAGAAGTTAACGGCTTGGTACTGTAACAAGGGCAAATTCGTCTTTTTCCCTTAAATTAATTAAAACAATTAAAAAATTATTAAAAAAATTATTTTAATTAAGATCAATTTAACTATTCATCATCTTCTTCAATTAAATTCCTAATAACAACCAAATTTAGATTTTTTTTTCTTTTCCAAATCACAAACCTAGATCACTATTATTATTATTATCATCATCTTTTAAAATTTTCTTCAACCAAAAAATCCAAACAAACCCAAATCCAATTTTTTTCCCCAAATACTCAGATTTTTTCTTCTTCTTCTTCTTTATTTTTCTTCAACCACAATACAAATCAATTCTTTAACAAAACAAGCCCAAACAAATTTAAATCCAGATTTTTTTTTTTAAATGCCCAAATTTTTTTTCTTCGTCTTCTTCATTTTTCTCCAACCACACATTTTCTTCTTCAAGCAAACCTTTTTTTTTTTTAATCCAAACATCTTCTTGAATTATTTTTTTAATCCAACATCTAATTCGAATTTTTGGATTCTTGGATTTATATTTTTGGGTTTGTTGAAAAGGATTTGTTTGGAGAAGAAAAACAAATCAAATTTTTAACTATTGGGTTTGTATTTTTGGGTAAGAAGAAGTTATTGAAGATAATTTATTTTAAGAAAAAAATAAAATTCGAATTTTTATAGGAGAAAGAGGAGGAAGAGAAGAAGTAGAAGAAAAAGAAGAAGAATGAAGTTTGGAGAAGAATATGTAGTTGATTTGTTTGGAGAAGAAAATAAAATTCGAATTTTTAGAGGAGAAGGAGGAGGATGAGAAGAAAAAAAAGAAGAAAAAAGAAGAAGAATTTTTTTTTTTTTTGTTCTTCAATTTTTTTTAGTTGTTCTTCAATTTTTATTGAAGAAGATAATAAATAATTGAAAAATTTAAATTTGGTTGTTATTAGGAATTTAATTGAAGAATATGATGAATAGTTAAATTGATTTTAATTAAAATAATTTTTTAATTGTTTTAATTAATTTAAGGAGAAAAAGATAAATTTGTCCTTACTACAGTACCAAACCTGTTAACTTCTCCGTCAATCAATGGTTTGATCAATAAAATTTAAAAAATATTTATATAATAAAGGTTAAGGTTGGGTATCTAATCCCATTCGCTCCCCTAGCTTTCGTCTCTCAGTGTCAGTGTCGGCCCAGCAGAGTGCTTTCGCCGTTGGTGTTCTTTCCGATCTCTACGCATTTCACCGCTCCACCGGAAATTCCCTCTGCCCCTACCGTACTCCAGCTTGGTATCAACAAGTATAAAAAATATATATATATATATAAAGCGGATGTTAGTGCACTCTGCCATTATTACTATTTTTCTAATCACATGTGAACAAATAATATAAAATATGGCTACTTTCTGACTTTCGATTTTGTTTTTTGAAATGCTAGAAAAGATAAATATGGTTATTTGTCTAATCATATGTGAACAAATAATATAAAATATGTTAGATTTTGATTTTGTTATTTGTCTGGTCACATGTGAACAAATAATATAAATATGGTTGGTCAATTAGTTATGTCTCTGTTTCTATCTTTTTTTCAGAAGCCGACTAGCATTTTTGAATTTGACATTCAATATATAATGTGCTCTGTAACCTCTGTTACAAAATAAATACCGTTTGATATTCAATATAAATTTGAATTTAATTTGTCAAAAACAAATTTAGTTTTAAAAAATAAATATAAAAATAATAAATGAACTGGATGCAGATATGGCCACGGTTCGGTTCGAACCGGGCGGTTCGAACCGAACCGGCGGTTCCGGTTCAAAACCGGTTCCGGAACCGGGACAATCGGTCCCGGTTCCGGTTTCCTAAAAAAAATAACCGGAACCGCCGGTTTGGAACCGGCGGTTCACGGAACCGCCCGGTTCGGTTCCGGTTTTTTTTTTTTTAAAAAAAAAATAATTTTTTACTAATATATATATATATATAAACAAATATATATATATATATATATATATAAACATATATGTATATATATGTATACTAATATATATCCCAACATATATGTATATATATATCCTAATATATATATATATGTATACTAATATATATATATATATATAGGAACTTTTTAATTTTTTACTAATATATATATATATATATCCCAACACTGTTGGGCCATATAATAATTTATAATAAATATGAGTAAATGGCCCAATACTATTGTTGGGCCACATATCACTTAAATCATAACCCAACAAATACTCATCCCTTTTATAAGCACTCAACTTCCTACACTTCTCTTTTTTTTTCAATGTGGGACTACTTATAAGTACTCAACTTCCTACACTACAATTTTCTTTTCAATGTGGGACTACTTACTATCATTTTATATAAAACTTCATCTCCTACACTTCTCTTTTACTTTCAATGTGGGACTAGTGTAGACCATTTTTGACTATATTCTCAAATCCCACATTGAAAGTGTACAAGACTTGAACCATCTTTACTTATCTATATATATAACCAATCCCACATTGAAAGTGAATATATTTTGAAACTACCTTTGCATATATATATATATATGTACACACTTCTAAAGTTTTAATTATCCATCCACAATGATTTATTACCTTTGGTTTATTCATTAGTTTAATTTTTTTAACTTTTTATTAAATTTTTTTCATTTTTTAATTTGAAAAAAAAAATTCAAAATTTTTTTTTATTTCCGGTTCCGGCGGTTTGGAACCGGCGGTTCAACCGGCGGTTGAACCGGCGGTTCCAAAAAAACCGGGGAGGAACCGAACCGGGCGGTTCCTCCCGGTTCCAACCGGAACCGGGACCGGGACCTCCCCGGTCCCTGTTCCGGTTGATGAAAATTTGGAACCGGAACCGGCGGTTCCGGAACCGGAACCGCCGGTCCGGTTCCTTTGGCCATGTCTAACTGGATGGTAACTAGCAAGAGCACAAACTCAAAAGTGGATATTTTAATTAAAAGGAGGGCTAAAAAAAATTTAGTTTAAAAATTAAAAAAATGATACAAAAAAGGTTAAAATGAGAGTTGGATAAAACCCTCATTTTTTGTGGGTTGGGTTCAAATTCATACCGCAAATCTATATAAAAAGTTTAGGGTCGGGTTTGAGCCCTCTAAAAATTTGAGGGTTTTTTTAGGGTTTTTATACAATGAGTTTTACCATCCTTAATCTCTACACTAATATGAAGAAGTTTTTGGAAAGAAAGGGTCATCTTTCTACTCCTTTCTTTTCATTACCTGAAAAAAAAAAAAATCAATGCAAAGGTCATATATTAAGAGATCCATGATTGATAGATTATTAAAAGAAAGACTTTTTAGAGAAAAGAATAATGTGAGAATTGTAGCACCCCCCGACCCGATCCGGCCGGACCGACCCGGGGCGCGCTACTCGGACTTTCACATCTTTTCAAAACTTCATTTTCTATTTTAAAATCAGTATGAGCCCATAAAACATTTTAAACTTTTTACGAAAATTCGGCAGAGTGCCGTTTGTTTTTCGGACTTTCCAAACCTGTTTTAACACAATTCAATTCAAAAACAATTCTCAATAGCAACACTTCTATATCACTTCAAACAGTTGCGCACTCTGCCGTTTAATGCGACTTATCAAAATCTTTCATCACAATTTATAAAATAAAACAAATCAGACTTTACTATTTACATTTAAATAATAAAAGACAGTAATCATAAAATAATTATTTACAAAACATATTTACAAATTCCCTGTATATGCATGCTTTCAGAATATATACACATAACAAAAGTATAGCTACCCAACTGTACAATCCTGTGACTCGGTCTGCAATTCTTCCAGTTCTTCAGTCTTTACCTTCGTCCGGATTCCTGGTACCTACGCGTTATACACAAAACTAACGCGCTAAGCATAAAGCTTAGTGGGTGTACTAAAATCTCAATATGGAAACATATATAACTTTTAATAATAACAATTCACAATATATATATATATATATATATATATATATATATATATATATCAATTCAAATCATGTTCAAAACAATTAAATTGCAGAATCAAAGTATATAATAATTTCAAGCACTTGAACTTCAATAATGAGGTCAATATATAATTTTCGATCAATAAAAGCATTCAATACACTTTTCAATTCCAATCAATTCTGGCCCGCTAGAATACTAAACATATACGGACTGGAATATGGGTCAAGCTCCCAACCCCCAGAACGAATTCTGAGGAAGTACGTGTCTCCCAACTCTAGGACCGTGGGTACGGAACCTAGAGAGGTACATAGCTCCCTATCCCAGGAACGAATCCTTGGGAAGGTACATTAACTCCCAACCCCCAGGACGAATCCTGAGGAGGTACGTATCTCCCAGCCTCTGGACGAATCCAAGAGGAGGTATATCAATATCATCAATATCAATCAATCAGTATCGGCGCAGTACTGCTCAATAAAACCCAGCTGGTATACCAACCTCCTATATCCATTTCTATGTCTACGTATCCTAGGGCCGTTTTCGATAAACCAAATTCGCAAGAAATGTCACAATAATTACTCAATAACAATAATTAATCAATAAACATACAAATCACATAATATGTTTCAAGATACATATTCAATAATTTTACGAAAATCAAAATCAAGTATTTTAACGAAATCGAAACATTCGAAATTACAATCGAAATATAATCTATCATAAAATCGGTCCGAAATCAACTATAGATCTACAAATCATCGATTTTACATATAGATAAACACTTTTCATACGAATAATCGAAATCGAAAACTTTTAGCGAAATCGAAAACGAAACGAAAACGAGAAACGAAATCGAAAACTAAAACGAAAAAGTATTCTCGAAACGATTTCGAAAACAAGAGTACACCTACCTCGAATCCGTGTTTTTTTGTTCGAGAAATCGCGGTTCCACGATCTCTTTTTCCTTTCCTTTCCTTTTCTCCTTCTCTCTCTTTCTTCTTCTTCTTCTTTCTTTTTCTTCTTCTTCTTCTTTCTTTTTCTTCTTTCTCGCGACCTCTCCTCTCTCTTTCCAGCTGCTCTGTTTTTCTGGCTTCTTCGAGAAGCCACTTCTTTTTTTTATATTTTTTTCGCTACCGCGACCGCCGTCGCGACCTGTGGTCGCGGCACCAGGTCGCGACACTCACTGGAGTGCGCGCACCGCCTTCGTCGCGAGTGCGCCCTGGTCGCGCGAATGGTCGCGTTGCTCTCTGCCTGTTTTTGACAATTTCATCGCGAGCAGTCCATCGCGACCTGTGGTCGCGGTGGCTGGTCGCGTTGCTCACTGCCAGGTTTTGCCATTTTCATCGCGAGCGAGCCATCGCGACCTGTGGTCGCGGTGACCAGGTCGCGATGCTCTCTGGTCCAGTTTTCCAATTTTTCATTTTTCACTATTCAATCCGGTCCACTGAAAATAGTAAAAATTTATTTTTCACATATGTCATATATATCAAAAATTCATTACCCGAAATCCGGGATGTTACAAGAATTGAATTGGGTCTATGTAAAAGTTAACAGTAACATATATTTAGATTTTTTTAGTGATGATAGGAGATTTTACTATAAACTACCTAACCAAACATGTGAGAGATTAATATTCTCATTATATTATTCATTGAAAAGATGAAAATATATATACAACAGAGAGTTGAATTTATTGAGAAGAAGATTTCATCAGGTATATTTTTCCCTGTTGAAGACTTTCTTTAGTCAACATACTCTGCCACCTCAGAGGTTTTGGATTGAGTCATGTCAGCATATTAAGCTGTGTAGATTAGTCATGGTTTTGTATGAGACATTGTTTTATATATACAATACAATATGTATCAAGTCAGATTTAATCAATTAAATAAATTTTCTCTCTCACACTTTACTTTTACTATTTCTCTCTCAATTTACATAGTATCAGAGCTTCGGTTCTTCATCAATGGAGTCGCCAATTTCATCAAATACAAGAGTCTCCTCTTCTAGTACAGTTCAAGCTTCTTCTTTCCCTACACATCTCAACTTCAATCTTCATTTGAAGCTTGATGAGAACAATTTTGTTCTATAGAAGTCACAAGTTCTACCAGCGATTTGGGTATTTGACCTAGAAGAATTTATTCAAGGTAAGAAGCTATGTCCAGTAAAATTCCTTGAAGTTGCTTCAACAGATTCCTCTGTTAAAACAGAGAAGCAAATCAATCCTGCATTTCTTAGCTCCTAGTATGCTGGATCTGTTCAACACTCACTTCTTTTGTCTTTGGACAAATTACTCGATATGTAACTTTATGTGAGGTATGGCGTACACTTAAATAACATTATTCATAGCAATCTGTGGTTAAGATCATGCAACTTCAGTCTCAGATGCATCACACTACGAAAGGAAATATGTCGATTTTAGAATATATTCTCAAAATCAGAAATCTAGCTGATTGTCTAGTTGCAGCTGGTCAACCAATTTCAGATCGCGATCTTCTTATGAACATCTTAGAAGGCGTTGGCAGTGAGTTTGATGCGGTAGTAGTCAATATCACGTCTATGCAAAGTTCAATCTCTGTTCAAGAAGCTCAATTTCTTTTAATGAGCTATGAAGCTATACTAAATCAACAAGCTTCTTCAGCTTTCTTGACTATCTCAAATGCTTCAGCTAACTACTCTTAGAGTAACTTTCAAAGAGGTAACAATCAACAACATATGAGAGGAAGAAGAGGCAGAGGACGTGGAAAAGGTAAAGGCAGATTTGGTGGAAGATCGGTCTATCAACTATGCAGGAAATTAGGTCATTATTCTGCAATCTGTTTTCACTGTTTTGATCAGTCCTTTCAAGGCAACATGCCTCCTTATGGACAGCAATAGCAAGGTAGTCCAGCTCAAAATCAGCACTCACATTTTCAAGGAAACAATTCTGGAGGTTTTAATGGCTTACAATGGAAATTATCAAGTTCATCAAGCACAGATGGAGCCTAATTTTGAAGGTTATCCTTCATCAGCTTCACATATTGACTTCCAATTGGTACATAGATGGTGGAGCAACAAATTATGTCACTCCAGACATTGCCAATCTCTCTTTCAAATATGATTACAAAGGCAATGAGCATATAGCTGTTGGTAATGGTAACAAATTACCTATCTCTCATATTGGATTTACTGTGCTTCCTTCACACACACCTTCACAATCACTATATTGAAAAATATATTGTATGTACCTTCCATAACCAAAAACCTTTTAAGTATCTCATAGTTCACCAAAGACAACAATGCTATTGTGGAATTTAATTCTGATTTTTATATGATAAAGGACCGGAATTCGACGAAAATTCTTCTTCAAGGAGCTCAGAAAGATGGTTTCTACCATCTTCTAATGCCAGCTATTGAGTCTCCAAAGCTTCATGGTCTTTCTTCCCAGTCCAAGTCAGTTGCTTACTTTTCAAATTTTCAGTGGAATAATTCTTCTTTGCCATCTGTTGTTGATGTTAACAATTCGTCTTGTTCTTCTGTTGAGTCTTATATGTCAAGTTGTTATAAGCATCTTGTTCATGATTCCAAAATTTCTACAACATGTAAATCTAATGTTAATAGAAATAAAACTGCAGCTGCTCTTTTGTCTCATTAAGATATTATTAAAGGGAGTTTTAGAAAACGTTTGATTATCGTATAATATGCGGAACTAGGTTTCAAAAATTTTCTTTTAATTTAAAACTATTTTTCAATTAGGAACGAGTTCCTGTATATACGCAGAAAAAGATTTCCTAAAACTACATATCTTTTTCTTGATTTTTTTTTTTTGAATCTTTGATCTACAACTAGATCTCTCAAGCTATGACCCGCGGTCTGACAATGTGTGTGGGCACGTCACAGCAAGACGGAGGTCATGTGAAAAACGGATGAAGAACTTCTTCTCCCTATGGCTAGCCGCACTTGCAAGGAAATGAGTCAGAAAAAAAAAAAAAAAAACTTTTTCTTTTTCTTCTCTCTTTTGGTGGCCGAACCCTCCTTTCTTTTCACTTGTGTGTTAGGTTAATTTTTCCTAACTATATAATTCTTATATAGTAGCTCTTTAGGATTTTAGTTTGACCAAATCAAAATAGGATTTTTAATCCTTTTTAATATTTGGTCTCCTAAAGACTTTAACCTTTGACCTTTAGAACTATTAAAATAATCTAATTATTTTAATTCTTTTATCTTAGTCATTATTTAATTACTTAACCTCATATTTAATAAATAGAATTAATAATTATTAATTATTAATTTCTATTATTTTATTAATTATTTAATTAATTAAATAATCACATTATTTAATTATTCTCTTTTAATTAAATCGCATTACTTTCGTAACACTATTAATTGGACCATCCAATTAATCTACCGTGACCCTCGTTGCCAACAACTATAAGAACTAGCAAGAGGACCAAATAGATCCACGGTTTTGAGCTCCAATAATACTTAGTAATATTAATTAGAACTCTTTAATTAATATTTCACGATTATTAACCTCGGTGTTATTCCACTAAAAACTCGAGGCTGTACTCTCAGAATTGTAGATGTGTTTATACAATCTGAAGTCTAAGCATCCATTGATATAACTATTTGCATATAGTGTGATCTTTCATAAGTAGTTCATAACGAGAACTGAGTTATAAAGTCTGTTATACCCCTCTAGAAATATCTTTTCTTTTAAGTACCATTGATTCTCTAATGAACAATTAAATCTTGTCTTTCTCATGGAAGAAGGAGAGCGCTTATAATCGTTCAAGCCCCGAATCAAGGGTCATGTTTCTCCTCTCTGCAACACCATTCTACTGTGGTGTTCCTGGAGCCGTGAATTGGGACATTATCCCCTGCTCAACCATATAGTCTTCAAACTCTTGGTCAATATACTCAACCCCACGATCCGATCGCAGGGCTTTAATTGTTTTACTTAATTGATTTTCAACTTCAACTCGGAATTCTTTGAATCTTTCAAAGGTTTTCGACTTACGTTGTATTAGGTAAACATACGCGTATCTAGAGTTGTCGTCAATAAATGTGACATAATACTCATAACCACTTCTAGCTCCAACACTCATAGGTTCGCAGACGTCTGAATATATAAGATCAAGTGGTTGTATGGCTCTAATCCCTGTAAAAAGTCTCTTGGTCATCTTACCCTCCAGATAAGATTCATAGACAGATAAGGTACCGATCTCTAACTGACTTAAAGATCCGTTTTTTACTAGTCTGTTTATCTTATCAAGGTTTATATGTCCAAGTCTTACATGTCATCAACTGGAGAATTCTTTTGTCGCTTTGTTTTAGGTTTTTCAACTTTAAACAATTCAGTATTAAACAGTGTTGTATGAATTAACGGCCTTAAAACATACAAATTATTTTTTATCGTACCAGAACATATATTCAAACCATTTCTTGAAACAATAACTGATTTATCATTAAAAGAAATAGAATATAATTGTTCAACCATTTTGGAAACAGAAATCAAATTCCTTATAAATCCAAGAATGTAATAAACATTGTTCAATGAAAGAAAATTATTATAAAATTGTAGCCTAACTACTCCCACTGCTTTAGCTGAAACGACATCCCCTATTCCAACGCGCATAATAAAGGACCCCTCCTCCAGCTTTTGTCAATAATCATTCCAATGTAAAGAAGAACAAAACTAGTTAATGGCCTCTGAATCTACTATTCAATGTGAATAATCATCTTCCACTAAACAAGATTTAATGATAAGTAAATCTGATTTACTTTTCACTTTCTTCTTATTGGAGAGCTGCTTGAGGTACTATAGACAGTTCCTCTTCCAATGACTAACCTTTTTGCAATGGAAATATTTTTCTTTTGCTTAGTCAGTCATGGTGCTCTTTATCTTGGGCTTAGTCTTTACTTTACCAGTAGACATTTTCCTCTTCTTCAAACTAGAAGAGAATGGCTCAGCAACATTTGCTTCACTAATCTAACCTTTGGTAACTCGTCCTGCGTTGGTTACAGGCTCTGGAGGACATTCTTTCGTAAGCACAGATTTAAGGTCTTTGCGGACCATGATTGCGTTCACATTTTGTTTCCACTTAGTATAGTTATCCCCGATTAATTTTTCGTTTACGAGGAAAATAAAGCAGAAGACATTGCTGATATTTAAAAATATAAATCTAAATTAATATCATTAATTCATATATTCATTTCATGCTATATGTTCGGCATAAAATTAAATATGATGCATGAGCATAATTTTAATAAACTAAAAAACCCTTAAAAATTAGTTACTATGCCACGATAATCTAACATCCCACAAATAAGTGCCTAGGTAAACTAGGTCAAATCCCTGTATGTTAAATCGAGACATTCTCAATCGGATAATACACTATAATAACTCTTTATTCTTATATTATTCAACCATCGCTTTGATTTAGTCAGGACATTTAATTAACATCTTAATTATTTCCTTTATGAGTGTGATCCATCATTTCAAAATTCATGAACTTAACTTGAGAGTGCCTAGGTAGGCTAGGTCAGTCCCAAAATACATTCTGAAAACCTATCCGTTAAGAAATCAACCTTGGTATTGACTCTTATGGACACCCTCCGTAAGGAGGACGAAAGCAAAGCCATCACGAGATGCCACTCGAGTCTCACGATGTTGAACTAACAATGGAGACTGCGGGATATAATGTCATATATCCCTCTCTCACTCACTATTTGTAGTTGGGTTTTCAATAAACTAAGAGTTTCTAAAACTCTATATTTCTAGTCTTTACTTAGATTCTACGGCTAATATAAAATCTAAGTTTTACTAGTTTTAATAAATTATTCAATTTTAACATTTAAAATATAATTTATTATGCAATTTCTAATTTACATAAACCATTTAAATAAATTAGAAATTATATGTGAATTTACCAAGTTTTAACTATTAAAACTAAATCATATTATTTGGTTCAATTAAGTCTTTGGTATTTAATCAAATTAAAACCTAACATTTAAAAGGACCTAACTAATCTAATTAAACACTTTAATATATTGATTAGTTAGTTAATAATGAGATTTACCAAGTTTTTACTCCTAAAAACTAATCTCATTATTTGATTCTTTTTAATTAAGTAATTAATCTTAATTAATTCAAAGAATCTAACTAATCACTTTAATTAAACACTTTAATATATTGATTAATCATTAATGAGATTTACTAAGTTTTTACTCCTGAAAACTAATCTCATTATTCGATTCTTTTTAATTAAGTAATTAATCTAATTAATCTTAATTAATTCAAAGAATCTAACAAATCACTTTAATTAAACACGTTAATATATAGATTAGTTATTAATGAGATTTACCAATTTTTGTATTACTAAAAACTAATCTCATTATTCGATTCTTTTTAATTAAGAAATTAATTTAATTAATCTTAATTAATTCAAAGAATCTAACTAATCACTTTAATTAAACTCTTTAATTGATTGATTAATCAATTAATGGATATTACCAAGTTTTTATACCTAAAAACTACAACCATTATTCAATTGTCATTTATGAAATTGTTTCCTATTTTAATCTCATTAAAATAAAACAATATATTATGACAATTATGCATGACATATTATTTATGCATGTGTAGACACGCCTAATCTAGATGATATTCAAATGTATGACAATGCTTTGACATCCATATAATCATCACATGAAAATAAATAAAGCATACATAATTGACCGAGTGACATGGGTTATCTAACTTAAATAACTCTAATTACAATTATATTCCCAAGGCATTCCTTGATTTTCAAGAGTTCTTCTCCGAGTTGAATTCTTCTTTGTCTTCGTTTTCCTATCAAGTCAAACTTGATTTTTGTAAAGAGTCAACATCCTTTCCAGAGGTCCACGTGTTACCTTAACATGCACCCTAGGTCAAGACGAAACCCTAAACAACCTTAACGTATGCGAAAGTGCGGCTGCCAACAGCGTAGCGTGCGCGCGGCCCTCGTACAAATCGCACTTTCACACGCGTTCATGGGTTGTTTTGCCCACGGTTTTTCTCTCCAATTTTCTGCACTTTTTTCAAAAAATATTTGATAATATTTTTCGAAAAAATCAGCAAAAAATGGTCCGCAAAAAACACTAAAAACAGCCCTAACGCAAATGTGGCAGCAGCCCGCGTGCACCAGGCGCACTGTCGTTAAAGCGCACGGCCGCTGCTGCGCTCAGGGTTGTGCAGTTCCTTTTTTTTTCTTTTTCGCATCATCCGCATCAACGACTCCTCGTACAATAAATCAATTACAAGAACAATAAAAAAAATATAGCAGAGAAAAAAACAATTGCCATAAACAATTGGCCCAAAAACAAAAACAATCCTATAACTCATTCACCATATAATTAACGACTAATTATGCTTTTAAAATTATACAATCAAATTATATAATAATAAAACAAATCATACAATCTAGATTTGCGTCTACATAATAATATATCACAGATCAACAATCAAAAAAGAAAAATAAAAAACAAGAAAGATGTAGTTTCTCTTTTTCTTCCGCGTATATACATAAACTTATAACTAAAGGCTATGATACCAATTGAATGGAGTTTTAGAAAACGTTTGATTATCGTATAACATGCGGAATTAGATTTCAAAAATTTTCTTTTAATTGAAAAACTATTTTTCAATCAAGAACGAGTTCCTGTATATACGCAGAAAAAGATTCCCTGAAACTACATACCTTTTTCTTGATTTTCTTTTTCTGAATCTTCAATTTACCACCAGATCTTCTAAACTATGACCTGTGGTCTGACAACACATGTGTGAGCACGTCACGGCAAGAGATGGAGGTCACGTGAAAAACGGATAAAGAACTTCTTCTCCCTATGGCCGGCCGCACCTGCAAGGAAATGAGTCAGAAAGAAAAAAACTTTTTCTTTTTCTTTTCTCTTTTGGTGGCCAAACCCTCCTTCTTTTTCACTTGTATGTTAGGTCAATTTTTCTTAACTATATAATTCTTATATAATAGCTTTTTAAGCTTTTAGTTTGACCAAGTCAAAATAGGATTTCTAACCCTTTTTAATAATTGGTCTCCTAAAAACTTTAACATTTAACTTTTAAGGACTATTAAAATAATCTAATTATTTTAATTCTTTTGTCCTAGTCATCATTTAATTACGTAACCTCATATTTAATAAATAGAATTATTAATTTTTATTATTTTATTAAATATTTAATTAATTAAATAATTACATTATTTAATTATTCTCTTTTAATTAAATCGCATTACTTTCGTAACACTATTAATTGGACCATCCAATTAATCTACCGTGACCCTCGTTACCAACAACCGTAAGGGCTAGCAAGTGGACCTAATGGACCCACAATTTTGAGCTCCAATAATACTTAGTAATATTAATTAAAACTCTTTAATTAATATTTCACGATTATTAGCCTCAGTGTTATTCTACTAAAAATTCAAGACTGCACTCTTAGAACTGTAGACGTGTTTATACAATCTGAAGTCTCAGCGTCCATTGATATAACTATTTGCATATAGTGTGATCCTTCACAAGTAGTTCATAACTAGAGCTGGGTCATAAAGTCTGTTATACCCCTTTAGAAATATCTTTTCCTTTAAGTATCATTGATTCTCTAATGAACAATTAAATCATGTCTTCCTCGCGGAAGAAGGAGAGCGTTCATAATCGTTCAAGCCCCGAATCAACTCTTAAGAGAACTACTCATCTACTTCAATCAAGAATGAGTGAATTCCACTATTGTGTTCAAACCTTCCCAGCCACAAATCAAACCGCAACTCCAAGATACGGAGGTATTGGTCGAGATTCACATCGACCTCACTCATGGTATGTCAAAAGCCACGATCCAACCTGAAGGAATCGATAAGACACTCAGGATTAAGATCACCTATAAATAGCCATCGATTATCTATATATATGAATCTCATCTACTAACGGATCTTGGTGAGAGATTCATATAAACCATAGCCCAGTCCTATATAATATCATCATATAAGGTGCATCCATTCTCATGTCAACTACATAAGCGGTCTAGGATAAGACTACCGTACTTTACAGAATAGACTGCAGTAGTAGATCAATCACAAATAAAGTACCCAGTTTTGTTCGCTCTCTACGGATTCTTTAGATTGTATGTCTCAAAATTATTCCTCTCTGTATATGACCATCATATACTCATTCTGAAATTACATCTTACAATCTAGGATGTTCTTGCACAGTACGAATATATTACTGAATATAAAACATTTATAAAATGGAATGATAATTTGAATAATTCTTATTAAGTCTTTAACAGTTTACATTTATAAGTTTTAGGGTATAAATCCTAACAATTACTTCTAGTGCTGATTATGTTGTTGGTTCACCTGCACACTTATGGCATCTCAAGTTAGGTCATCATTCCCATAGAATTTTTAATCAAATTCTGCACTCGTTAAAAATTACTACTAGAACTCATTTTTTCTATGATTCTTGTCAATGTGGCAAGGCTCGTCAATTGCCATTTCCTACTTCTACAACTCGAACTAAAGCACCTCTTGAAATTATCCATTCTGATGTTTGGGGCCCTGTTCCTGAACTTTCTTCCCATGGTTTTAGATATTATGTTCACTTTTTGGACCAACTTACTAGATACACATGGATCTATTCTCTTAAAACCAAGTCTCAAGTCAAAGATGCCTTCATCTTGTTCAAAAATACTGCAGGATTGTTGTTTAATTCTAAGATCAAAGTTTTTCAAAGTGATCAATGAGAAGAGTTTAAAATTCTTCATACTATCTTTCATCCTTTAGGCATCCAATTTCGTTACTCTTATCCTCACACTCATCAACAAAACGGTCTACCTGAATGTAAACATCGACATATTGTGGAAAACAGTGTAACTCTTCTATCACAAGCTCATATGCCTCATTCTTTTTGGTGGAAGGCTTTCACTACAGCTTTCCATCTCATCAATTGTTTACCAACACATTTGCTTAACAATAAATCTCCTTTTGAGCTTGTGTTTCATAGAAAACCAAACTACCATGCTCTAAAACCATTTAGTTGTGCTTGTTTTCCTTTACTTAGGCCTCATAACACTGCCAAGTTTGATTTTTACTCTACTAAATGTCTTTTCATAGAGTGTTGTTTACAATAAAAAGGTTATCAATGTCTTCATCCTTCGGGTCATGTGTATATGTCACGTAATGTTACTTTTAATGGGTGTGAGTTTCCCTTTTCTTCATTATTTTGTTCTTCCACAGAGTCACAGTCTGTTAAATCCACATCTGTTGTTGTCCCTAATCTTCCTATTTCTTTCTTATGAGTTCCTTATTTGCCCAATAATTCTGGTTATTTATCTCACATTAACAGTTCTGGTTCTACTTTTCAAACCATACCTCATATTACTATTTCTAATAGTGTTCCTGACAGTGCTGGTAGCAGGTTCTATTCTCCTGCTTAACCTATTATAACATCGGGGCAACTTCTTTTGCTCATAACCCTGTTTATCATGCTCGCACCAAACACATTAAGCTGAATATGCATTTTCTTCGGGATAAAATTGCTGCTCAGGTGTTTGAAGTCCGCTCTGTTCCCTCGGAAGATCAGTTGCTTGACATCTTTACTAAACCTCTTCCTAATATTCATTTTGATCGCCTTAAGGAAAAATTAATCTTGGATAAATCCAAGCTTGATTTAAGAATGGATGTAAGTGACTTAAAATCTAGTCTTGTTGTTAATGATTCAGGTACTAATTCAAAGTCCAAAACTTGTGGTGGTGCTGCTGCTGCTGCAAACACTGGTACTGTTGCCATTTCTCCATGTTCAAATTCAAAATCCAAAACTGGTGTTGCTGCTGCAAACACTGGTACTGATGTTATTTCTCCAAGTTCAAATTCTTCATATTCAAATGCAGCTTACTTCTCACAGAATTATTTGACTGATTCAACCTTTAATCCTGGGTAAAAGATTTCTTCCATTGCTTGAATGATTGTCTTTTTATCAAACTCATCTTGGAATGAATCCTAGATAAGTTAGAGAGGGGATGTTGAGAAGAAGATTTCATCAGATATATTTTACCTTGTTGAAGACTTTCTTTAGTCAACATACTCTGCCACCTTAGCGGTTTTGGATTGAGCCATGTCAGCATATTAAACTGTGTAGATTAGTCATGGTTTTGTATGAGACACTATTTTGTATATACATTACAATCTGTATCAAGTCAGATTTAATCAATCAAATACATTTTCTCTCCCACACTTTACTTTTTCTATTTCTCTCTCAATTCACGCAATTTATATCCGCAATTAAAGTATATACATCGTCATGGCCTAATTTACATTTCTATGTAAAAAGAAAACTAATTAATGAAAATTGACTGTGCATGATTGAAGGAGATCACATATTTTATGCAGTAATGAACTTTACATTCCTTAACACTACCCCTCAAGTTTGAAATGTATGTTGATAATTCCTAACTTGCCAAGTCAAGATTTGTGAAGAACTCAGCGGCTTTGTAAAAATATCAGCTGGCTGGTGTGATGTGGACTGGTGAGTTGTTTTGATCATTCCTTCTTAACTTTTCTCGTATAAGATGACAATCAATTTCTATATATTTTATTCGCTCATGGAAAACTGGGTTTGAAACAATATAGAGTGCTACTTGATTATCACAATAGATTGGCAGGATGTGAATGCTTGATGCCCAAATCTTGTAGAATTTATTTCAACCGATCTCATAACAAGTTGTAGCCATAGACCGATATTCAGCTTCTACGCTGGATCGTGACATTGCAGTTTGCTTATTGGTTTTCTAAGAAATTAATGAATTACTAAGAAATATGTAGTACCCAGTAACAAATCGTTGAGTATCACAACATCTTGCCCAATCTATATCACAAAAGGCATTTAATTGGATTGAACTAGTTTTAAGAAGAAAAATTCCTTGACTCAGCATGTGTTTAACATAGCGCAAGACACAATGAGCTGCTTCTAAGGGTTCGTAGAGCTTTTACAAGCAGAGCTTTTAAGGAAAAGACATTGGCCGTTTAGTTGTCAATTAAAAAAACTCTTTTAAGTTGTAGATTATTTGATTATATTAATTTTAAAAGCTCTTTTAAATGATAGAATTACAAAAAAAAAAAAAAAGACATAAAAGAATTTGAAACATAACAAAAAAAAATATTAGAAAATATATTTCCTTGTAATTAAAAAAATAATTGTAAAATATTACAAAATTGTATGAAAATATAATTTTCTAAATAAAATAATTAAAATAACAATAAAAAATTATTCCAATAACATGAAAATCAAAATAAGTAGCCTAAACTAATTATTCTCGATGCATGAGAAGAATTGCAATTCGATCGCGTTCATCATCCAAAAGAATTGAAGTTTTGCTTGTTAAATTAAGTTATTAAGGTTTATAATTTAACAGAGTATTGTGAAATTATAAAATATACTAGGGTTATATAAGATATTTTAATATTTTAAAAATAAAACTTAAAAAGCTCTACTTGGAAAAACTCAAAATTTGAGCTTCTCCAAGTAGATGTAAAACGACTAATTTAATCGTCCAAATGTTCTATTGGGGTAACAACCAAACGACATAAAAAAAAACTGAAAAGAGCTTTTGGGATTAAATAAGCTCTTTTGGCCAGTAGATAAGCTCTTCCAAACGTACACAATGTGGAACCCGTGGCTTGTCCATAAATTGGCTTAGAACATGGACTGCATACACTAAGTCGGGTTGTGTGATGGTAAAATAAATTAGCCACCCAACAAGTTTTCGATATGAAGAAGGGTAAGGATGGCACTGGTTCGGTTCGAACCGAACCGGAACCGGCCATCCCGGTCTAGTTCCTGTTTGGAACCGATGACCACAACTAGGGCCAACGGTCCCGATTCCGGTTCTTTAATTTTAGGAACTGGAACCGTTAGTTCAAGAACCGACAGGAACCGGAACCAGCGGCCGGTTCCAATTCCAATTTTTTTTAAAAAAAAAAATTTTAATTTGTTGGGCCATATAAAAAAATCAAAATATAAATAAATATATATATATATATAGGGCCACATAAAAAAAATTAAAAAAATGTATATGTGGCCGACCACATAAAAAAAATAAAAATAAAAAAATTAGAACCGTCGGTTCCTAGAACCGGATCTGAAACCAGAACCGGTACCCCACAATTTCGGTTCCGGTTCCCCCTAGGAGAATCGGAACCGTCGGTTCTGAAACCATGGTCAACCCTAAAGAAGGGTCACTAATATAGTCACCATCAAACTTATTAAAAGGCAAGTTATGTTCTATGGGAAAAGAGGCTGGTTTCACACCAAGGTATCTAGCATCTTCAAGAATTTCAAGAGCATATTTCCATTGTGAAAGTGCAATACCTTTGTTTGATCAAGCAACCTCTATGCCTAAGAGGTATTTCAATTGTCCAAGATCCTTCAATCTAAATTGATCCTTTAGAAATGATTTGGTGTCTTCAATATCTTGTAGATTGTTTCATGCTAGAATGACATTATCTACTAAATAAGGAGAGTAGTGAATTTACCACATTGAGATCGGACGAATAATGAATAATTAACCTTTGATCGTTGATAGCTAGCTTGTTTGAGAGCCATTGAGAGTTTGATAAACCATTGACCGAAGCTTGTTTAATACCATATAATGATTTGTGAAGTTTGTATACTTGTGTCTTCCCCTTTCGTCTGAATCCAGGAAGTAAAGACATGTAGACGTCTTCATCAAGATCTTCATGTAAGAAAGCATTGTTGACATCAAGTTGGTAAATCTACCAATTTTGAGTTGATGCCATAATAAGGAGGCTAATTGTCACAAGCTTTACAAATAGAGTAAAGGTCTCAAGATAGTCTAATCCTTCTATTTGATTGTAGTCTTTTGCTACCAATCGGACCTTATAGCCTTCAAAAATTTCTTATCAAAATTATTTTCATATTTATAATTTTATATAATTAAAAAGACAAAAATTGTTGAAAAAGAAAATAATGAAGGCCACCTTCAACCGTGGGCTCTATGGAGGAAACAGGTTTCTTCCAAATCGGATAGTGATTGAAGGATATCGTGGAGGCCACCTCCGTCAATGATATTTTCTTTAATAAGAAACATATATTTTATTTAAGTTTTTACATTATTCATAACTAGTAGCAGTCGACTGTCGCTCTAAGAGAAGTGGCACATGTCTTCTTTTTAATTTTTTTTTTTAATAATGTAAAAACTTAAATAAAATATATGTTCAGGAAGAGGATGAAATAGTCAATCCCTATAATAATGTATGGTTCATGGAGAGGATGTTGATACACATTTTTTATGGAGCGGTAATTTTGTTGAAATTTGTCAAAATCAAATATTTATTGTGAAGTAAATACGCATGAGGAACATAGAGCCTCCAGCAGAAGAGAATGTGTATGCCATATTCCCATGCAGCAATGAGAGTTGTTATTGGGCCTCCCCTAAATCATAGCAGCTCCATTTTCATTATAATTAAAAGTAGAGATTTATCCTCAATTAGATTTACTAAACGCTAGAATGTCTAAATATGGCCACTAATATGAAGAAGCTTTTGGTAAAAAGGAGCCATCTTTCTTCCGGTGATCCCTTGTTTCTTTTCATTCCCCACTTTTTTCTTCTCTGTTTTTTTTTAATGCAAAGGTCATATATTAAGAGATCGTTTTTTGGTGCAGTAGTAGTGTCAAGTGTGTATGTATGATAGATTATTAAAAAAAAAACTTTTTAGAGAAAAGGTTAATGTCAGAATTGAATTGGGTCCATATAGTAATATATATTTAGGTTTTCTTTTAGTAATGACTAGATTTTACAATCAGCTACGAAACCAAACATGTTCCTCCCAACAAGAAGCAACATCGTTCATTGTCTGAAATAATCAAATAATAGAATTTGTTCAGGGCTCTCTCAACATCATTTTTACATTTTATTGTTTTAGTTAATTGCACATCCTTTGAAATCATCACTATTTTCATAGAGGGGATTTCAGTTTTCTCTTTTATTGTTAGGTTGAGAAGAATCCTCAATTATACTACATGAAGAAGATACATCATTTACAACTAATTAACCTGAGGACGACAGCAACTCATGCAATAAGAACCTTCCTTATTTCTGCTAATACTCGACCTCCTACTTCCGGTCCAAACAACCTCGGTAAGCTTGATCCGAGATCAATCTCAATGGTTTTGTTCCGAGCCAAACTATCCCTCTTTTTCAAATAATCTTTTTCTGTTTCCCCGACCTCTCTTCCTCCACAAGCACAGTGATTCAACCAGATCCCCAGCACGTCCTTGGCAACAGGATCCACATAACTTCCTACAATCTCCTCCATCCGTGCTGAGTCACCCGCCTCAGTTTCTACACGGACCATAATTGATGTGGGAGAGAAGAAACAGCGTACATATAGTGAAGGGGAGAAGTAGGGAGTAACCTCCGGGATTTTCTCAAGCGTTTGCCTGTATGTGTCCAGCTGTGTGCTCTCATAGAAATTATGAAGGTAGTCTGGATAGAGGACAGGGTCCTTGCGAGGAGGCAAATCAAGGATGAGGACTAGAGATGTAGCACTACTCTGTATAAGCTCAATTACGAAATTTGGTGCATCTGTAGAAGAGTTCAGATAGGTTGAAAGGCTTGTTATGTTCAATGCTCCGCCTGTAGGTAGATCACAGTGTATCCAACTTCCCAATATGAAATCTATCTGCACGAGAAAATTATTTTAGAAATCCATACCAGAAAGAAATTAAGATCCCAAGTAAAAATAATAGCCTTCATTAAAGCAACGATAATACAAACTTTCAGGCTTCAGAAGATGCTGTTTATTTATAAAGAATACACTGTTATTCTATTCAAAACAGAAAACAATATGAAACGACACAACTGTAGAGGGGATGAAATATTGCAGGCTTGCAAAATACTTGAAAGCAATCATAGTTTCTACTATTAACATGAGTCCAATGCATAGCAACTTTTATGCACCATTTCACACGAGAGATAGACAAATTATGATAGGGGACTAAGAGCCTCCCTGATTTGTTGTTCTCCACCCCTTCAATTTCTACACATTAGTAATGCAAATAGCATCATTGATTAGAAAATGTTTGAGAGCCGTTGTAATTTTCAGCACATAATTTCTATACATATCATACTAGTACTACAATGGCATTATAATTCAGCAATCACTATAGGCCCAACATCAAATACCATAACTAACAAAATCACAACATTAGAGTTGCAAAGCTAGTGAAGGATGAAGAGTTCATTTTTCCTCCAAATCTTACAAGCTGAACAAAATCATACTGTCTTCTTGTCAATTATAATTTTAAGAGATGACAGTGTTTGATTACCCAGTGCTCAGCTCTGAAATCAAACCATTCTAGTCCAACATTTTACCTTGAATCAAGGCGGTATCATAGCTTCTTCTACATTATATTAGACAATTGTAAGTGTATGAACGCATGCTGTAATTGGAAACTTGAGACAAACTTTTAGATTATGCAAACAAGTTGTATTGAGTATTTGCCCAAATTCAACTATTAGATAGTGGTACCTAACTTGTAGTCATTGAAAAACAAATTGCACAAGACCTAAAAACGCGCGCTTTCTAGTTTAATAATTCAAAATTTTAAAGCGAAGAATCCAAATTCATATAAATAAATGAAAAAAAGTAGCATATTGTAAGTAAAATTAATTACCGGAGAAGAGTGGAGGCCAGATCTGATTTGAAGAGAGGCTTGAGCATTGCCAGTCTGGTTCTCGTAATATTGGACATCGGATGGGAGAGTGCAAGGGAGTAGTTGCGAGTCGAGTCGATTCTCCAACGTCGACACAAGATCCACCATCAGATTCCGGACTGGAGCCGACACGTACGGGAATTCCATGAACTTTCTGCGGCCTTCCATGGGATTAGATGATGCTGGTGTGGCCGAGCAAGTGATCTGAGTCCTTAATGACTTTCTAGGAGACGAGAATCTATAAGTAGAAGCGAGACTCGGTGAGAGAGTAGCCAATTGTGAGTATAAAAAAAAGTAGTGGCATGAGTTAATAACAGCCATTTGTTCTACATATCACCCACCCACTGCTAGGCTACTGGCTTTATCACGAATTCTTCACATCAAACGTCTCTTTAATAAAACCCTTTAAACACGCCAAGTGATCAATAATGCATCGAAGACAGTAACCCAAATTTAAAACAATCATAGAACGCGCACTTTTAAGGTCGTTTTGGATTTGAGACAAACATTTAGCAGCGTTTTTAAAACTAGGGACATTATCAAAAAAGCTACCCCCGTTTTCATATACATCATTTTAGCTCCCACCATTTCAGTATTTATCAAAAATACTCCCAAATTAACTATTCCGTCCAAAAAGTCAATTAATAACACTATTAATGGGTAAAATGACAACAATACCCTTAACATGATTCAAAAAGTCAACTGTAGCAGTCAAAGTTGCTACAGTAACTTTAACACTAACTTTTGCTCGATTTGCTACAGTAGATTTGCTATAGTACCTATTCAAAAAATTTTCTGACCCGGTTGAGAAGAAGATCAACGATTAAGGAGGAGATCGACGAGGCTTTTCACCCTGAGGGTTCAATTGGAACCCAGAAATTGGTTTGTTCCAATCGAACCCTACCAAAAAAACAAATTTGGAACAATTCAATTTCGAACCCAGATTTATGGGTTCCAATCGAACCCAGAAGAGGGTTCGAAGAGGAACCCATAAATCTGGTGTGCAGAAGTCTGCAACTACCCAGGCGTTACATCGAACACATGGTGCGCCATATCTCAACCCAAATGATCAACTGAAAACATTTTCAGATGATCATGGGTAATATTGGAAGAAAGGGAGAAGATTCGAATTTTGTTTCTAACAAACAGAATTCTCTAATCTGTTACAATTACAGACTGGCAATCATCACACAAACCCAACAGCTGCCATGTCAGCTGAAGGGTGCTAGCCTAATAGATTATTTGTGTATAAATATATAAACAAATCACTGTAAAAGAATATACAAGAAA
Source organism: Xanthoceras sorbifolium (assembly GCA_003430845.1). NCBI lineage: Eukaryota > Viridiplantae > Streptophyta > Magnoliopsida > Sapindales > Sapindaceae > Xanthoceras > Xanthoceras sorbifolium. The sequence goes on from CM010609.1 coordinate 23,272,107, forward strand.
TATAGAAAAGAATTAAATTTTAACTTGTATTGGTTCTGTTCATCGAAGGTCCCTCACACAAGCTTCTGGCTCACTTGCAGCTACTCAAAGGAGTAGTTGTCTCCACCTTCTTCTCCGGCGCTGGTTGAGGGACCTTCTGGGAACTCTTCACATAACCAGATCGCAGGTCGCCTTCAACCGGAGGGAACTCTTCTGGGCCGAATCGCGCCCTCAGGGTGAAAAGCTCGTCGATCTCCTCCTCATCGAGCTCCTCCTTAATCGTCGATTTCCTCCTCAACCGGGTTGGAAAATTTTTTGAATAGATACTGTAACAGGATGGAAAAATCGAGTAAAAGTTACTGTAGCAAAACTTTGACTGCTACAGTAGACGGAATAGTTGATTTGAGAGTGTTTTTAACAAATAATAAAACAATGGGAGCTAAAATGATGTATATGAATTTGTTGAGAGCTTTTTTTATAATATCCCTTTAAATTTTTTGTTTTACTTGTTGAATTACTTGAACACCCTTAAAAAAACTACTTTTTGGATAGAAAACTTAACGGTATGAGTGTTTTTGACAAATACTGAAATAGTGGGAGTTAAAATGATGTATATGAAAACAGTGGGAACTTTTTTTATAATATCCCTTAAAACTATTGTCATCCGGATATCTAATATTTCTACTTTTATAATTGAAAAGTATTTAGGTCCGGGGAAGAAAATTATATATATATATATATATATATATTATTTATAAATATCCTTTTGAAATGTGACAAGATACACCGTATTGTGATCTTATCAACCACTGAACAGTTTTTTTTTAATAAATTAAGTTTCTTTAAAAAGGTGAAAATTAAATACTAAAAAAAGGAAAAAAACAAATTGATGAGTTGCAATTGCTTGCTCCATTCTAGATGTTGTATCCCTTTGGCCGATATCACTTCTTGGTGCAAGTCATACTTAGCAGACTTCAATGAAGCCAATTTCAAGGAGCCTCTGCAGCGAGTTCCTCGTCTGGCTTGTTGGATTCCACTTGACACTGGTCTTGTTAAAGTGAACACAAATGCGGCCTTAAATTCTTTACACGGTAAGACAGGTTTGGGTGCAGTGGTCCACAACCATTTGGGTGAGGTACTGCTTGCTGGGATAGATGCTTTTAAGGGTGCCCTGGCTCCAGATGTGGCTGAAGCAAAGACTATCTTTTTCAGTTTGTCCTTAGCTTGTTAAGGTGGGATCAAAGTCAATTAATTAGTTTGCCAATTTTTCCTTAGGTTTAATTTTGTTGTTGAGTTTTCTCATATTCTTAGGGCTGCTAATAGGGTGGCTCATTCTCTAGCGAAGTTAGCACTAGTTGAGGATCAACAGTTGATCTGGGTTGAAGAATTTCCTTCTTGTATTGAGAGTCTTCTTTTAGAAGATTCTAATTCCAATATGTTATGTTTTCCTTCTTTTTAATATATTACTATTTTCTCAAAAAAAAAAAAAAAGATTCCAAATGAAATTTATTTTTTTAACTGTGGTTATATAATTACATTTTTATTTTTTTTTTGAAGAAGGTTAGATAATTAAATTTACAACCTAGTTTTTACCTTATTAAACTGGTTCTAAAAACACCCTATTAGAAAAATAATAATAACTTCAATAGTATTTTATGACACTCCATTTTGAAAGTACTTTCTATTCCTTCTCATTGTTCTTTGTCTTCATTTCTTTATTTTCTTTTTGTCAATATTCTTCCATATATTTTTGGATAGCTCTTATATTATCGCAAATTCTAAATATAGCCAATCCCAATAATTTTTTTTTATTCTTGCCAATAAAATAATTTCTTGACAAAAATACCCTCAAGCACATAGACTCCATGTAATTTTTGAGAGATAAAAATAGTGAGAGAAGATTACTAACAGGATTGGAAGCAAGAGAAAGTTAAAAGTGAAGAAAACGTTGATGAAAAAATTAAAAGAGAAGGAAAGTTAGAAATTAAGAAGTACAAGTTATTAAAACAATTGGAAAGAGAGAAAGCACGAGCGGCGAATGTCGCAACAGATGAGATTGAGGAACGACATGATAAAAATATCTAGAGGAAAAAACGATGAAGCGATGTTTTGTGGCGTGTTGTGATGTTAGATCATCATTTCAAGTCAACGAATTTGTTCATTTCAATTCCCATAAATTTTACATTGGCGTGTCAAATTTATGTATACAATGATGTGTAAAGTTAGTTTTAATACTTGCTTATGAATTTTGTTCCAGTATTAGTGTGTAAAATTTTAATAATTGACTAGTATGTAAATTTATAATTTATAGCTAACATATAAAGTTTCATTTTATAATTGATGTTATAATGTAAAGTTCAACGTGTAAAATTTCATTTAATAATTGGTTTGTAAAGTTTAGTGTGTAAAATTATTAAAAATCAAAATTATGTCTCATTCTTCACCAATACATCATTTTCTCGTGCATGTAGCGAATACTTCCTAAAATTTTTCAAAACTTTGACAATAAAACTTTTGCAAATGGGTAGATCTGAATGTATTTTGATAGAACGGGATTTCAGGAAGGATATTTGAATTTTTTTTTGTTTTTAAGTAATTTTAATTATGAAAAAAAATGCCATTAATGTTGAAAGTTACATATTTAAGTAAAGAAGACAATGAAGTAAATGATGAAACATTAAAGAATAAAGAGTGGTCTCTCATTTCTCAACCGCACCAACTCTTTCCACAATTAATGGAGTCTCCATCAATGGGTATCTAGATAGCATCTATTGCTAGTTCCCCCAATTGATGGGAATTTAGATAGCAATCTATCTCTATGCTAGACGGGGCTATCTATGAAATGGGGATCCAATTCCTCAATTAATAATTTATTAAGTTATTAGGATCCGCTTTTAACTTAAGTTTTTTTTAAGTTTTTATATAAAATCTTAATTATTAAATTGATTATGTATCACGTGTCATCAAATATGTAAAAAACTTTTTAAAAAGAAAGAAAATAAATATAAAATTCCTAACCATTAAATACACATATCTTTAGATTTGTAAAAATTTTAAAAAAACTTAAATTAGAAGAAAATCTTCATCCATTATCAAGTTCATCTAGGTTTCTACTACTCAGATAAAAATTCATTGAAGATCTTTGTCCATTTGGATCTCCATAAATTGATGGAGATCTAACTCCGATTGTGGAGATTCAATCAATTTTACTTTTCAGTAATTCATTTTAATATGATTTCTTTCTTTTTTTTGATAAAATAATTATTCCAAATAAATATGCCATCTTTTAAAGACTAGAGACAAAATTATCATTTTACTCGATTAATTTATTAAACTTTAAATCAAATGAATCAAATTGATATTTTTTTAAAAAAAGAAAATTAGAGGTACGTAAGTCCAAAATAAAATTATAGATAAATAAGTCAAAAATGGTGAAAACTGAAAAGTTCAGAATAAAATAAAATTTCCCCCCTTTAAAAATTAGGGATAATTGCACTAAAGTACCCTGACGTTTGGCTATATTGTAATGAAATCGTGAGTTTAGCCTTAATTGCATGTTAGTACCTTTGACCACGTTGACCGGTATGTTGACTTTGACTTTTTAGTAAAAAGACAAAATTGCCCCTGGTTTAAAAAAAATAAATTAAATAAAAATTTAAAAAAATTGAAAAAATTAAAAATTTTAAAAATGGATCTCCACCGTCCATCAATCTTTAAAATTATAAAGATCTAAAGGTGGAGATCTATTTTTAAAAATTTTAATTTTTAAAATTTTTATTTAATTTTTTTTTTAACCAGGGACAATTTTGTCTTTTTACCAAAAAAGTCAAAGTCAATATACCGGTCAACTTGGTCAAGGGTACTAACATGCAATTAATCAGTTAGTTAAGGGTATTAACATGCAATTAAGGCTAAACTCACGATTTCATTACAATATAGCCAAACGTCAGGGCACTTTATTGCAATTAACCCTAAAAATTATAAATACCTACAAGAATGCAGAGAGAGTTGAAAGTTTAATCCAAAAAAAAGTATAATTCAAACCATGTAATATTTAATATCGGAAGATCTTAACAGACTCCTAATCTTATTCAGTATTAACATAATATATAGATAAAAACAGTTTCCCAAATAATATCTTATTATTTCGGCAAATCCTACAACTGTATGCGTTTTCACATACGATTTAAGGAGGCAGAAACCTGTTGTTTGGCTTTGATCTCCGCCTCACTTAAACGACCAAAATGAAAAAGCTCAAAGAAAAAAAAAAAAACCACCAATTACTAGAAACAAACGTTACTGTTGTCTGACGCAGATATTTTTATCTCCAAAGTCTACAAACTGCCAACTAAATTTAGAATTTTTCATGTAAAAGAAACCATTCTAGGAGCGGACCGGCCCCTATGTCTTATTTTTCTGATTGATGAGATCAGTTGCAGACTTTGCTGCTCTTCATCAACGGCGCATGAGTGTGGGGTCCTCCACACCCACCACTTTCTTCACGGCTTCGCTTCTTCTGCTTTTGCATCTGCTGCTGCTCTTCTTCTCTCAACCAAACTCCAAACAGCTTCAAGTTTCCACCATTTTGTTCCTTGTTTTCGTCGTCATCGTATTCATGATCAATATCAAGGGTGGACCCACCACAGCTTCCTTGCCGCATGATGCGATTGATCTGGTCGGGACCCACCTTCACGTACTTCGTCAGGAATGCCACCAACTCGTCGCACTGCTTCTTCGACTGCGCCAGTTCAGTGCTCAGCATCTCGTTGTCCCTCTTTAGTTTCGCGTTCTCGTCCGTCAAATCCGCATACTTTGCTGTCTCCACAGATCCGGGGCTCTTCGAGTCCGGAGATGACGTCGACGTCGAACCCAGGTCCTCACCGGAGTTCGACGAGGAGTTGGCCCTGCCGCCGGCCGCCTTTGGTGTCTGTGTACCTGGAGCCGAGACCGTTTTCCTGCGGTGGATTTCCGTTAATAGCTCCCTATGTCCCCTACGGAAATTCTCGTTTGCAAATTCCCATTTGTCCGCCACAATTTTTCGAAATCCCTGCGAAATGCATCATTTTGCCCGTAAATTAACAATCAAAATAAAATTATTTATATCGTAACTAATATAGATTTTTTTTCAAATAATAATATTATTTCAAAATTAATATATGCATAAACAATGATTTATTTATTTAAATCTGACAGTAATTAAATTAAAAATCGGTCGGAATCTGAAATTTAACTATGCGTAAATGACAATTAAATATGACTCATCACAAATTTGCCCATGTAAGACAAAGTCAAGTGAGCCCATGTCACAATAATAGCGTGTCGTATTAATTTAAATTGATTCTGGAAGTTTTGAACAAATCAATAAACTTTCAAAAAATAAAAATAGTTCACAGATATCATTTAGTTTAAACAATTCTCCACTCTATTATTCTTCTCTTCTTCCAGAGTTTCTCACCCTGAAAGAATCTCAACTTTTACATCCTATCAATATTATTTTGTTTTCTTATTAAGATTGAACAATTCTTCAAAATAATTTTATTAGATGAATACAAATACAACGGTCCAATGTATCAGAAACTCTAATACATTCGGTGGAGCTAAAATTAAAAGAGTCAAACAAACAAAACCAAAATTATATTTTATGTATTTTAGTGTTTAAATAAGATACTGGTTTTCTAAAATGTTTTTTTTATTAAAATTTATAGGTTGAAGTTGTTTGTTTGTGTGCAAAATTTCTAGAAAATTATATAGACAAATCAAAAGACCATTATGCCCCTCACCTAAAATTTGACCACCAAAAGTTTTTTTTTTTTATTTTGGAAAAAAAAAAAAACGTCGAACAAACGCACGTTCGGTGCTGTATGTCGGAAAAGACCAAAGTACAGTGCCTGAGTCATGAACCATAATCACCAATCAGAATTACCGATTACGTATCGAGACGGTTGAACAACACGAAATTAGACTATACAGATTGTTGTTCGTGACGATGATGAATCGTGTGTTACTAGTCTAAGCTAAAATTACGTAACTATCCCTCCTCTCACTGATCCTAGATTTCAACGTGCAGATTTTGATATTTTATAAATATCTCTAAATTTCTCTGGAAGCAACTCAATAATTGAACAACAACAAAAATAAATAACTAAATTAAAAAAAAAGAAAAAAAATGTTGCGATAAATTCAAGAAAAGCAAAGGAGGAGGAGGAGGAGGAAGAAAACTGACATAGGTGTTGAGTTGGCGGACGAAGCTGGAGAAGTTGTTGTGCTTGAAATAATTAGGCAGCAAATCCTTGGCAAAATCAGCATTTTTCCACACGATAAAGGTGGTGCCACTCTCATTCCACGATACCACATCGTCTGTGCTCGGATCATCCACCAACTGGTACGTCTTCATCAGAAACGGTGCCGGCACCGACCTCTGCGCCATTTCTTCCCGATTTACCCCTCACCAACCTCCAAAACCACTACCCTTTTTAAGAAATATCTAGAAAAGTAAAAAAAATTAAAGAGAGAGAATTTTTCTAATTACAGGAAATCACTGGAAACTAATTAAGCTGGCTCGCTAGCTAAGATATTATGATCGGGACTGTTTTCAGATTGAACAACTAAAGAGCAAGAGAGCAGTCAAGAATTCCCAATCCCAGCAATAGAATCCTGAAAGGAAAAACCTAGAGTGAACAAGACTAGTACTGCGTTTGCTCCTATGTGCTTCCATGAGCAATCAGAGAGACAACTTCTGTGGGTTGGGTTGGTTTATACAAGGCAAAGACCATAACTTCCCTCAAAAATATGCTGAGTATTCTCTTTGTTAATTCTTGTACGGGACTCTTATAAAGGAAAGAGAGAAAATGAGAGAGAGAGAGAGAGAAAGGGGGGGGCCAGAGAAAGCGACGTGGGTTCTAGAAATCTTTAGAAACAACATCAAATACTGTATAAATAAATAAATAAGAGATATTGAATATTCAAAATAGTATGTAAAGCAACAGTACTTCCCACTTCAATTAGTCTTCTTTATTCAAGTTTCAAAGCTGTGAAGAGATAAGAAAGAGTGAGAAGCCAACAAACATATAAACAAAGAGGGACACAACACGCATTTTTTTCTTTTTTCTATGAAGAGGAAAAAACGAAACGGGATTTTTCTTGGTGGGTTCTTGAAGGAAGTTTCTAATATGTTTCTATATAAGAGGATGTTATACATGTGTGAATGGACGCGTGAGGTGTATTTTTTTTTTTTTTACCTTTTATAAAAAATTAAAAGAGTAGAAGAAGAAGAAGAAAGCTATTGAAAGGAAACCGGTTGGGAAGGAGACTGATTTTTGGCTTAACTTTTTTCCTCTTTCTCCACCTAACATTTTTCTATTTTTGATTGCTTCTTTTCTTCGCTATTCATTATATTATTATTTAATATCACAATTTATTCTTTTGGGTTTATCTGTTTGGTTCCACATTTGGACCGTCTCATGACACGACAAATGCATATTTCAGTAGTCCAATTAAGTCTCTGTCTTTAATCAGTGGTTTTGGGTTTGTCCTTCCATATTTCTACGAGAGTTAAAAGTATCACGTTGCGCATTTATAGGATCCTCTCTTTATATATTGTAAAAATAAATATACCTAATCACAATAAAAGTAAGGATAAATTGCATTTAAGTATCCTGATTTTTATTATAATTATAAGTTTAATACTAATTTTATCATAATTGCACTCGAATACCTTATTTTTCGTTGACCACCGTTAAAATGAAGGTTGACCAAACGGTTTAGGGGTAAATTGGTCTTTTACGTTTAAATTTATTTTTAAAAAAATTTTAAAAATCATCCAACCAATAAAAATATGTCACGTCATATTTTAATTAATTTTAAAATAATATATTAAAAATATTTTTAAAAATAAATTTAAAAAAAAACAGGTGGAAGAGTTTCCAGAAACTCTTCCACCACATCACCAAAAAAAAAATTTAAAAATTTTAAAAAAAATTTCTGATGGCTTCCTCAAACCTAGATTTGGGTTCGTGTTCTGGGTTCGAGCACGAACCCAGATTTCTGGGTTCAAGCACGAACTCAGAACTGGGTTCATGCTCGAACACAAAAATTAGAATCCAGAACTGGGTTTGAACACGAACCCAGATTTCTAGGTTCGAGCTTAAACCCAGACACTGGGTTCGTGCTTGAACCCAGAAACTGGGTTCAAGCAAGAACTCAGATCTGGGTTCGTGCTCGAACACAAACCCAGAAATAGTTTTCAATTTTTTTCCCCTTTGTAACTCTTAAGGAATTCAGATTTGGAAAACTTTTTCCATCTCCAGATCTGAGTATTTTTCCATCTGAAAATTGCGTTTTTGATTTTTTTTTTTTTTTTTTTTTTTAACTGTGAAGGAATTCAGATCTGGAAATTTCTTTTATTTCCAGATCTGTGATTTTTTTCAAAAAAAAAAAATATTTTAATTATTATCTTTTTTTAATAATTATTTTTAAAATTTTATGTCATAACACATTTATGCAGGGGCAGTCTCGTCATTTTACCCTAAACCGTTTGGTCAACCGTCACTTTAACGGTGATCAACGGAAAGTAGGGTATTCGAGTGCAATTATGATAAAACTGACATTAAACGTGCAATTATGATAAAAGTTAGGGTACTTGAGTGCAATTCACCCTAAAAGTAAATATTAATTTTAGTAAAATATCAAAATTTTAAAATTTTAAAAATTTTGATAAAAATATTAAAATTATTTTTAATATCCTTAAATTTAAGGATATTTTGTATATCAATCCTCCTAAAATATAAAAATATCAGTACATTTCAGTTAAAGTATCAATATTTATTTTCTAACTCGACCGTACAATATAATATTTAATTTTGATAAATATCTTGACGTCCATGTAGTGTGTAGTGTTTTATTTTTTTTAATTAAACCTTACACCAGTTAGGTCAAGAGTCCACAGGTATCTAACGAAATCAATCACTAAAAACACGGCTTGAAAATAATTCCAGCTACGTGGAAGGGGTCTCCTCATACTTCATTTATTTGTTGATAAAATGCGAGACTCGAACGTTATCATAAATATTAAAAAGAACTACATCGACCAATTAAGTTATGATGGAATGTGGCGTGAACTATTGGCATTATTGAGAACGGTTTGATATTTACCGGTAATCACAAAAAATACTGGAATGCCTAGTTGAGCAAAGAAGGAACATAGACAAATGAACCAAAATGCACAAATGGTGGATCCATTTTTTATTCACAGAGTACTCTGTTTAGGAAAAAAAAAAAAAAAGTGTTTCCTCTACATGCTGTTCAACAAGAAAATCTGAGACGTTTTTCCTATTTACAAAATTGTAGGACAGTAGGAGAGTTTTAATGAATTATAAAACATATTTCTATTAAAAATCACAATATCCAATTAATTTCCTCATGCTTGTCACCAATTGTGGTATATTTTTCTTTGAAATTGACTCTTCTAAATATGTGCCTTAAAAGCGCCAGTTAATTTATTTATAAAAAAGAAATATTTCAATTTTTGGTTATAAAAGAATAAGTATTATATTTTTTTTATGTGCCTTAAAAGCGCCAGTTAATTTATTTATAAAAAAGAAGAAGAAATATTTCAATTTTTTTTTTTGAAACATAAATATTTCAATTTTTGGTTATAAAAGAATTAAGTATTATATTTTATTTATTTAATTCATAACATATATTCAAAATTATATTAACACAATTTTTTTTTTAAATCTGACACCTCTCGGGTCAGAGGACTACAGGGACCAACCGAGAATAAATTATACAAATACGGTCCGAACAATTACTCCAAATAACGGGAGATGAGAACTATCGGGACAAACGGTCCGGACTACTACTACTATCAACAGGAGGGATCTACACATATAATTGCATTTTTATAGAAAATTGTAGAAAAATATATTACATACACTAAATTTTAAAACTCGGTGGCTTTATTTAAATAAATAAAAAAAGAGACTTTATTCAAATATTCTATACCTATTGTTTAGTTTTTCTTAGCTGCGCCAATATATGTACCAGACTATAGCCACATTTTACAAATTTTAGGTCTATATTTTTTTAATGTTTGGTCTGGGTGGTGACCCGGGAGAAAAATGGAGAAGATTCTTCTGAAAAAAAAAATACAAAAGCATGCATGCGACAGCCATCAACTTCTGTGCTAACATTTCTGTCTACTAGTAGCTTTTGAAATCAGGTCTGATATCTCCAGCTTAAATTTCCATGCATATGTGATATGTCTGCCTACTTTTTTTTTTCTTTCTTGGAGATGGAAAATTTGTATATATGATGTGATGGAGGGATGGATTGCATGACAGCTGGATTTTCTGTTCAATAACTTTTGAGCCTCAGCGTTAGAAAAAAAGCTAGGACTTTAAATTGTCACTGTATAATTTGACCCATTCACTGGTAAACTAAAACTGTGGCTTTCATTTTCTTGAATCAAATAATATTTATTTTGTTTGGTAGCGCAAAGCAAGCGATACTATAATATGCATATACATGTGACGTGCCTTTCATCAGACTCGTGTATGTATCGTGAAAGCACAAACGTTGGAATTTAATCACCCATCTCATTGACTTTTTAATCCATTTATCCTTCTTTTTTCTTTGTCATCGACCATCACGTTTTATATATTTTTTCTTTTTTCTTTTGTCAAAGTCTGACTAATATCCAGGAATGTTCGTTTTATAAATTCTGCAATTTGGAATTTTTATGCAAAAATCCAAAATAGTATTATCTAATTATCGAAAGACAACAAGAGATGAGTATATGGTCAAAATTCCATGAGAAATTAATGATAGAAAACCATGTCCTAGAATGCAGATTATTATTTTTTTTGCCCTAGCTGCACAGATAATATTGCTTTTGATTGAATATTCAAACTTCATCAGCTGCTGATTTTTATAGACCTGCCCTCATTATCAAAGAAGACGGCCAAATACCCAAATAGAAAAAAATGGAGATGATCGCAAATTATCAGCAAATTTGGTATGCATAAAACAGCCCTAGCTATGCAAGATATCGATATTTAACTTATTAGGCTGCAGTCATTTGAATTGATTCAGTGATGAGGCGGCGGTGTATCTTTATAGAACATCTCAACATACATATGAAATGTGAGAGATTAGAGTTTCTGGAAGAATAGAATTATAATCCAATACTTTAATTCATGGTAAATACTTTAATTTAATAAATTATTCTATGCGTAGTGCATTTTTCATTCAATCTATATCACATATATGTAGACATACGTGTAGAGATGGAACAACAGCTTCAAAAATATTGATGACCTTGTCATGTTTGTGGAATGATATCATATTAGGGTTGTACTAGACAGCACATATGAAGTTGCGGTGGCAATGGAAGTATGGAACCAACAACAGTTAACTATCATTTTCAGGATTTATATATAATAATATGTATTGTATGGATCAATTGTTTACATGTGCACGGCGCACTTTATAAGGATGAAATGAAGTGGAACTCATTTTTCCCCTGTCAATGGTAATACTGTTCAGGAATTGTCAACCAAAATTAGTGGAAATCATTCTAAGTTTTTCTCGTACAAATAAAATGGAGCAAAGTCAAATTTTCTATATGTGAACAGAGAAAATCTTCAATATAGTAGGTGTAATACATCAGATCTGCTGTTATTATTTTTTCTCTGTTCATGTTCAATGTATAATATGGACAGAGAAAATCTTCAATGCACTTTCTTTTTTTATTTGGAGGATAAATTAAACTTGGGATCTCAACAATGATTGAGAGACGTGATTGCATAAGTCTATGACCGCGAAATCCAATACACTTGATCAATCAAATTATATCATGTGTTATAAAGAAACATATTTGGTTAATTGGTTATTTATATGACCTAATGTATTGAAGTTTTTCTTCGAATAAACACTAAGATATAAACTATACTTAAATTTTAAAATATGAAAAATTCTCATGTGTATATTGGAAAATAATTTGTTAATTAATAATACCCGTTGAGTGTAAATTTTTCACTACCCAAGATTGCGAGGTGACCTTGGGTTAGGTCGACTCGGGAGTTGGATTAGCTAGGTTGAGATAGTGCTTACTTGTACCTAGGAATGTTATGCGATGTCTTCTAGCTAGGATGAGGTGAGGACCTGCGAAGGAAGAAAACGGGTCATGGCGATATCGGTGGTTGGTCGGCAGTCGTACTCTAATGCTCGAATCAGTGGCCTAAGACTTGCAAGGTGGTGATTCGGGAATCGACCGAGAACAAGCTAAGAGAAAAAAATATTTGTAACAGAAAGAAAGGCTAACATGAAAGTGCACCCCTTATTTCTGTTTTCACTCTGGTCTTGTTTTACATTACCTAGTTGTAATCTCTTTGTGCATAGATGATATGTTGTATGGTGGTGCTCCATGTATTTACAGCTCCTTTCCATGAGAATTGAGCTTGTGGTTCTTTCCCACTAGCGATTGTGGAGGTGTGCTCCAATTATGTGGAAAGAATTTGGATCAAAGCTACCCATGTTCGTGCTAAAATTTTGTGGAGCGGGTGTACTGTTCAACGTGGAAATTATCCAAACATGATTTGTTGGCTGGCTGATGTGGCCAGTTGGTGATGATGTGTAGAAGCCAACGAGGTACCAAGTAAGTTAATTATCATCTTCAATCTCCGAGTAGTATGTTATGAATGATGTTATGGACCGAGTCAATATCTTCTTGAGCCATGTGTCGATTGTTGATTGGGGGTGGACTCAGTCAACTCCTGGAGGGGTTAAAGTCATTACTCCTAAGGTTATGTTTAGTACGTGGAATTAACTTAAGATCGGACAATTTTAGTCTCTATTTTGTATTTCGTGATGTGCGTATATATGAGATTCATAACCCCTTATACTAAATTAGTCCTATTTTAACCGTACTACATAAACCTACCCCACCCCCCATCATTAATAGTCTTGGGACTAATAAAAAAAGATAATATTTTTAATACTTTTTTATTAAATCCTCGCTCATCACTAATGATTTCTTATCCTCTTCTCTCTTTATTTCCCATAACATACTTCTCTCTCATCACCCATTTAATTAAAATTAATAATTATTAATAATTATACTTTTTATCATTTTAATAATAAACTTTTCATTTAAAAAAAAAATTAAAGTGAACTTTTATTTTTAAAATTATAAACTTTCATTATGGTTTTTAATAAAATTGAATTGGATTTATAATATTTTTTAAAAAAACTTAATTTACCAATATATTAATATTATTTAAATTAAATTTTATATTATTTTGTTTTGTTTTTTAAAAAATAAATTTATATTTTTTATTCAATTATTTTTATTTTAATTTAATTACAATTTTTGTATCTATTTAATCGACCAATATATTTAAATTTATTAAATTTAGTTATAATTTAGTCATATAATAAACATTTCATTACATTATTTTTAGTACAATCCCGAATCATTCCAAATATAGAATTATACTATTTTAGTCATATCCCATGTTACACCAAACGGTGGATAGTGTTATATTAATACAGTCCAATCCAATATGCAATTCAATCTCAGTTTAATCCAATCCCATAAAATAATTCAATCCAATCTCACGTACCAAACGGGATTTAAAGTTTCTTAACTGCACCTGTCCACTTATGGCGCGTTTGTTTTATGGGATTGGACTGAGATTAGACTATTCCCAGTTCAATCCCATGATTGGCACTTGAATGGGACTAGATAAATTAGTCCCATTCATTTGCTTTTAACCTGGTGATTGTCCCGCTTCAAAGCTTGGGATAAAATTGTCCCAAGCTTTATTTTTTTTTAATTTTTATATTTAAAATAAAAATATAAAATATTATTTAAAAATATGTTTAAATGTGATAATATATATTTGAGCCAGTAGTACGCTCCTTACACTTTAAAATTATAAATTCGAGTAGTATCCCTCTCCCCTAAATCCCCTAAATTACGAATGAATTATAATAACTTAATATATATATATATATATAAGTTTGTTTTTTAAAATTAATTATAAATAGTTGTATTTATTTTTTAAAAAATAGTATAAATATTTTATTTAAAAAAATTAACCATATTTAATTTCTATTATTGGTTTAAAATAATTTTTTAATTTAAAATTAATTTAATCCGATAATTAACCAATCTCAAACTATATAAAACATAATAAAAAATTTTATCCAATCTCATACTACACCAAACAAAAGATATTACTATTTTTAGTTCAATTTGTACTGCACCAAATATATGACAGTACTAATTAGTCCAATCCTATCTAATCCAATCCCATAAAAATAGTCCAATCCAATTAAATTTCATAAAACAAACGGACCCTTAGAGTTTGTTAGGGAGTAAACTCTTCTAGCTCCATAGATGGGTTGTTATTGTCTAGCTCATATTGTCATGGATCCACGTGGCTTCTTTACTTCTGGTTGTCGCAACCTGCTGAAACGCAGCCTCGGGTAACCAAGCTTACGACTTGGTGGAAATTAAACTCGGGTAACCTAGTTTTACGACCTGAGATAACCTGACTTAACAACCTGGTAGAAAACAACCTCGTATAATCTAGTTTTGGATTCTCTAAGCCCAGGCGTCTCATATGCGAGCCTTGTAACACCTACCTCACCACAAGCTAGCCTCGCACTACACCGAGGTCACCTAGAATACCCGGGTACCGACTCTGGATAGTGAGAAATTTTATTATTAATACTACCAGATTGCGAAATCAACTATCATATTTTTTTTGTTGATGAATATTCGAAAGGATATATATTATTACTTTTTTAGGGAAGCACCTTCAATCATATACATGCATAGAGATGTGAGTCTGACAATTTCAACCTAGCCATGCCCCATGTGAGATGGTCCACCTTATAATGATTTTATATATATTCTGTTTTGCTATAGTTTGTCCTAAGAATAATAAAATTTAGGACGAACTATCTAGTCTTTGTATTCAACCAATGCATAAAAATTAAACGCATTAAAATATATAAAAATGTAAAAATTTAATTAGGAATTAAACTCTGAAAGTTTTCTCTCTCCTTTATAACAAGTATTGTTTTCTCGTTATTTTTTTTTTAGTGGTGACCACTGTTTAATATAGTTTAGTGAGAAGGACGGACGCTGATTTAATTTGGTAATATTTTAATTTTAGATGTAAACACCATAAATAGTATGTTAAAAAAATAAAAATTTATGAGATAATTCTCTAACAATAAATTCTTCATAGACAAGTATTATCTTTTCGCTTTTTTATACATCATTTCATCCGTTAATTAAATTATTTATTCTTTTGACAGTAAAATATTTTAATTTTTTAATTTGATCAATTTGCTTTGATTATTAAGTGTTTGTTTTCTTCAGTGATACGTTTGATTGGGCAACAAACCAAAAAAACCGTCTTTTTGACTGTCTTGTCTTTTTTCTTTCTCTGGCTATTCTGGGTGATTCTCACTGTTTTATTTTTTTCTCTTGGCAACCATCAACTGATTTTTAAGCAAAAATTTTGTTAAAAACTTGTATTATTTTTAAGCCTTTTATATATTATTTTATCCGTATAATTAAATAATTTATTCTTTTAACAGTAAAATATTTTTATTTTCTTTATTGGATCAATTTGCTTTGATAAATTTTAGTAAAATATTACTAAAATTTTGTACATAAAAAAAGACCAATTTAATTTAGAGTAGTTGCAACATCTAAACGTATAATTAGTACTTACGAAACTGTTGCTTGAGGTAGGAAAAAAAAATCCACACAACAAAGTTTGAAAAAGCAAAAAAAATAAAGGGCTGTCGGGTAACGCCAAATTCAGATGTTTTTGTTTTTATTTTTTAAAAATAAAAACGAATTCATATTCAGTATCTGTTTTTCAAATCATTTTTTTTAATAAAAAATTAAAAATAAAGAAAACAAAACCAAACATGCTTTAAAAATGAGAAAAAATAAAAAACATCTCACAACTATTTTCTAAAATTTTATTATATTTTTTAAAATTCCGATTTTAATCTTTTCAAATAAATGAAATAAAATAATATAACCTTATTAAAATATTTTTTAGAATATAGAAAAGTCAAAATATATATAAAAAAAATTTCAGAAATAATTGAGGAAATTCATAGTTTCAGTTCTTGATGTTTTCATTTACTGCTACCAAAGGCTTTTATACTGTTTTCATTTTCGGAATATTGTTTATAATTATTAGAATAATATATATATATATATATATTATTATGTATTATTATTTATGTAATTAATTAGTTTTGTAAGATTAGTTTAGTCTTTTTATTAGGTTAGTATATATATCACTCTTTCTTGTAACATAATCTCTTCTTCTTCAAAACAGTAAACCTTAAGATTTCTCTCTCAATTCTCTCTCAAATTGTTCGTTCATTTTCTTTGAATTGTTCACATCAATATATACTAATAAATACGATTGTCAGATTTAAAAAAGGGAAACCAAAAATACTATTTTTATTTTTATTTTTTTAATAAAAAAATAAAAAAAATAAGGTTATCAGATGCACCATAAATAAATAAATAAACTCGTGCCCTCTCAATTAAACTAATTATATACAGTTGCCATAGAAATGGTGCTATTTGCCGAAGAAGTAGCAGCCGTTTCATTGAAGCTTAATTGAAAGTCTAAAGGAATTAAAAATAAAACGCAAAAAATTAATTTTCATGGGTGGATTTGCTTTCTATGTTGAATAAATCGTTTCAGTTTTCTTGAAAAAATTCAAACTACTGTAGTTACAACACGTCTTTGGGACGACAGAAAATCCTTCACGAGGAAGATATGTCAAATTTTTAATTATTTCTTCTTCTAAAATCAGAATACGGTCGTCTTTTTTACTTTTACGTTCCCACTCTGTTTTGTAATATAATAAAATATATTTTCTAATGTAAATCTCAACTCCCTTGACTTTTGATTTCAGGTCATGGTTTTCTAGAATTGTGGAGTGATGAGACTTGAATGTTTTATCACAAACACGGAAGGGAGATGTAATCATCACAGTAGTTCTGTTCCTGGAAAAATGACAGAAACCGAACGTCCACCTGATCATTCACGTTGTGCTGATTTTAATTTATAAACAAACTTCAACTGACTCCCAAATTAAATTTCAATGAGTTGAACTGGACCTGTTTAGTGTTCCCACACTAGAGATTTTATCATACATGAAAACAGAAACACAATCAGCTACAACATCACAATCAAACTCTGTTGACATTCAAAACATGTATTTATAATAAAACCATGCACTCATATATCACATTCACACTTCTTTCTCCTTCCTTGTTGCAACAACATCAAACTGGTTCAAATTCTATATTAATTAATTTACTATTAATTTGGTGGAATTTTGCTTCGAGAATTTTTTTTATTTTTTTTTTATACCGCCCAAGAGTTAGATTGACAAACTCCATCTACTGATATATCAATGTTTCAAACACCTATAAACATATTTTCCTAGTATGTATTAATGTCCTCCTTTCTTTGGAATTGTATCACCTTTAATATTAATGTAAGTGAATTGACCAAATGGTTTTAGAAGACATTATTACTAATTAATTTGGGGTTTTGGGTTGGGAGACACGATTCTAATTCACAAATTTAATAATATAAGTGTGTGAGGTATACTATTAGGTTCAATTTTATCATATCGATCAGTACATGAGTTGTTAGGGTAAAAAGTATGCAAATAAGTGCGATTATGGTAAAGAGAAGATGATAAATCATAATGTTACATATAATAATCAGAATGGAAAAGCCCAACCCAGTATGGAATCAAATCATCATATCTTTCTCTAGCCTGGGCTGCAAGATGTGTAATTGAGTACTTGACTGGGTCTTGGTCCACAATGGAGATAGTGGGCAACACATAATTTATTAGTTGATGGGTCCATTTGTAAGCACTAGTCCTGGTTTGTCTTATCATTTCATTAACCTAGTATTGATCCAGTGGTGCTGGCTGGACTTGGAGTTGTAGCCAGTTGCCTTCCCATACAAAATGTGGCAGGCAAAATTTCCCATCTTTTGATACCGCACTCTACATCATTAACCGAGCTTAAAGATCGATCATGTGTCTTGAACAATGAAAAGCAAAGAGTATATAAAGTTACTTCACCAGAATCAATAAAGAGTGACATATTTGAAATAAATATCAACAATATATTCTATCACAAGTTGAAGGAATTTCTTTATTTGTCCTTGAATTGTATAAGACAAGGTATACTTTCTAATTTGCTCTAATATGAATAAACTATATACAAATAATAGCAAATAGAGAGAGAGAGAGAGAGACAACACATGCAAATGCAATGAGCCGACACTCTTTTTTAAGCTTAATTTTCTACATGGAAATCTTAGAGTTTACAAATATGCCTTTTTCTTTCCTCTCACGAAAGGAAATGAATCCTTCACATGAAACAACGAAAGCAAGCTGTATCAATCAAGGCAACGGATTCTTTTTCAGGATATTAAAAACTCAAACCCCGTTCCCATGAATAATTACAGAGAAACAAAAGCCAGCCTCTGCGTTCTGTGAACTAATATTAGCGAAACAGCACACTTTCACTTTTGAGACAGTCTTACCACGTTAATGGTGACACCATTTAATTATATTAGGTCTTGTCCCTTATTTACATTGAATTAGACGGTCTCACCCATGATGTAGTAAGATCCCCGGTATAAGTTTTTCTCTCAATCAACATACACAACATCTTTTGACTTATACACATCATTGATCACACTACTAAACCCTGGACCGATTTTCTTTTCTTTTTTCCTTTTTTTTTTTTTTTGTTTTGAAAATGCCATGCACCAAAATGACAGAGATAAAAGAAAAGGTCAATCCAGCACCTTCACCAGAGTGGTGGGGTTTTTTCATTTTGCTTTTTTTTTTTTTTTCTTTTCCAAAATCTCTAACCAAACATATCAAACAAAACTATGACAGTCGGTGGGTAGGAACAGAATCCTATCAATACGAGTTGACATTAATGATCGGTTACAATGATAACTCTGGTCTGGTTCACAATTAACTCTGATTTAGAGATATCAACATAATCATATTGATCATCTTCACGAAGATTGTTTCACTGAGCAAGCCACCACCTGTGCCCACTGCCTCAACCTCGTCTTCACTGTCTGCGGATTGTCACCTTCAAAACAAAAAAAAAAAAAAAAAATCTTAAGATCACACACGTAAACAAAAATAAAAACATCGAATTCCATCTATATACATACGTATATTAAAAATTATAACAAAACGGTCAGATCGCGTGATTGGTGCAATATAAAAGGCGTTGAACATGAGTTTTAATAAGAAAAGAGGACCCTAAAAGACTATATATAGGCTCCAAGAACTGGGAAAATAGAAGAAAATAATAAAGGAAATTCACCGAGAGCAAGGATGGCGTGGGGGCTGCCTAAAGGAGACGGTGTTTCGCAATCGGAGGCGGCTGACGACGGCACCGACGACTTGGAAACAACGGTACTTTCATTGTATTGCTTGTTCACGGCGTAATAGAGTTCCAAAGCAGGCAAAGTGTCAGACAATCGTTGATCCACCTCTGGAGAGTCAAAACTGAACCCTAATTCAATACAGGCTTTGAGCTCATCGAGGTCCTCGTCGGTCACGCTTTTGCTCCGTTTGTTTTTTATGTTCCCTTTACGTCTAAGCCAGGCCTCGTCCCTAAATATGTCCGGTGACCAAGAGTGTTGTTTGTGCAACGGAGCCGGCGCCGGAGGCGACGGCCCCACGGAGCGGCGGAGGCGGTGGTGGGACATGTGCTGAGGTCCTTGAAGGACCTCGCGCGGAGGTGAAGGAGGAGCTATGGCTGTTTTCTTTTCTTTTTTTTGTTTTTTATTTGTTTGATTAATTTGGAAGAAGAGATGGTGGGTTTATAAAGTGGTGAGGTGGTGGTGGGGTAGGTATATGCTTCACTATGGTGTTGGTCCGAGTCATGATGATCTGTCTTTTTTATTTTTATAAGGTTCCACATTCATTTTTTTTTCCTTAATTTTTTTATACATTAATTTTCTGCTTATTTCCTACGAAAATGAACATTAATTGAAAGTTAGATAGATTCAATCTAGAGTTTATTCAATTTAGGACTAGTAGTTTATCAAAATCTAGGTGTATTCTTTTAAAGAATTCATCGCAATCTGGGTATATTCAATATAGACTATCGAAATCTGAATGTATTCAATTCAAACTTTTAAAGAATCCATTGAAATCTGAATGTATTCAATCTATACTTTTAAACAATCTATTAAAATCTGGGTATATTCAATTCAGATTTTGAAATAATTCTTCCAAATCAGAATGTATTTAAAAAATCATTGACTTTACGAAAATTATTTAAGTGATGGATTTTGATAGCTTTTAAAATGAAAAATATAAACAAAAAGGCTCATAACAAATCTTTTCATGCCCGGTGTAATTTGATGGATTTTAAACTACTATCAATCAAATATATATTTTTTTAAGACAAATTATTAAAAATCGATCCAATTCTATATAAATATGTATATAGATCTAACAAACTTTATATACAATTTTGACAAAATCTATATAAAATCTATAAAACCCGTAAACTACACTAAAAATATATATATTAAATCATCTCCCTTGTAGAAATGAGAAAACTTATCAATCATCTCCCTTGTAGAAATGAGAAAACTTAAATCCTAATATAACTAGTATATATTAACAAACAAAAATGAAAAACAAATAAAGTTAGTCTAATTAGTTTTAAATTTGCATATATATTATGAATAATCTTATAATTTAAAAGAGTAGTAGTCTTTTGGGTTATGCACCATTTTCTATTACTTTTATTTATAAATTCTCTAACAATTAGGTTCAGTTTAGCAGTCTTATATCAGATATATTTGGATTGGTTTACGGGTTTGTAAGAAACAATGTAAGCGCGATTTTATTATAAATGTCAGTGATACATATGGCAAATCACACAATTAGAGACTTTACAAATTAGTTTTTTTTTTTAAACAAGAAAATTAAAAATATGTTTAGCAATTAAAAGAATGATGAAAAAATCACTGCCCAATGTGCTCGGTGGTAAAAGCACTCATTCAGCCTGACAATAGTTCAAGTTCGAGTCGCCAATTCAGCCTGACAATATTTCAGGTTCGAATTGAGAACACCACAAATGTTATATTAAAAAAAATGATGAAAAGGGAATATTATGAGAGAAATTCCAAGGACCCGCCCGCTACGCCCAAATGAAATGCCAGGATCATGATGGTTGCTTCGGTCAAGATGGTCTATGATGGTCCACACGGTGTTTTTGAATTGCTCTATCTTTGATCATTGCCTTGTATGATGTATCTCGGTGTTAAGCTTCATCAATTTATATATATATATATATATAATTGGAGTGCTTTCATGCACAAAAGCTTTTCCAATAAGCCTTCTTTAAATCAATTTCAAATCTTGTAACATAATTTTTTTTTTTTTTTTTTATTCTCACAACATATCTCATTTACACTTTGAGGTTGTCTAAATTTTAAATTAATTATAATAGTTTAAAAAAAGTGTATTTTTTTTTAAAGTAAAAGATGTGTATTATTAACACACACACATATATATATATATATATATATATTGATGATCGTGAAAGGTTGGCCAACAAAACTCATCATGTGCTTTGTTTTGTTGTTTTAGAAATTTAAATCCTAGGTATAACCCTTAATGCACGCAATTAACGTACTTGATTAATGATTATTAAGACAGATATGTAGTTAATTGTTTTCAACCAATTGACTACGGAAATAAATATTATGATCTAGCAGCAGTAATCATCTTTACTTTTGTGATTTAGGTTCAAACGAATTAAGGCCAGCAAAATGAGAAAAGACCCTATCTTTTTTAAGGTTTCAATTATGTTTTTATATTGATTAAGTTGTTTGCATAAAATATTATTCAGACATGAATGCTAAGTCTTTATTAAAACAATGATTATTATAAATTAATTTTTTGGTCTACTCTAGAACATTCCACACTAATGGGTTTGTCTATGTTTATTATTATTGAAACGTCAATTTTGATTCAGTGAAATATCAATTTTAGGAGATTTCCTAGTAAGTCGTATCATAATTCATTATCAACCTGTATTAAATTAATAAAATAATTTGTGTCAAAATTCAATATGTGTTGATCAATAGTAATCCTGTGCAGTCAAACATGATACTACAAAAAAAAAAAAAAAAAATCAGTGGCAAAAGGCTTTGTGACATGGATTGGATTTGAGACCTTGCAGTGGCAAATATAATATTGCCACGCCTAGTTCCGTTGTCAAAGATAATTTTGCCGCAGTAAACTAACCGCGGCAAAAATATTGTCACAAATATTTAATATTTGCCATCAAATAATCCGCAGTAAAAACTCTTTTGCTGCAGTAAACTTCCACAGCAAAAAAATTGTCATACATAATATGCTATGCGTGAGACCCGCAACACAAGGCCACCAAAGTCCAAGCAAAAGTCACACGATTCCTACTTTTGACAAGTAACTTCTTTTTACGTTCTCCGCCACTCCAAGCCCTGACGCCCTCCTCTTCGCTTCAAATCCACACTCCATCAATTTATTCCTCAGACCCTCCGCAACATTGTTCGTAATCTCTTTCGTCTCTGCAACAACCTCCGCTTTTAATTTGACCACGGCTGTCTCGGTTAATATATTGACCACTACCTAGTCGACCAAGAGAACCGATTTGACTCGAGCCATGCACCCTCCGCACATCATGCCGCTCACATCGAGTGGCACCGTGGAGTCTCCTCGCCGCTTGGGAGCCTCAAACGGTGTATTCTTCGGCAGAGTTCTTGTTTCGAGCAAATTCACTAATGCTGTCGGATTCATTGGAGAAGAAGAATCATAAGATGTTAGGTTAGAAATAACAACAATTAAAAGTATTTGGATTTTTTATTTTAATGCCACAGGTGCATCCATGGTAAATAAGTTGTAATATTTGTTATGGATGTTTTACAGCAAATGTAATTTTTTTTTTTTTATTGTGAACTTTTAAATAGTGGAATTCAATTCAGTTTCAAATGTCATACTAATATATATATATATATATATATATATATATATAGAAAATAAATCAACGAGTTGTAAACTTTTAATTAATTTATATATCATAGATCATCATTTCAATTTACTGAATCTTCCAAGTGTGATATTCTTATATGAATTCAAACAGTGAAAATCATCAAAATTGATCAAAATCAATTAATTTATTATATATATTAATCAACTGAAAACAACTTGATTAAATTTTAATAATCTTGTTACTCCAAATTTTTTACAACAAAGAACACACTTATATATATATATATATATATATATATGTTTTTTTTGAAACTAGAACACACTTATATGTATTCCTAGCATTTCGTGCATGCTTAACTTGGTGATTAAAGGTCTTTAATCCCAATGTCAAGGGCAATGTTGTTTTTTTTTTTTAATTTTTTATCTTCATTGACACCTAAAAAAAACACATTCATTTGAATAGTGTACATCCATTTCATCTCAATGGTAAGTGTTTAAGTCTGACCATGTTATTTACCACTATATGTATTTTGTTATGGGCGTAAATAACTTTCATTATAAAAGTAGATAATCGGATTACACGTTTTAATGATTGATTTTGACAGGTCTCACCCAACATATTTATTATTAATTTTATAATTGTACCTTTAAAAAATGAATAAATTTATATATGGAAAAGGTGACGTAATATATTGTTCTTCCTAATTTAATTTTTGATAAAGTTTGTTACCGTACACAAGACACATTATGGTATTGCTTGCAATAATACTAAGCATATACTAAAAGGACGCCAATAAGATAAGCTCAATTATTACCAATAAAAAAAAATATTATTTAATAATATTAATAATATATTGAAGCGCCACCTAGTTAGCTTATAAAATAATAAAAATATAATATTAAATTAACTTATGAAATGTGTTAATTAATAGAGGTGGCGGCTGCCTTTCCGTCAAGCAAATAGATTTAATGTTAGGTGACAACTAGCAATTAAATATACAATTATTATTTATATTGTCAAACAAAACTCGGTTTTTTAATATTTTATTTTAAAACATAAAAATAAAAATACTTGCATTGGTTAATTGCGTGATTGCCGGCGCAGGACTTCGTTTATTAATGTTGTCTTGTGAAAGAAAACAAAGTTTAATGTGTTAGTTGACTGACAACTTGTGACTTGTTCCAAATAAACAAAGACATTTAAATTAATGATAATCTATCTTTTTAAGAAAGATTTAGGAGGCTCGAATGGTCCACAATATCTATCATCATTCATTCGTGGGAAGCAAAATAAAAAAAAAAATATCCTTATAAAAATAAGAAATTCATACGTTTATTCTGTTAAGGATGTTAACTAATTTAAAATATTACCTTATATATTAGTTTAACATGCAAATAAATAAATATTAAAAACATTATAATTTGTATGATGATATATGCTGAAGAAAAAATTAATAAGCTATTGGAACCTCAAGCATAATTCATCATGTCATGTCCTTGTTTAGGGGTGGCAATGGAATTTGGATTTATGCAATCCGACCCGATTCAAAAAATATGGATCTGGATTTGAAATCACTAGTGCGTTGAGATTGATGGATGGTGCATCCCGACTATATGAAAGCTTCTCTCTTGAGTCCTAAAAAACCGCCAGGTTCGGTGGATTTAGCGGAAAAATAAAAAATAAGCTGAGTAAAATTTTTCAAAAGATGTTTATTGTTTTCCAGATTATTCAAAAATCACTAAGATTAGCGTGCGGCAGATGTTTTCAAACAACAAAAATTTGAAAACAAGAAAAACACTATTGACGTTTCCCGTGTTTTCAAACTTAACTTTCCACTCTCTCTGTCTCCTAAAATGAGTACCCTGACCTCACATTTCTCAATCTCTCTCTACCATAAACCTTCCTCTTCTAAAGAAGTTGCATAAAATTCAACCCAATATTTTATCAAGTAATAAATTCAACCCGCGTGGAGGATATGGTATGACAAAATATTGCACTAAAAAATTGATATCCTAATCCAAATTTAAGAAATTGAAAGAAAAATGCATAAGGTTTAGGGATATTGCCATTCTTCATCCTATAGTTTGAGGTATTTTCTATGTTTCACATTCTAGTTTTATTTTTTTCTATTTTATCCTCTCAAATTTATAAAAATACTTAAAATTTACCCTCATATTTGACCTTTAAGTTTGTACCATTAAATGTTGAAGGATAGAAAGGTAATTGTAACTTAATAAATACTCAAAATATTTTTAAATTAAATAAAATTTCATTTAAAATAAAAAATAAAAAATATTTTTATCTATCCTCACTCTTCTATCTCTTCATCTTCTACTTCTTATTTTTTTCTCTCTCTCTCTTTTTCCTCTTTCCTCTCTCTCTTCATCTTCTTCTTTTACTCTAACATTTTTTTTCTCTCTCTCTTTCTTACCACATTTTTTCCTCTCATTTTCTTCTTTTTTTTGTTTTATTATTTATGGTATGCTGTGAGATTTTTTTTATTTTGCTTATTCATATTTTTTTTTTAAAAAAAAATTTGATTGGAGATTGTTGTGTGTCAAATTGCACCAGGCCTAAACAAGCCCGAAATGCCTAAAACCACCGAAGGAGACCCAACGCACGAAAAAGGTCAAAAGGTCGTTACAAAGCAAAATAGGGCCTAACCTAGTAAACCATGAAGGAAAAAGCTCTAAACAAATAGCAGAAGAGTCAAAGTATCATACCTCGCCAAACTGACAGCTTGCAGGACTCGCAGCTCATAACCTCAATTAAAGGAAAATTTCAGAAATATAGAGATTGCATCCGGTCAACTAGCAGACTTCCAATCAATCTCAAATTCAATCAGCGATTATATTTAGATTAAACTACGTCCATTAAGGGAATGGAGTTTCGCCCTTAATTTATGTAATCAAATTCTATATAAAAGATGATGACTCCCGCTCCTTCACACTATAAGAGGAGCGGGTCATCACTGTTACAAACCAGAAAACACATATATAAACGAGCTCTACGATACACCCAACGATCTCGACTTGAATACTAAGAACAGTGGATGTAGACTATTCTCTTAAACCGAACCACTTTAAAAATCTCTTGTGTCAATCCTTTTATTTGTGTTATCCCTCAAATCCTACATATTCATTGATTAATCACGTTGACCAAATTCACACGTCAACAGAGATTTGGTGGAAGACCAATCTCCGCCGTCTATCTTTTGGAGATGGACGGTTGGATCTCTACAATATCTAAAATTATTTTTTTAAAAAAATTATTTTTAGTTTTATTTAATTTTTATTATGTGTTTTTAATTTTTAATATTTTTTAATTAAATTTATTAAATTCATCTTTTTATTAAATTATTTTTATATATTTTTAATTTTTTTATATTAAAATATTTAAGTATTATTTTATTTAAAAAATTTGAGGGTAAAATAGTTTTTTCTACTAAAAAATTAATGAATCTTAGCAGAAAGGCTAAAAGGAGGAAAAGTAAAATTAGAGAGTGAAAAATGAAGAAACTCTAAACTACAAAGTGGAGAATGATTATATTCCTAGAGTTTATGGTATTCAACCTGATTTTGAATAAGTTTCATAAAGTTTAGGAATCTTGCCGTAGGGGGATCGGTTTAACCTGTTTAAGATTAAAGAGTAAGAAGAAATTTAAAGGTGAAAAGTCGTTGCTTTGGTAGTTGGAGCTTTACAAGCTCTTTCAATGAGGATCAAATGTCCATAAAATCTCAATAATAATGTGGGAGACTTCCAGTGAGAGAATTCATTATAGATATTCATACAAGTCATTTAGATTTTTATTTATTTATTTAAAAGTAATACTATATATCCAACTCTTTCATTCCATTATACATAACGACTGATATGACAATTGATGAATGTATTTATATGATAAATAAATAAATTATCACTAATATGAATTCATTTTAATTAATTTTCACCTCAACTACCGTATATATTGGGATGGAAAAATTAAAATTTAAGTTGTAATGTGTAGAATTACTTTTTATTTTAAATATGTATCTTTAAGAATTAATTACTATTTTCAATTACGTTGACAAGTCAACATTACGAACGACATCGTACCACCTGCATCAAGAGTACTACCTGGCATAACGGTTTAGCGATCTGCCAGCTCAGCTTACATGACCCTTTTAATTGGTTGTTTCATATCCATAGAAGATTTCCTTTTATATATTTAATTTATATCTTTTAATTAATTTCCATCTTCCCGACAATTTCAACGGCCGAGATCAACCGAATCACCGTTAACAAGCCTCTCCCGACAAGTTTGATCAGCCAGACATCAAAGAGCAGCAGAACACATTGAAACAAAACAATCTTGACAACGGGAACCCCTATCAACTATGTTTTGAATATAAACATTTCAATGGCTTCGGTCTCCAGACCACCTCAACTCCACCACCACATCGACTGGAACTGGTCTAGTTCCGGCCTCCCTAAAACTACTTCGTACCATGTAATGCCACGTGTTCGCGCTGGGAAAATAGCAGGCGATGGTGGTAGAAGTGGCGGTGGAGTCGGACGCAGCCAAGATCAAGTTGTGCACGGTCACGATTTGGTTAAAAAGCCGGTTATTTCTGTGCCGGAGGACGACGAAAGAGAAGATAAAGGTGGGTCCCGGTCGATGGATTGGGAGGATCAGATATTGACAGAAACTGTGCCTCTAGTTGGTTTGGTTAGGATGATCCTCCATTCTAGAAAGTAAAATTTATGTACTACATACACCTCATGTATTAATTTTACTTTTTATTAATTGTATATGTTACTGATACAATTAGCTTGATTTGTTGTCTCTAGATATAAAAATGGTGAAAGATTAAGTCCTGATCATGAGAAGATCATTGCGGAGAGGTTGCTTCCATTTCATCCAAAATATGAGAAGAAGATTGGTTGTGGAATCGACCACGTCGTGGTATGTTCTTCAAAACTTTGGAATCTTTGTTTGGATTTAAATGCAACCTGAAATTTGGATGCAGACACTTCTGTTTTGAAATGGTAATATTATATAGAAAATTGTTTGGATATTGAAACCAATAATGTTCTCATGACATTTATGCAAATTATGAGTTACTGGGAGATGCATATGTACATGAACTATGAAAAATATAACCTTTTTCTTTTTTTTCTGAATTTGGGAGCATTTTGTATAGGTTGGGTATCATCCAGATTTTGAAGGAACACGATGCTTGTTAATAATTAAAAAAGATGGAGAAATAGGTTGATTTCTCATATTGGAAGTGTATAAAGGGGTTGATCAAGAAGAAGTACCCACTGCATGCTGACACTTTCATTCTCAGACATTTTCGAAGGCACTGGCGCAGGGATTGATTGATGAATCTCCCAATTATCATAACAATCTTTCTTCTTTCCTTTTCTTTTTTCTTATAATTTTTATATACATATTTTTTTCTTTTTCACTACTGTACGCACGTATTAGAAGATATGGTGGTTTTCAGGAGCACTTGCTGGTTGCTTATGTACTAATTAATTAGATAATTTGTATGACAAACTTTATTTAGCTTGTATATGAAATTATTTTAGTTTTAAAAACTTTTGTTTAATCCATTATAATTTTTTTAATAACATTTTATTTTTCAATTAAATATAAATCAGACCCCCAACTTTGGTTTTGTTTGAGACTTGATAGGACTTATCACTTACAATATATATATTTTTATTTAATATAACACTTGCAGTACGGTAACTCGATCATAGAATGTTGCTCTACTGGTAAAAATTTGGATTATAGCCCACTTTACTTTTAAAGATATTTAAATAAGACCCAATATTGAAACGGGCCCCTAAGCTCATCAGGAGCCCAAAATTCACTCCAAATTGTCCATGTCAAACGTAATATTCAAGTCAATAACGTCTTGGCCAGTAATCTCAGGGATCACACCAATAGACTTATTGTTAGCCTCATTTTGTAAATAGCAGGCTTGGAACCAAATTCAGGGTTTGGCACTCTGACTCACACGAGAACTGTCACTCTACCCAGACATGGCCACGGTTCGGTTCGAACCGGGCGGTTCGAACCGAACCGATGGTTTTGAACCGGAACCGTAGGTTCCGGTTCAAAACCGGTTCCGGAACCGGGATCCGGAACCGGGACAATCGGTCCCGGTTCCGGTTTCCTAAAAAAATAACCGGAACCGCCGGTTTGGAACCGGCGGTTCGCGGAACCGCCCGGTTCGGGCGGTTCCGGTTCGGTTCCGGTTTTTTTTTTTTTTTTTTAAAAAAAAATTAATTTTTTACTAATATATATATATAAACAAATATATATATAATATATCCCAACATTGTTGGGCCATATAATAATTTATAATAAATATGAGTAAATGGCCCAATACTATTGTTGGGCCACATATCACTTAAATCATAACCCAACAAATACTCATCCCTTTTATAAGCACTCAACTTCCTACACTTCTCTTTTTTTTCAATGTGGGACTACTTATAAGTACTCAACTTCCTACATTACAATTTTCTTTTCAATGTGGGACTACTTACTATCATTTTATATAAAACTTTATCCTACACTTCTCTTTTACTTTCAATGTGGGACTAGTGTAGACCATTTTTGACTATATTCTCAAATCCCACATTGAAAGTGTACAAGACTTGAACCATCTTTACTTATCTATATATATAACCAATCCCACATTGAAAGTGAATATATTTTGAAACTACCTTTGCATATATATATATGTACACACTTCTAAAGTTTTAATTATCCATCCACAATGATTTATTACCTTTGGTTTATTACCTTTGGTTTATTCATTAGTTTAATTTTTTTAACTTTTTATTAAATTTTTTCATTTTTTAATTTGAAAAAAAAAATTCAAAATTTTTTTTTATTTCCGGTTCCGGCGGTTTGGAACCGGCGGTTCAACCGGCGGTTGAACCGCCAGTTCCAAAAAAACCGGGGAGGAATCGAACCGGGCGGTTCCTCCCGGTTCCAACCGGAACCGGGACCGGGACCTCCCCGGTCCCGGTTCCGGTTGGTGAAAATTTGGAACCGGAACCGCCGGTCCGGTTCCTTTGGCCATGTCTAACTCTACCAACCCTCTTGTCTAACGAAACATACTTTAACTTCTCCATAAGCTGCAAACTTGTACCTATTCTTCAATTTAACTTGCCACATTTCATCACTTTTATTCCTACCTGTTAAGGTCTCAATTTTTTATCTACGTCGATCTACTAAAGTGCATATCCCTACTCTCAGCTGTCAATCTACTAAAGTGCATATCCTTACTCTCAGCTTTCAACGTTAATCTATGATTTAAGGGTCGTTTATTTTTTTCCACTTAATACTTAACGGGTTTGAATTAGACATTTAAGTTGGTTTTATTTATTTTTTGAAGTGGCTAAACAATTTAAAGATACTAAAAAAATAACTAAAAAGAAAAAGTAAAAAATCCTCACATTTTACTAATTCCATATCACTAGATTATATTTAAAATTTTTTTTTCCTAAAAGTATCATAAGATAAAAATATATAATTTAGAATAATTGTATATATTACAATTTTCTTTCTTTTAACATATTACTTGATGTTATGTGCCTAATTTCATCAAGCTCAATAGGCCCAAATATACTAATAAAGCCTAACATGCTTGGATAAATCAACGAGGTTCAACAGGCTGAAGAAGCTAATAGAGCCCAATACGATAAACTGGTCCATTACAACAATATGAAGTGAAGACTCTGTGCGAGCTACACCATCTTAGCGACCTGTAATGAATATATGCATCACCTCACATCAACAGCCTGACTCAAGTTCGCATAACAGTTAGCTCGAAATTTCAGATAGGGAAAAATCCCCAGATTAAAGGGATTTGATCTGGTCAAATGATAGAGTCCCAATTAGTCTTAAACACCTTATTTTCAGCAACTGTATTTCAATCAGGACACTATTCTTAGGGATTTAATTTGATCCCCTGATTTCCTATAATAAATAGAAAAAATGCATATAACGAGCTCGACTCTAATACTAGAACAGTGGATATAGGAATTCTTTCAAGCTGAACCACTTTAAAAATCTCTTGTGTTCAATCTGTTTTTACTGTTTTATAACTTTAACTGTTGTTAATTACGTTGACCGATTTCGCACGTCAACACTTATGATAAACAAATTTAAAAAAAATGTTTAAATTTTATTTTATTTTATTTTTACATAATTTTTTTTTCATATTATGTAGAGTTAATATTATCACTTTCAGCATCATTATTAAACTTTTTTTTTTCTTAGATAAAATAAAACCCATTTTTATATCATTATTTATCATATTTTAATTATAAATAAAATCCTATAAATATTTACATAAAAATGGTTTAGGATTTGTTAATTATTATTTTTTTTTAACAAAAGGAATCTCGATAAAACAAAACAAACAAACTACAAACGAGATTCAGAAAGAATCAAATCTGCCGCACAAGGGGGATTATCCTCAATCCAAACCAAAAAATCCAGAATCGAAAGACCAAGCTCCGCAACCAAAACCGAAACAAGGCAAATCGAATGGCTCAGCAAGGGCCGCCATAACTTAACCACAACTGTCCCTAATAATAACCCCGAAGCTCACCCTTTTATTGGACGAGTCCACGGCGGCATCCAAATTGATTTTGAACCACCCTGGAGAAGGCGCAAGCCTAGCGAGGCGAGGAAACCGGACGAGAAGCAACAGAGATAGGTCGAGAATTTGCAGAATGATAGTCTGCCAGAAACGAAGCTGCCTAGGGGACAATATCAACTGCAACGAAACGCATCCCTGCAGTAACGAAGCTATTTCTACAAAACCAAACTCGCCAAATGGAGATGCAAAAAATCTCGAACTCATCAGCTGGGAGAGACGACTTACACAAAGAGAGGAAGTCCAGCGGCGACCCAAAGAAATCACCAGGTAAGATAGAGAACATGGGGTGAGCTTTGCGAACCGGCTTAAGACGAGGACACCCCCAAAGAGCATGAACCGATGACTCAAAACCAGAGGAACACAGTGGACAGTAAGTATCAACAGCCATATGTCACCGCGCCAAGGTGCCAGCCGAAGGGATCCAATCATGACAAACTCGCCACAAGAAGAGGTTGACCTTAGGCGGGACATTAACCTGCCAAAGGGATCGCCACCAAGCCATAACTTAACCACAACTGTCCCTAATAATAACCCCGAAGCTCAACCTTTTACTGGACGAGTCCACGGCGGCATCCAAATTGATTTTGAACCACCCTGGAGAAGGCGCAAGCCAGCGAGGCGAGGAAACCGGACTAGAAGCAACAGAGATAGGTCGAGAATTTGCAGAATGATAGTCTGCCAGAAACGAAGCTGCCTAGGGGACAATATCAACTGCAACGAAACGCATCCCTGCAGCAACGAAGCTATTTCTACAAAACCAAACTCGCCAAATGGAGATGCAAAAAATCTCGAACTCATCAGCTGGGAGAGACGACTTACACAAAGAGAGGAAGTCCAGCGGCGACCCAAAGAAATCACCAGGTAAGATAGAGAACATGGGGCGAGCTTTGCGAACCGGCTTAAGACGAGGACACCCCCAAAGAGCATGAACCGAGGACTCAAAACCAGAGGAACACAGTGGACAGTAAGTATCAACAGCCATATGTCGCCGCGCCAAGGTGCCAGTCGAAGGGATCCAATCATGACAAACTCGCCACAAGAAGAGGTTGACCTTAGGCGGGATATTAACTTGCCAAAGGGATCGCCACCAAGCCATAACTTAATCACAACTGTCCCTAATAATAACCCCGAAGCTCACCCTTTTACTAGACGAGTCCACGGCGGCATCCAAATTGATTTTGAACCACCCTGGAGAAGGCGCAAGCCAGCGAGGCGAGGAAACCGGACGAGAAAGCAACAGAGATAGGTTGAGAATTGCAGAATGATAGTCTGCCAGAAACGAAGCTGCCTAGGGGACAATATCAACTGCAACGAAACGCATCCCTGCAGCAACGAAGCTATTCCTACAAAACCAAACTCACCAGATGGAGATGTAAAAAATCTCGAACTCATCAGTTAGGAGAGACGACTTACACAAAGAGAAGAAGTCCAGCGGCGACCCAAAGAAATCACCAGGTAAAATAGAGAACATGGGGCGAGCTTTGCGAACCAGCTTAAGACGAGGACACCTCCAAAGAGCATGAACCGAGGACTCAAAACCAGAGGAACACAGTGGACAGTAAGTATCAACAGCCATATGTCGCCGCGCCAAGGTGCCAGCCGAAGGGATCCAATCATGACAAACTCGCCACAAGAAGAGGTTGACCTTAGGCGGGACATTAACCTGCCAAAGGGATCGCCACCAAGTCGAAATAGCCTCCGAGGAAGAGCTGTCAGCAATGATAAGATCCTAAGAAGCCAACCAATACGTGCTCTTGATTGTGAACTTGCTGAATTTGTCAAAGTGCCAACAAAGAGCATCCGGTCTGGAGGAGGCAGGGATAGACAAAATGAGGTGTACATCATCAGGAGAAAAGAAATCTCGTACAAGTTGAACATCCCAATCACCCGAGGCCCCCTTAAGAGCTGCAACCAGCGCATCATAGGGAAGAAGGAAAGGTGACCTTGCTTTAAAAGAGAAAGGATGTGGGATCCAGTTATCATGATATAAGGAAACAGCCTCGCCTCCTCCAATACGCCATCACAGACCTTTGTCAAGGAGAGCACGACCCCACAGGATACTACGCCAGACAATCGAAAAAGGAACTGTGATTTTAGCCTGCAAAAAATAACAATTAGGGAAATACAAAGATTTCAGAACACGGCTCACCAACGAATTTAGGGAGGAAAGGTTCTGCCATCCTTGTTTAGCTAACAAGGTTTGATTAAACAGAGTTAGGTCACGAAAACCAAGCCCTCCAGCTAGCTTATTATGGCATAAACGAGCCTAGGAGCACCAATGGATTTTTCGCTTTGCATCACTACTACCCCACCAAAATCTAGCCATAAGTCGATGGAGATCCTGAATCAACGACTATGGGAGGCAAAAAAGGTTCATGGAGTATGTAGGCATGACTTGGATCACAACTTTTAATAAAATCTCCTTCCCTCCAACTGAAAACATAGACCTTTTCCAAAGCTGAAGCTTCTTCCAGACTTTATCTCGAATTCTAAAAAAAAGATCTCTCCTAGAGTGACCTACAAAGCTAGGAAGACCCAAGTAACGGTCATGGTGCTCCACCACGCGCATCCCCAAGATATTATTCAAATAAGGTCTGCACTCATCAGGAAGCCGGGAGTTAAAACAAATTGCGGACTTGTCTCTGTTAATTGTCTGGCCCGAAGCTTTTTCATAGCACAATAAAATCTGATGCACATGGCCACACTCTCTAGCCTCAGCGCGAATGAACAGAAGGCTACCATCTGCAAAAAAAAAGGTGGAAAATACTAGGGGCCCCCCTGCCGCACACTATGCCATGAATAATATTCTCCTGCTCTGCAACTAGAAGGAAATTGGAAAGGCCTTCAACACACAGAAGGAAAAGATAAGGGGACAGGGGATCTCCTTATCGCAACCCTCTTGAAGGCTTTAAGAAACCCTGGACCTCACCATTTAAAAGATACGAATAAGTGACGGATGAAATGCAATACATCATTTTACAAACCCAATTGGCAGAAAACCCCAATTTTACCGTCATACATTCCAGAAACCCCTACTCAACATGGTCGTATACTTTAGACATATCAAGCTTCAGAGCCATAAAGCCTTTCTTGCGTTTCTACTGTCGTTGGAGGAGATTCAGACACTCAAAACCAACTATGGTATTATCAGTTATCAAGCGACCCTGAACAACTAATAAATTGTATCATATTAAATTAAAATTCGTAACAATTAATAAGTAATAAGGGTATAAATATTAAATTATTTATTTTCAGACAATTTTATTTTAAAAAAATTAAACAAGTTGGAACTATATTTAGAGGTGAAGGAAAAAAAAAGAAAACATGTGATTTAGGTTTTAGATTTTAGACCTCATTCAGTATTCAATAAAATTTAAAACTGTTCAGTTTTCAGACAAAAAATAAACGACCCCTGATTCAACTAACTTGAGCATCAAAGTCTCTTTAACTGGCACCATTCCGGTGACCTAAGTATCTCATGTTCACTTTTTCTAGTTTATAAAAAGCTTTATAATACATTTATATGTGAGGTAAATATATTAGGTTCCGTTAATGTTATATTTCCTTGAATACTAAATTTAAGATTTTAAAATTTCCTTTTGAAACTATAACAATATTTATAACACTTAGCTGTTAGAGTTGTAAATCTCATATAAAACTTATAACATGATATAATATATATTATTATATTTTAAAAGATGGATTGTTTTATTCTTACCATTTTTTTTAAATCTAACAACGATGGGTTTACCAAGAAGTATGCAATTTATTCCGATCTACAGAAAAAAGTCGTCCAACACTTTATATTTCAATATGTAAAAATGAGAGTCAAACTTCTATCTCATATATATATATATATATAAATAAATGGAAATAAACAACCTTTTTGAGGTGGATGCCCAACTTTTCAAAATTTAATTTATATGTTTGTTAGTTTTTATATATAAAATTATTAGAAAAAACTTATAATTCTACAAAAAATAGGTTAACGGATAATAATTTGGCGATTAACAAGAATTGTCATTGATCAATGTATGTTTGTAAGAGTTTATCTACTGACCAAAAAAGTTTTTTAAATTTTAAAATATATTTTTAATTTATTTTATATTATTTGGTTCGCATTTCAATTTAAAAAGTTTTTTATAAAGTTTTTAAATAATAAAAATTTATTCAAATTTTGAGAATACTCAAGTAGACTTTTTTTGAATTTTTAAAAATATTAAATACAATATATTAATTTTTTTGTTGAAAATATATTTTTTATTTAAAAGATACATTTGCAGAAGTTTTTCTTCAGACATCTAATTTTACTCTTAAAAAAAAAAAAATTGCCACCTGTAGCACTCTCAATTGAAGGTTGGTTTTAATGTGGACCAGCCCAGATGCTGACGTGAACGGTCCAGATCCAAAACCATCATCTTCAAGTAAAATCACGCTCATTGCTCCGCAGGAAAACAAAAAAACATCGTCAATTGAAATCGCTGTGAGAGAGAGTAAGGGATTAGGGATTGGAAAAAAAAAAAAAAAAAATTTCGGTGGAAGATGTGGCACGAGGCGAGGAGATCGGAGAGGAAAGTACACGACATGATGGACGCGGCTCGAAAGCGAGCCCAGAGACGAGCCGTGTTCTTGGCGAAGCGGCGCGGCGATCCTCAGCAATCTATTCAGGTTATTGGCTCCCACTGCCGTATGTATCGCGATGATGCTCTATATCAGGCCACTCAGGATCAGCAGGGATTGTAAGACTCACTTTTCCGTTATTTATCATTATTTTCTAATTTCTATATGAATTGTTGATATTATTGAGGTTATAAAATGTTGATTCTAAATTTAAAAAAAAATGAAAATTAAATTTAAAATGTACCATATTTTTATTGCATTGTGTTGGAATGCCATTTGCTGAATATCCGTATTTTGTTATAGGATACCATGGAATGGGAAACAGGATGTTTTGATTGATAGGTAAAACGCTCTCTCTTTTGATTGTCTGGTTGTTAGTATTTACGATTTATTTAGCTCGTTGATATGATTTTAGACTAGGGGTTGAATTGGCTTCTAGGGTTGAGGGGTTCAATTTTCTCTGTTTTTGCAGATTTGATGGTCGAGCCCTTCTAGATTTCATTAGGGAACCTGGTTCACGGCGTTTTCATGCACAGGAAAAGTCGGAAGAAGAGGAAGAACTAGAAGAGTTTGTTAATTTTGAGCGTTATCGGGATTTAATTAAGCATCAACGTAGAGGATGTCGGTACTTTTTTATTTTTTTGATAAATGTATTATTTTCATGTGTTTTTAAATATGTATGCCTTGTTACTCTCTGATTGTGAAAAAGCACTTTCTTAGCTTCTGAGGTCAAGGATATGGATTGGAATCAACTTGAGGTAAATTATATAAGCTCATTTCTGTACATTAACAGTTAATGATGAGGAGGGTATGCAACATGTAAATCAAGAGATGGAGGCAAAGGCTGCAGCCCCATTTGCGCAGGACAGGTCTGGTTCTGGTTGCTTTTTTAGTTCTTTAGCTTGTTCTATTTTACTTCTTTTGCTTCTGCTTTAGATTATAAAGTCAGTGAGTAATTTGATATCATGACTAGGATTTCTCACACTTGCTAGGATTGTAGGAAATTCAGTTACTAAATTTTATTCTGAATTTAGTTTACTGCACGTGTCTAAGGAATTCCTTGAAATTCTTTGCGTTAATCAAATGGGTTTAAAAATTAGCTTCTATTCTGTAATTATGCTGTATTCTGCAGACTGCAAGTTGCCTCTGACATTGGATTTTGTGAGGAATGACAGATTAGCATTCTTGTTGTCATTTGAATGAATAATGGCTAAATTGAATTAGTGAATCTGCCTTTAGCACATTCTTACCTTTACTTATCAGTATTCTTTAAGTGGAATATTTAGGTCGAGTGTGTGGGTTAATTCCTCCTAACAATCCCTAATTGAAATGTTTGGTGGTTTTCTGGTCAAGGGTTTAGAGGTGGCTTCCAGGAATTATTTCATGGAAGAACACCCTTATAATCAAGTATCACTTGGGAAGTATGGCATAATCTGATTTGCCATAAAGAGTTATGTAACTGCTATTCAATGTGATGTCTGGCCATTTCTTGTTCTAGTTGATTCGGTATATTAATAAGATGCTTAATATTCCTCTAGTATGGGAACTTCAATATTATTGATCAGTTTTTGATGGAAATTATTTACTTTGTCAGTATATGCTCATAATTAGTTTCGCTGATATCTGTTATGTTAGCTTACACCTCCAGTTTTCCCAAATTTATGACAATTATGAATGTAACTTCTATCTTGTCATTTTCTGCATATCTTGTAGATCTCAGCCGCCACAACCTCCTGCAAACAAGGGTGCATATTCACAGGTTGGGTTCTCTTATGATGGAAATGGAAATGAGGAAGCTCGATTTTCTGATGATGAGGAGGATGAGGATGAGGATGATGAAGATGATGAAGATGATTTTAATAGCGATGATAGCAATGATGAAGGAATGGATGTAATAGCAAAAGAATTTGGAGTTAAAAGGTATGGTTGGCTTGTTTATATGGATAAAAAAGCTAAAGAGGAAGAAAAACGGCAAAAGGAAGCGATCAAAGGTGATCCTGCAATTGTAAGTTCATCACAAGAATGGATTGACAGGTCTTGTTATTTGTTTGCAATAGTGCACAAATTTCATGTTGCTCGACTGAAATTCTGAATTTGTAGAGGAAGTTAAGTCGCAAAGAAAGGAGAAAAGCTTCACAGATAGAAAGGGAGAGAGAAAGAGAAGCATCTCGGATAACTGGAACACGAGTCCTCCATCACGATCCTTACCGGTAAGAGTCTACAAGTTCCTTTCTTCACAAAATTATTGTAACTGTATCTTCTGTAACAAAATTGTAGACTCAAGTATTCCACTATATCCTAATGTTGCTACATACTTTTATATGCAGAGAATCTAGACGAAGTCCAACTTATGAAGCTTATCCTCGTTCTAGAAGGTATGCCTGTTGTAGGTGTTTTTGTGCAAGCTGTTGCTTCTGTGGATCTTGTTTTCCATATGAAAGGAATCTTGGTGGTTTCACATTTTAGTGGTGTTGCATTTATGCAGATCAAGATCACGATCATACTCCCCATCATACTCAAGGCGTCATTCTCGTGGAGGATATTCTGATGAAGTTCATCGGGGCAAAGCGAGGACTCCCAAAATAGAGTATATTACTGAATTTGGGGGCTCAGGCGATAGGGATGCACCAAAGCTCACAGGATTTTCTCCACCAACATCTCCATCCCAGGCTGATGTTTTGAGCCGGTCGGAGCACTGGACCTTTAATTCTTGCAAAGATAGATTGGACAGTCTTTACTCTGCTGCAGCTTATCCTCATTTTGTTGCCTGAGGCAAACTTTTCTGATTTAGAATAGATCAGGCTTAGGGTTTATCAACATAACTGGCAAGGAGGAGAAGAAAGGAGGCTTCCTTTCTGGAGCTTATTTTTGTTGAAATGAACTTTCATTAGCACTTCCAAGTTGCATGGAATTGTCAAATTAGTGGCTAATGCTTATGCTTTCCTGCAGGCCATCATCTGGTCTTATACTTGAGGCATTGCATGTTGATCCAGCATCTGGTGTATCCCTGGACAAAGAAAAGAGCAGTAAATCATTGAAACCAGCAGTAAGGTATTCTTTACAGCCTCTTGACTGAGACCTCTGTTGTTTTAATGCTTTAGCCTTGCCATAATATTTGTTTAGGTTGTAGGCTTTTTAGAAATTTTACTCGTTTCTATTTTATTTTGTTCCTTTAGTTTTTTTGAACTCACTGATGTTACCTTTGAAATGTGTTCTGCTTCCTCTTTACAGCACATCTTCAGCATTAGCAAAGTTGACAAAATCAAATACTTCTGGCGGCCCCTTAAAACAGCCACAGGCGGAGAAGAAAGAAACTCCGCAGGAGCGGTTGAAAAGGATTATGAGCAAACAGTTGAACAAACAAAGTAATGACCTAAAGTTGTTAATTTTAGTAGTAAATTAGCCAACATAACATGTTTACATATTCTGTTGGACATTGAGATAGTAGTCTTTTTCTTTAGATGAATAGAAGTGATAGGTTGGTGCGAGTTGCTCATTTTATGTTTTTGTGTTTTTTTATGATTGGGTGACCTTCTGCTACTGCAGTTAAAAAGGATACTGTTGCTGAAATGGCTAAGAAACGAGAGCAGGATCGCCAGAGGCAGGAAAAACTTGCAGAGACAAGTCGATTAAGTCGTAGGCGTCGAAGTCGCAGCCGCAGCCATAGTAGGAGCTGCAGTCGTTCTCCCTCAAGGTAATTCATAATGCTTTGTGCATCTGCATGAAAGTTTTGACATATGATTTGCTGATATGTTGCAGTTTTGACATACTTCTGCTGAAATGGCTGATGAAACTACAGATGTATAGTGATTAACATTCTGAATGCTGTAAAACAACAGGCTTCACTCCTTATAGCTTGATATATGTTTGTAGTGATTCAAATTCGTAATCTTTTGATTAATTATTATAAAAAATAAGTGGGAAAATAAAGAATATTGTTGTTTGATGTCTAGGTCTGCAGTACGGGAGGTTTAAACCTTGTAAAGAGTAAACTTTGTGCTGCATAGATCTGTGTTGCATCCTGAAATATTTTTTATATTAGACACTGTAGAATTATATGCTGATTATTACCAAACCTGTGGTTTGCCTAAAATTATGGTTATGCTTCTTCAAGAGCAATTAATGGTTTCCGGATCTATAATGATCTTGAATATGTGATGGGGTGCAAATTTGCGCTGTTTTTAATATAGGTTGCCTTTATATAATCACAAAACCGATGGTGGGTAATTGGGTATTATGATGGATGAAGATCTGAAAATGTCTGTATACAGAAAGATGACTGATAATGTCCGTCACACGGTACTGTGATGTGTTTTTCACAGAAGATATCGACGCTATAGCAGAAGCCCAAGTAGGAGCAGGAGCTCTCGAAGACATTATTCTCATTCTCGTTCACGCTCTCGCTCCCACTCTCGTTCCCGTGCTCGCTCTCGCTCTCATTCTCGCTCGCCCAGGTGATCTTAATATATTTTCATTTTTGTGTAGCTGCTAGATACATGTTATTCTAAAATCTGAAAACTGATTCAGAGATCAAAATTGCAGGGTAAGAAGTCGATCGAGGTACTGATTGATGCAGATAATCGAGTGTGTTGCTCGCTTAGAAAATAACTTTGGACAGCTTCAATGTGGGTGAATATGAGGGGGGTTTTTGTTGTGGGGATAGAAAGTAGATGATAAAAAGCATAAATAAGTTATTATGATGATTTGCTTGAATTGTCTGCTTTACTCAGTTGTATGTAATGTAATATATGAAGTTGTTTGACGTAAATCTACCTCATCAATCAGCCCCAGGTTTTTATTTCCTCAATGGCTGTCAATTATTACACAACACATCATTGAAAGTTTTTGCGTTATAGCTAGTTAGGGTGGGTATTGTTTTTTATCTAGTATTTTTTTCAAATAAAATAAAAATAAAAATAGTATTTTTGGTTTTTGTTTTCGCCTTTGGTAGCATGTGATGTGATAGAAATAATATTTTATATTATTTCTTTTTTCAATTAATTAAAAATCAAATCAAATTGATTAATTTAAATTACTTCTCTATATTCTCTAAAATATTTAATTATTAAAAAATACACGTAAAAAATAGTGTTAATTTAATGAATTAGGTTTATATATGCTATGAATGATATGGGTCCAATATGATTTAGTAGTAAAATGACATTATTCAGTTGGATAATGTCATTTAATATGATTTACAGAGTCTACAATTCATTGGTCATGTTATCTTTATAATGAAAAATAATTTTTATATATTATAAATAATTTTTTGAGAACAGATGTCGAAGGAACCTTTAAATTATTTTATTAAAGTTGTTAAAAACAATACGGGACCTGAAGCATTTAAATATTGGGTTTCTGGTACGTACCTGCCTCTCAAACCTGTAGGCCGTTGCTCGTGTCGAAGCCCAATGGTTGGATGGGCTGGGCTTGACTATCGGGACCTATGTGCCCGGATGACGGCCTTGGTATTTTATTTTATTTACAAAGAAGTGATCAAGTTAATTATAGGGGATTTCTTGTTCTTATTTTGTTGACATGAAGTGGGTTGGCTGATTCTAGTCATTTAAATTGCTGAGATGAGAAGTGACTATTTCCAAAGTTTGTCTTGGCAGGTAAATAGTTCAAACGAAACACCCCGAAATGATTTTCATCGACACTTTCCAATTCAATGGCTGACTGTGCCTGTATTATCAACATGTCAATCCAGCCGCCCACCTATTTTTTCGCATAAATATGTGGCTGGTTATCTGAAGCCAATTACAATTAGAAATTGTGGAAACTTTATGTCAGTTTTCGACATGAAATAATATCAAAGATAAGATGACGATAGTAATGAATCATGATTCATGAACGTCAGTTCATTTTTCTTGTGCTGGGATGATTTTTATCTCGTAGTGGAAAGGTAAACAAAACTGGTGGGATCCACAGTGGTTAACACGATTTGAATTAAATAAAATTATATATATATATATAGGTACAATTTTGTCTTGTAAATATGCAATAAGATACTTGAGATTGAGAGATTAACTTTAGATGAATCTAATTAATAATATAAAACTCTCTTAACGCTCATGACACATTATTAAGATATAATATATTTCCATTGTTACTTTTCATACGATTAGTTTATTAGTTTTTTTTATAAAAAAAAAAAAAAAGTGAGGTAAATGTGAGACGAGGGAATGATCCAAATTCTTTAATATAGGATCTTTTTTGTTTCTGGAGTTCTTTTCTTTTTTCTTTAACTTTAATCTGTTCCTTCAAATTACTTTTTTTGATTTCCTTCTCTACTCTTAGAAATCACTTTTGAGTAAATGACAAAAATACATGCCATGTTAAAAAATCACAAACTTTCTAGCAGCCAGCAACCATTGAAGGCGTCTCAATCAAGCAACCAACTGGGACGTATGGGAATCCAGTTGCTTTGGAGATGTCTTTCTCTATGTAACTCTCTCTTCTTCTCTATTCTTCTTTGCTTTTCTTTTTTTTTTTAAAAAAAAAATTGGATTTATTATTGT
Source organism: Xanthoceras sorbifolium (assembly GCA_003430845.1). Classification (NCBI taxonomy): domain Eukaryota; kingdom Viridiplantae; phylum Streptophyta; class Magnoliopsida; order Sapindales; family Sapindaceae; genus Xanthoceras; species Xanthoceras sorbifolium. Next base: position 23,315,006 of record CM010609.1, read on the forward strand.
TTCTGGTCTCTGTTGTATTGTGTTTTGATCGAAAAGTAAAAAGAATTAAAAGCAATGAAAACGTATCCATCTAAGTCCTCACTTTTTTTTTTTTTGAAAGAGAGATCTAAGTCCTCACTTTATTCCATCTGTATCACACGCACGCTCATGAAAGACATAAAGAGATAGATAGATATATAGATAGATGCTCCAATTCCAATCCAATTGCAACTCTGCCTTTAATTACTCACTCTCTCTCATTCACACACCTGCACTCATTTTCTGCCATTTCTTTTCTTCACAACAATATCTGCCTCCTTTGATTTTTTGACAGAGAAAGAAAAGGACCTCTCACAGAGCTTTGTATTGGAAATTATATACAAAAGTTATAATTTCCAAAACCAAAAGCTTTGTTGTTTTTGCAATGTGTATGTATGTACTTGTCAAGAATCATCTATTGCTTGCTCTAATATTATTGTTACTTTCTGACTACAATTATCTAATATGTACCCTTTAATCAGCCAATTAATTAATAAATTAATTAATTAACAATTTGAATGAACTTTATTGATTAGTAAACAATGAAGCAATGAACCCTTAGCCATTTCTTTACAAAACCCACTTGCATTAGGCTTTACCCACCAATTATTCAAACAAAGACTTAGCTTAACGCACTTGTTTAGTTGATTATATAATTAAGAAATATATATATATAGTTAGAAGAGTTGATTATGCACATGGGATGGTGTATCTCTCTTGTATTAAATTAAAGTTTTTTTACATACCATATGCAAATGCAAATCTTTAATCCAAAGGGTGTATAAAATATGATTATTAGTCGATTAGATCCTTGCCCTACAAAATGATTTTATTCTTCTAAGCATGCTTTTACTCTCTTATTTATATATAATACCCCCTACTATTATATTATCATCATAATCACCACTTAACCAATTCAAATTCTATTCCTCTTTTTTGTCCCAATCTTAGATTTGAGTAAAATATGATGATATTTTATATATAATTAAATACACTAATTATTATTATTATACATCTCTTTCTAACGTCAATGTGATGTCAATTCTAATTGTTTGTGCATGTGCATACTAACCCTAAAACAATTTGATCATGAATTAAAATGAATTTGTCGGTTGATGAAAACATATGATAACAACGTGTCCTAGTTTATTTTTCTTCTTCTTCTTTTTGATATTCAATTATGATTTTTTTTACGCTATATGTACGAATTAAATTAATTCAAAATAATTAAATAGACGACCTAGACTTAATTATAGCACGGTTGGTAATTATTATGTTTATCATTCATGATTTATTTTATTTTACATATCATAATATAATAAAGTAGTAAAATAAAATTAAGGAACTTTAACAATCTTTAGAGGAAATCAGGAAAACCATTAAATATGGATTCTAGTAGGTAGGGGGACAATGCCAATGCAAATTTATATGAATTAACACTACTTAATAGCCATAGCTAGTTAGGTTTAACTTTTATAGACCATGATCTCTTTTACATAGATATAGTAGTGATGATTTTTGGTCTTTTTAGTATCTCAAATTAAAGGGAGAGCGTGCGTGTGTTTCTTTAATCATATCAACTAATTAACTAACTGAATTAATAATAAAACTAATCATATCATCACTAACACAACCATGCCATCAACTTCATAAATCACACAGTTCCCTCTTTCAAACGTAATATATATAGCATATATAGGGAAAACATGAAATCGATTTATATCTTGAGTCTTGACTAACAGTACTTAGGGGAACAAGAGACTTTAACAATTAGGGTTTGAGGAAACATATGAAACATAAAAGAATGAGAGCATTTGTACGTTTCAATCTAACAAAATTCCGTTATATAACGTATTACTCAGTTATGTCATATTGTTATCATTGTATTTGACGGCTAAAATTGAAATATCATAACGTGATATATTCATTTTACTAAAAATCATTATATTCATTTTACTGAAAACCATTTTATGAGAGAGAAAAAAAAAAAAAAAAAAGACAAGAAAGCGATGGCTTAACTTAGAAGAGTATTGAGCTATGTCTATGGACCCCCACCTTGCCTAGTAAATTCATGTACTAGACAATGAAATGGTTCAATAAATTCCATGGAGAGTGGTGGCCAGATGGTTCCACAATAGCACAACCGTGGGTGACCTATCCTAGAAAATTGTAGCTTGTGATGTGAGTTATTGATCATTCTAGCTGGTCCCTGCTCCCCTCAGATCCCCTACATATCTAATCCATCCTCCACACACTTGTTAGCACTTGGTCCCGCAAATCTAAGCCATTTGTATGATCTCTTCTCTTTTTTTTTTTTTTTTTTTGTTTTTTTCTTTAAGTTGAACCATTTTTGTGTGTTGCTCATTGAAGGTTCCTTCTTGATTATTATACCAACCTGCTAAACATGTTTGTGTTTGATGATTGGAAGAGGAAATTTTCTGATCACAAGATACAATATCTTCTTTGGCTCACTAATTTATGTTCCTGTGGCTTTTATGTTATTTCATATATACCTCATGAGTGCATATATATATATATATATATATTAGTAATAAAAATAATTTTTCATCTTATTAATAAATAATTCGGGCCAAATATGACGCCTTAAAATTATTACTTGAACTAATCAAACTCTGACAATTTCTTTGTTCTCAACACCTCTTATTTATAGAAATTAATCACTACAATAGTCTTCGATGATTCTAAGGGTGTCCAAAGTGCGAATGAAACGGATGTTTGTTATTCCAACCATTCTAGTCTAATTCGGAGAAATAATTAAAAAAAAATGTCAAAATAGCTAACATAGGTTAGTCCTTAAGCACTAAATCCATGCCTAAATACCGTGACGAGTAAGAAAATAAGGAAGAAGTACTACGGATATCAAAGCTTAAGAGTAAATCAGACAATATACTATTTCCATGAGATTTAAACGGTGTACAACGGTCAGTCAATTGGTTAAAGGGAAGTTATTATAATTTTTATATATTATTAGAATTTAGTACAATTACACCTATAAACACAGGTAGTTTTGCAATTTTCCCTATATATAACGGGAAGATAAGTGGTATTCAAGTTACTTCCAAAACCAAGATGTATCAACTTGCTAATTGCTTATCATTATTGAATTTTTTTTTAAAACTTCTTTCTTGATTTTACTTTCGTCATGATTCATTGAAGTTACAATGTCATTATAATATATGGTAATGAAAATGTACCTTAAACCTTAAAAAAAAAAAAATCAACTGAAACAACCAAAACCGTTGACCAATTACATCTTCACCGACCAAATCACCAAATTATTAAAACTTTATTCAAATAATAAACAAAAAAAGAAAAGAAAAACACATATTAATTATTTGTTTTCTTCATGAAAGAGCGAAATTGAAGGCCAGCTTCACATGTCTGTCTGCTCGCAGACGCAGCTTATTTTCTTCTCCATCCACTTTTCCCACGTCAAAATCCCAGAAAAAAAATAGTAATTAATTTTAAAAAAATAGCTGATTTGAAGAATATCAGTGCTCCATTCACGTGCATGGCCTGAGAAAGTAGCCGTTAATTGTCAACTCCTGTTTTAAAATAATATAGGACAAAAATTAACAACTGTGCGTTTGCTAAAGAAATCACTTAATCTAGCTGCTGACTTTGAAATCACCACATATATATTCATTTTCACATTGTTTGTTTTACGTGTGTGGTTTTTCAACACTTGGGAGTTGGGGGATGTGATTCAAAAATGGGAAACAAAAAGATCATGTGGTGTGTGTGTACACACACAAACACATCGATCATTACTTTTAGTGTTGGTTGTCAGATCATCAAATGGTGCCAATATAATTGATCTAAAAACGAAGGTTGATCAAAATGGGGCCCTCTGATTTGAAGTTACAATGGCATGATATGATCAGTACCAAAATTATGTTGTTGATGAGATTTTCTTGTCTATATATGAAATAGCATAAATTTGGCATTCGAGTACCTTTATATATATATATATATATATATATATATATATATATATATATATATATCAAGCACAGACGCCGAAGGAGTGAAGTTGAAATTGAACAGCCGGCCATTGCCTGCGGTGCACCAAATTATGAATAGTAATATATACCAATTGATTCCATATCCATAAGATTATTAATAAGTTCTGTTCGGAACATGTCGAGGACTCTAATAATATTGAAATTTTTTTTTATATATACGGATAAATATTCATAATAAAATTTGAACCGTTATTATTAACATGGATGCAGAGATACAAACTAACTGAGTTATGAGAGGATTTGTGAAACTTTGTGCATGGAATAAATTGATATTAAAACTATGATTAAACCATGGTCCAACGAGTAGAGATGGCTCCGGTTCGGTTCAAACTAGCCGATTCTTAATAGGAACCGGAGAGCCTGGTTCCAGTTTCGGTTAGGAATCGAGAACCGCACTAGAATGAAAGGACCGGGTTCCGGTTATGGTATTTTTAGAACCAAAATCGTCGGTTCTAGAACTGGCGGAACTGCCGGTTCCGATTTCAAATGTTTTATATATATAGAACAGGCCTCAACGGTTATGTTGCTGTTGGGCAAAATTTTTTTTTTAAAAAAGTAAAAATAAAATTGGATCGGTTCCAGAACTAGAACCGGTACCCCACGGTTTCAGTTCCAGTTCTTCTATTTAAGGGAATCAAAACCGCTAGTTCTGAAACCGTGACCATCCCTACTGTCGAGGAGGGGTCTATGCTAGCCCTAGTTTGATGTGGTTAATTATTTAAATTAATTTAGGTAGCATTTTTATTTTTTAGTGTATTTTTTGGACAATTGGAAGGCCACGTGAGTTTGCCAAACATTTTGCCTCAAAATAATGTGTAGTACTGATGTTAATTATTCACTGGTTACTACTGTGCCCTTATTCAATTATTTATTGTATTGGTGTGCTTTAATTATATACTCCCTGATTCTTTTTATCTTTCCCCTCAACTACATTCATCACTTTGCCTTAATTCATGATTCAACAAAACTCAGATACCTCGTGAGTTTATTTAATTAACTTTTGATTTAATATTTTTATTTTTTATGTCATTTGAATTTATAAACCAACGGTATGAATTTAAGAGTCAGATTTATTAATTTAATTTTTTATAGAAGATAACAAAAAAAAAATCTTTAATAGTATAAGTAACATTTACAACTTTGTGAGTAATTATTCTCAATAAAAAAACTTTTTAAGTAATGTTCATAATTTTATATTAATACTATAAAAATAAATTTTTAGAATCGTACGCATAACGCTGTAAGCTAATAGATTGTGAAATGAAATCTCACTTTTGTAAGAAAAGATATTGACATATTTCTCAATAATTGTTATTATTGATTTTGAAGAGAATAGCTTGACAATATCAAGACCATAATAATAATATCCCAAATCATCTCTTTTAAGTAAACTTAATTTGTCTCATTTACTTTACTCCCTCACAGAATTTTCTAGATCAGACCTGACTATATTGTTAAGGAAGATATAATTATGTTCCTGACCAAAAAACTAATCTGATCATTACCAAAAATCAAAAAATAAAAAATAATAAAAGTAAAAACACTGAAACAATTACAATTAGCACGGTACTTAGGATACTAATTAATGAAATAATTACACATGCCTTCTCCTTTCCAAACATCTCCTTGTTTGCTCCCGCGTGGATTCTATCAAAAAGCAATGCAGAGAACCAAGTCTTTTTTTTTTTTTTTTTAATTTTATTTTTGCATTTAGTTTCGATAAATAAAAAAATAAATAAAAAAGGTGGTTTTAACTTAAGTTAACGTTAGCATACAAGAGAAGAAAGAAAGTGGAAATATGATTGCGTGCTTCACTTTTGAGTAAGCTGTCAAGCTAAATCATGATTGCAAAAATGGGTCCCAGATTGAGCGTACCCAGCCCAGATCAGTAATAAAAGCACAAGTGTTTTTGTAAAACAAAAAGTTTGATGGATTGATTAGATTAGACTAAGGAATTTCATTAATTGACACCGTTGATATTTTATTTATTAAAAAAATCTTAAGTCAGTGCTGTCTAATCCTCTAAATCACCGTAAATGAGCCGTTAACTTTCTTATATATATACGTTGTAATGTAAACACTACCTTTACATTAATGAGAATTAGTTTAGTTGGTGAAAGTATTTACTAGTATTTAAGTATATATTAGCACTTTATTAAAAAATAAGGTTTGAATCTCGTTGGTAATCTCTTTTAATGAATAATTTATAAATGCCACTATAAATTTTTATTGAGGCCTATAATATACCTGATCTAAGACTAGGATAAATTTTTGTTTTAAAAATAAAAAAAACACTAACTTTTATTATTTATATATCAAACTTTATCTAAATATTATACAGTAAGTTTGAATATTGCTATGTCTTTAAATAAATTCCTCAAATTATGAGAATTAAATTTAATCATTATTATTGTTTGATTTTTTAATAAGACGTGCATTATTGTATAAATTTTTATCATATGTTTGTTTGAATTTTTTTTTCTTTTAATTAATTGAATATTTGATATAAAATATTCAAAAGTGTTAAAAAACAAATTTTGTATTTATTTATGGAACCTCGAATGCAAAATTGTATTTACTCAACTTAATAGTGTGGAAAATATAATCTTCACCTTAAATTATGTTTATTTTCTAAATTTCATTTCTACCGCTAACAATACATAATAAAAAAAGAAAAAAAATTAAAAAAAAAAGAGAAAAAGAAAACCCACCATAACCGAATTTTAAAGGTGGGGTCCATACTCATAACAGCTATAAATAACAAAGGCTTGTGAACACAGCAAACCTCCTCTCTCTCACAAAAAGCACTCCGCTCTTCACTTTTCTCCATTTTCATTTACTTCACAAGTCACAAAACACCCTTCTCTCTTCTCTCTCCCTCTCTCTTTTACTTCAGTTTCTACAGCACAACAAAAACAGTTTTCAGGCAGCGACCCACCACAAGTAGGTGAGATTTTTCCTAGGCTTCAAAGGTTTTAGCAACAAAAATGGTCGACGTTGACCGGAGAATGACCGGTCTAAACCCGGCTCACGTTGCCGGCTTACGCCGTTTATCAGCTCGAGCAGCCGCGCCATCAGCCGCAGCCTCCCTGCCCGTCCGCAACGGCCTCGTTTCCTTCTCTTCATTAGCTGAAAAGGTCATAACCCATTTGAAAACCTCGGGTATTCAGGTCCAGCCGGGTCTATCCGACGCCGAATTCGCCAGAGCTGAGGCCGAGTTCGGATTCGCCTTCCCTCCCGACCTCCGCGCCATTCTCTCCGCCGGCTTGCCTCTCGGACCCGGCTTCCCCGACTGGCGCGCCACAGGCACCGCTCGCTTCCACCTACGCGCTTCTCTTGATCTACCAATCGCTGCCATCTCTTTTCAAATCGCCCGCAACGCTCTTTGGTCCAAATCGTGGGGCCCCAGACCTTCCGACCCGGAAAAGGCCTTACGAGTCGCGAGAAATGCCCTCAAAAGAGCCCCACTTTTGATACCCATTTTCAACCATTGCTACATTCCTTGTAACCCGTCCTTGGCTGGTAATCCGATATTTTTCGTCGATGAAAATCGCATTTTTTGTTGTGGTTTGGATCTATCCGATTTCTTCGACCGTGAGTCATTGTTCCGGAGCTCCCAAACCGACCCGCAGCTGCTTAAGAAGCAGAGGTCGGTCAGTGAGAAAACAGCTGGCTCATCGTCAAATTTTTCACGCAGAAGTTTGGATACTGGTCTCGGGTCAAGAACCCCAAGATGGGTCGAATTCTGGAGCGACGCAGCTGTTGATCGACGTCGGAGGAACTCCTCGTCGTCCTCTACTTCGTCGCCGGAGCGGTTTTTCGAAATGCCCAGATCCAAAATCCCTAAATGGGTGGATGAATACATAACTCAAATCGGGTCGGTTTTAAGAGATGGAGGTTGGAGCGAATCCGATATTGTGGATATCGTGAACGTCTCGGCTTCTGGTTTTTTCGAAGGAGAGATGGTTTTGTTGGACAATCAATCGGTTTTGGATGCGTTGCTTTTGAAAGCGGATCGGTTTTCAGATTCGCTCCGAAAATCCGGGTGGAGCTCCGAGGAGGTGTCGGATGCTTTTGGATTTGATTTTCGACCGGAGAAGGAAAAGAAACCAGTAAAAAAACTGTCGCCTGAGCTGGTGGAAAGAATTGGGAAACTGGCTGAGTCGGTTGCCCGGTCATAGTACGGCATCGGGAGATTCTTTTTCATTTTTTGGGTTTTATAATTTTAAGATCTCGGGGTTTGTTTTTTTTTTCTTTTTTCGGGTAAAAGAAATAGAAATTGAAAATACATGGGGAAACGCGTTTGTACTATGAAACAACGCGTATAAAAGAGTTCAAATTACATGATTACTCATATATATATATATATATATATGTATAAATAAAATATTAAATGAAAAAAAAATGTTACATATTATTTCCATTTTATTTCATGTTCATGTTGGAATTATACTTTGATATATTTGTTTACAGCTCACGATTATTAAACAAAATTTAATAAATTTTTACTGTGGTTATTTTTTTTTTATAATAATAAGATATGTGGAGCTGAACTGGCTCAGCTTTCTAAATCGGCACCGGCGCACGTGTGCGACTTTTTCTTGTATAAAAAGACATTAATGGGTCCCATCCCATTTTGGGAAGCTGAACTCGAATCAAAACAATTGCCTTGGTGCGCTGGGTGTGGGACAGCTTATTATGCTTCCCATTACTCATCACACACAAAACGGTATCATTTTCTGTCGTACTGGGTATTATATATGTATTTTGCTATTGGTTGCAAACAACTCAAACTTTTACTTTTCATTTTTTTCTGAAAAAATCTCACACTCAGGTCAGGTGCTGATCCGGTTTCTGGGAAAAACAATTTTTGTGATTTTTGAAAAACACTTTCACGTTTTTTACACCCATAGAGGTAAGTGAAGTGAAAAATGTCTGAAAAAATCTCTTCTTTTAAGAAAATATTTAAGACAGATATATAGATAGAGAGATAAAGATATTATTTTTCATTTTTTTTTTAATTTATAAAAATAATAATAATTTCTTGGAATTTGGAAAAGAAAAGATATTGTTTTTACAGAGAAAATCCTGACACAGAAACCTTCTCTCAACGTTTAGCTTTTAAGAGACACAACAACGAGGTGGAATTCACATCTGAAAATGGCAATAGAAAAAGTTGACAAAAACCCGCGTAATTACCACCAAAGGTTCGAGGGTATATTTGGTAAAGCAAAACAAAATGAAAAAATGGGACCATGTGATGTGGGGTCCGTACTTGAGATGGGATAGTTAATAAGAAAGGAAACAAAATTCGATTTTTTTTTTTTTTTATTTGATTGATTTGGTTGGGATTTTTGAATGGCGATAGTGGAGAAAGTACATATGGGATTGTTTTTTTGTGTTTGGGCTTCTCTTCTCAATTTTTCTCATGCTACATTTTCAGGGAGCATCAAGAGTAGGTCCACATGTGGAGGAGCGTGACCAGTACGGACACCCAAATTTTGGAATTTTTGACCATCGGATTTAAAAAAAAATTAAAAAAAATGTTGGGGAGGTAATGATTTTGATTTCTATCTAAGTTTTCTTTTTTGTTTTTGGTTAAATGGATTGGACTAAAGATGCCATAATTTGATTATGATTTCTATGTCTGGAAATTACTTTTTCTTCTTTTTAGATACGTGTAAGTTAAATTCAAATATTAATTTTAAGTTCAATTAATATAAATGTTAAATTCCGCAATCTTTGACTAATTCTAAGGTAAAAGAATGACTATTTTTAAGTCCACTGGTGAAATAAGAATTTAAGATGAATTTTATAACTAATTATTGCATTTATTATTAATGTCACATCTTAGGATAACTTAGGGTGATCTTATGGAAAGTGAGATCAGGGGTTTTTGATAAGGACATTTTCATTTACATATTATCTAAGTTACCAAAATCTTAAAACATTCAAAATAAAAAATAAAAACTAATAGGAGAATGATAATAGTTTGTTTAAATAAAGACAATGCTTGGCATATATATATCTACATTAAAGAGTTGGTGCAAAATCCTTTTCCATCCAGCAAATGATGTGTGCCAGATGATCCAACTCAACCGCATGCAAAATCCCAGTGGATACTGTAGTGCAGTGCAACAACAATCACTGTATATACTAATAATACGTAGCTACAATTATCAAATCTATAACGTATTCGTTTTAGGGCACAAGTTAACGTTTTTCAAATATGAATAATAAGAAGAGTGGTTGGGTAAATTAATAAAATTGAGTAGAGGTGGATGGGAAACGGCCAGTGTTGGTCACATGGGAATTTGGCTTGTAAAGAATATTTGGTTAGCAATAATTACAAGTGACAGGCTCAATAATGAAAATCAAAGGCCTGAAAGTCTGAAACCAGTCAAAAATGGGTTCTTTTTGGAGCATGAGCATCCCAAAGCACACATTAAATGCTCCAACGGTCACTACCTTGCTTGCACCTGCCTGCACCACCACCACCACCACCACCACCTGAACCGACCGTTGCTCTGTCACGTGTTAGCCTCACCGCCTATTCACTATCTTCACGTGCCACCTCTTATTCACAAATTGTATTTGTATTACTATTCTCTTCTACAAAGTAATATTACATACATACAATACAATACAGAAAAAAAGAAAAAAAAAAATGGACCCAAAAATTTTAATGAGTATGGGCTTCTCCTCTCACTAGTCGTTGTGTCTGCAGATTCCAAGACAATCCGATGAGTCAAATTTCCAAGGAACTCAACCCCACCTGCCTGCATTTTGTTTCCTATTCTAATTACAATCACTTCTCATTTTCAGCCTACATTTTCTGTTAAATCATGTTAATGTAAGGATATTCAATTAAATCTTCCAACACAACAACCCGTTTAATTAATTACGTTAAAAATCATAATATCAATACAATACCTACCTGATTATATTCAAATTTTACTTTACCTATTTATACAAAAAAGTTTTCTATTCACAGAGAATATATATACCTGGACCGCACATATAATAATTATTTTCGACAGATCTCGATTAACCTCTAACTCGGTTTTAAATCTATTCAAATTCATAGTTGCAACCTCTCTATTAAGGAGGGTAGGGTGGTGCATGTTAATCATTTATTATTATTATTATTTTGTTGTGTTTTTTGTCTGGCTGAGACTGGGAGGGAGAGGAAGTGGTGACCTCCATTGTCGCGAGGTGGACAATAGCATTTGGGGAGGGTTTTAATGAGACGGATACATGAGATGGGCTATATGGATCCGACATTGGACGCTAGTAGTAATTCAAGTTTTTTAAGAAGATTCTCATACATTTTGGATTGCGACCACACGTTGACATTAGGGTGCAGAGGCTGAGGCTGGGACGATTTCTTTTGGACTATTCTGCAACTGTTTTTGATATTTAAAGCTCTTCTTTGTTCGGTCCATTATTGCCCACCCTTACTGTTTAACATTGTCAATGGCTTCATTCATTCATGTATATGCAATCACACACACACACACAACATTATGGATGCAACTACTTTTGAATATACAATTACTCTTTTAGCGTGTTCGCATGGATCTGTCTATGCATGGAATGTACAATCAGATACATTCACAGTTGTTCAAAATTTTAGATTAACTAGATACAACACCACACAAAAGGGTCCATTTTGTGTATGTGGAATCTGCCAAATTTTATAGTAGACAAACACAAACTTTCACATTTATAGCACTGTTTATGATGGAAGTGCAACTGCTGCTGAATATGGAAATTTGGGGGAATTCATGCAAGAGCTAGATTTGAGAATACACAGATTTCTGCAAGTGTTTATATTTAAAGAATGTTTTTTGGGTAAATGTAAGTATGCAGACAAGTTACATGTGCATGAGATGAGCACTGTTGAATGACATTGGACCCCATTTGTCAGTAAAATTATTGCTAATCAAATCAATATATCAATTAGGCTATATTATGTCAAACTTATTCTGCTGACTTTTGAGTCATGAGGGTCATTTTTTTCTTTGCTTTTCTTTTGGTTTTGAACTTTACTGGTTAAAGACAAACACAGATCCATGATTATAGTTACAAGACAAGCGAATTAGAGGAAATATCATGATCAACGGGCTCACAGACACCGGACACCTTTAGTTTAGTGGACTTTATTGATGCAAAATATCGGATAACAAACCGGCAGAGAGATATGCGGTACAAAATAAAATTGAATTATTTTTTTATTTTAAAAAATTAGGCATCAGTTACTTGGATATAATTTGATTTTTCTTGAATAATTGTAAGTTATATTTGGTCATTCTGATATTAATTACTATTTATATAGTTCGAATATTTTATTTTGATAATAAAAAAAATCTATCCTCCCTATACCTAAAGATAAATTTAAATCTTAATTATTAAGATGAAAGGGAAACTGTACTAATTATTTGATTTAAAAATGAAACTTTTTTTTTTTTTTTCTCAGAGACAATTTTTATTACTTGTTTAAAGCTTATTGTGCTTTTAAGTTGGATTTTCGACCCTTATAGATAGACTCTAATGGGAAAATTTTAAATTTCCTATTTTTTGTTTTATCACATTTTTTTTTAAATAAAAAAAAACCTTGCAAATCACCTCTTACCTTTACTCCAAAGAAAAAAAAGTGGTGTATACCTCCCCGTATTCAAAAATTTTTAGAATACTATGAGAGTAACTATCTCTAGATTGTAGGAGTAAATTCGGACTGCAAATGTAATGCGGCCCCTCAATTTGCTTGGTATCAGATTTTAAATATATATATATATAACACCGGAAAAAAAAACTTTAGATCTAGTAAACATATAGTTTTAGAAATATTATTAAATCCTTCTCTAGTTTGGTGTATTCATTAAATTCCCCTCTAGTTTTATTTATAGCTAAAATCTCCCGCTGTAGTTTGGTATATTCGCCAAAATTCTTCCTACCGTTAGTTTTAATTAACAAAATACCATTGACCGTTAACTTTTCAGTTATGAATATTATTAAAATCTCCCTCTAACTTGATGTATTAGTCAAAATCTCCCTATAGTTTTATTTATAATTAAAATTCCCCCCATAATTTCATTTTATAGTCAATTTCCCCCTACCATCAATTTTAATTATTAAAATACTTTTAACCATTAAATTTCTGTTAAAAATTCTAGGGCACTAAGGGTATAAAGATATATATATATATATATTAAATTAAAATATTTTAATTTATAATATTAATGAATCTCTACCGTCCATAATATGATCACATTTGAGATTAAATATAAAATATTTAAAATTAAAAAATTAAAAAAAATTTGAATCTCCGCCGTATATAGATGGACGGTGGAAGTCATAAACACAAAATTTTTTTAAAAAATTAATAACTTTTTTAAAAAAAAAAGAAAAAAAAAGAAAAAAAATCTTCATCGTCCATCTCCATATTATAATGGACATTAGTTATAAAATTTAAAATATTAAATTTTTTTAAAAAAAGTTAAATCTCCACCGTGCATAGATAGACAGTGGAAATCATAAATACAATATTTTTAAAAAACAATTACCAAATTTTTTTAAAAAAATTAAAAATAAAAAGATAAATCTCCACCGTTTATTTCCATATTATGATGGACATTAGAGATTAAATTTAAAATATTAAAAAATTAAAAAAAATTTAATCTCCACTGTTCGCAGATCGACGGTGGAAATGATACACACAAAAGTTTTTTTAAAAAAAATTAAAAAATTAAAAAAAAAATCTCCACCGTCCTTCTCTATAGATTTTAAAATTTTAAATTATTTAATATTTTATATTTGATCTCTACTGTCTATCATATGATAGATAATAGAGATTTCATAATATTATAATTTAATATATATAGATATTTACCTTTATACCTTAGTGCCTTAAAGTTTTTAACAAAAAATTAATGGTAAAAATATTTTGATAATTAAAAATGTAATTAACTATAAAATGAAACTACGGAAAAAATTTTAACCATAAATGAAACTATAAGAATATTTTGACTAATACATTAAATTATATGAAAATTTTAATAATATTCCTAACTGAAAAGTTAACTGTCAATGACATTTTGGTAATTAAAATTATCGGTAGGAAAAATTTTGACGAATACACCAAACTACAGAGAAAATTTTAGCTATAAATGAAGTTAGAAGGGGAATTTTGACGAATACACCAAACTACATGAGGATTTTAATTTTAATAATATCCCTATAGTTTTATTATCTTACATTAATGTATTAAAAAAGAACTTTCCAGCTGACAGAAACAAAGCTGGAGAGCTATAACTTTTCTTGTGATGTACACTACGATCCTGTATTGTATAGAAAGCAGCACATTTACATCACTGCTCCAAATAAATGCTGTACAATTCCTGTGTAATCCAAAAATGAAAACTTCAAATTTTTTACACTGCCTGAAAAATTTCACCCTCTTCTTCTTCCTCTGCTATCTTCTGAGGTGATCTCATCACTTTAACCCTAAAGGCTGCCTGCACATGTTTACTAGGACACCTCAAGACACAACATTATCTAAATAGAAAAGGAAAGAAATTTGAAACTGTTCATGCAATTAAACAGAATGTTAGGGTCATTTATCACCTTCTTGTCAGAACCGAACGAGATAACATCTGATGGACGGAATCGAGTAGGGAAGTTCGGAGATACTCGATACCTCCTCTCCTCATTACTGCACATGTATAGAGCAAAATCTTAGAGGAGCTTCACGGATTTAAGAAGACATCAAGACTGAATACTTTCAACTTACTCGGTGATGTAGGTACCATGCTCACTCCGCAAATCAATTAGAAAAAAGGCACCATCTTTATAGCTGACACGAGCATGCATTTTGGAGACCTGAGATAGAAACGTTAAAATGATAAGAGCATGACTAACCAGATCAATAAAACCAAAACAGGTGAATGGAAAAGCTGCTACGCCACCTGGGGTGAAGGTATCACTATTGATGTTTCTGGAAAATCCTCGTGAGTTTCACTCCTGCGGTCAGAGTACCACATCGTACGATTAACTAATATCTAAATAAACCAGTATCAATATGAATTGAAATCAGATGCATACCCAATGATGCAGGTTACATTCTCATCCCTCCTTAGTCGAGTAGGTTGTGAAACAAGAGTCTCATTTCCAGATGGTAATAGAAACCAGCTACAAAGTGAACAAGATATTAAGAACAGAAATATTGTAGCACGTGTTTATCAATAAGAAAAGGTTTGTTGGATGGTATTAACAAATACAAGGTTAATCATACGCACTCTCCATTCATAGAACGCTCGAGTGCATCATCATCACGAAACCATGTCCGTAACTGGTCATTTGCCTAAAGTAATTGTGAACCAGATATTAGCTTCGACAGCATCACAAATTCATAACTTCTATTGGAAATTTAACGTCTCTCTGAAGTCATAACTACAGAAATAACAAAGCAACATACCTTGTCCGAGAGTCTGCAACTTTGCGACCTACCTTCAAGTTTTGAGCTGCAAAGGAATACAATGAATTTTCCGTTCTACTCAAATAAATTGATATGAAAAGAGGTGCAAAAACTCTGAGGTGTATACATTGCAATAATATTTTCATCCTTGTCCTGAGCAGAGAGCTCTATAAAATGCATTAACTTAACAGTATAGACAAAACAAGTATGTCCGACACCTTTTCATTGAGAACAGAAAATTCATAACATGTAGGAAATATATCTTAATCTTTATTAATAATATTTACTTGATTAAAATAGGATATTATCATATTAGAATAGGTTTCCTAAGTTATAGGAATTCCTAAATCATAGTGATTAGATTAAAGTAATTTCCTTATTTTTATTAGAGTCCTACATGTATATAAAGAGTTGTACCTCTTATTGACTAAACATAAGATTGAGATTATTTCTCTCATATTTTTCCACATGGTATCACAACCTAGGGTTTTCTAGGGCTTACAATTTTTTTTTTATTTTGGCTTTTATAGCCGCTTTTTCTTTCTTTTTCGGCCCGCATTGCCCTTTTTTTGCCTCCACCGCTGTTTTTCTTTCTTCTTTGGCCTGCATTGCGGATTGATTTGTTCTCTCCCCTACATTGAATTATTCTATCCAATTTGACCATGTCTATGTTACGTGGCTAGTCTTTTAGAGTTGGTTATGCATGTTTTAATTTAAATTAATAAATTGTAGTGGGATGTTACTACTGCAGAGTGGAGTCCTAGTCTTATGGGAAAAGCTATCCTAATCCCATTTGTATTGGGAAGTCGGTTGTAACTCTTTTCCTATTTTTTAGCTAGTTAACGTTGTAATTGATGTCTATATAAGTAGATTGAAGTCAGTAATAAAGGCATCGAATTTTACTTCAGTTAATAGAGTTTTACTCAGAGGTCAAGGGCTCCTCCATTAGCCTGGTTCAATTATATTTCATTTATTCTTCTAACAATAGGTTCCAGTAAGCAGAAGAGGAATAATCCTCAGTACGTACCACAGTGGTATCAGAGAAAGGGTATGGATCAAAGAGTGGAGAGATTAGAAACTGAAGTAAGCTCTCTCAACGGCGGTCAACAGCAAATTCTAGAGAAGCTTGATGAGTTGTTTGATAAACTTAACTCACAGAGTTTCAAACCAGTGGTTGCTTCCGAATGTGAGGAAGGAGAGAGCTCTAAGGCTCCTTTCTTTGACCAAAGTGGACGACCTGACAACAGTAATGGGGTTCACTTTGCTGGTTCACACCACTCCTACACTCCGAAGCTAATCAAACTTGATTTTCTTCGCTTTAACGGCGGTGAAGATACAACTAGCTGGTTATGCAGAGTAGAGCAATTCTTTCAATTTCACCAAACTCCAGTCGAAGATCGTGTGGCCCTCGCATCCTTTCATCTGGAGGGAGATGCTCAATTATGGTACCAACTAGTCAAGCAGGAAGGGGTCGTTATGACTTGGCAAGAGTTTCGAGATGGCATCAATACAAGGTATGGTCCAACTCAGTTCCAAGATTTTTTTGGTGATCTAATTAAGTTACAGTAAGTTGGAACAGTACGTGACTATCAGACCCAATTTGAAAAATTACTATCTAAAGTGGGCCACCTCCCTCAAGACCGTCAAGTTAGTTGTTTCATCAGCGGATTGAGAGATAACATTAAGGCTGATGTGCTTGCGGGACGACCAACATCCTTATCATCAGCCATTAGGTTAGCTCGCTTATATGAAGCTCGCAATTCTGCACAACGACGGAGTACAATTGCTCCTGAATCAAAGAAGAATTTTGTAGCAAACAAAGAGACCACATCTAGCACTTCAAACCTTCCCGTTCAACGCATGACACCAACCAAGTTACAAGAGCAACGAGCAAAGGGTTTGTGTTACAATTGCAATGAGAAGTTTGCCCCTGGACATCGATGCAAGAAGTTATTTTTAATTGAAGCTTATGATGAAGACGATGGTGATGTTATTATGGAAGATGAGGGAGCCATTCTAGAAGAGTCCAACGTGGTACCTGAGATCTCTTTACATGCTATCTCCAGTGCACGAGCACTAGAAACTATGCGGATAAAGGGAAGTATTGGACAGTCGAGTACAATTGTTTTGGTGGATTCAAGAAGCACCCATAACTTTATAAGTGAAGAACTAGCTAGTAGAGTGGGGTTGCAACCTGTGAAGGAAGGCAAATTACAAGTAGTAGTGGCCTCAGGTGAAAAACTCTCCAGTCAAGGTAAATGCTCGAATGTAACATTATACTTGCAAGGGGTTTCTATTTTTGTGGATTTTTATTTGCTTCAATTAGAAGGATACGATATAATCTTGGGAGTTCAATGGATATGTACCGTGGGTCAAATTTTATGGGATTTTACTAAGTTGCAGATGAGATTTAAAATTGCAAGTAAGGAAGTGGTGCTTCAAGGAGAGTCCTTGCCAGTTGACAAATTGATTGGGGAATTAAAAGTCGAGAAGTAAGAAAATGCAAGAGGGGTGTGCTACTTCAATTACTCACCAGTGGGACCTTACCACCTAAATCCAACGTGGTACATAACCCTTTACAATTGCAGGAGCTTTTGGAAGAATTTCAAGATTTATTTGTGGAGCCTAAAAGCTTACCACCTCCACGTTCTAAAGACCATAAAATTCCTTTGGTGTCTGGAAGTGAGCCTGTTTGTGTCAAGCCATATTGTTACCCGCACTACCAGAAGACAGAAATAGAAAAATTGGTAGCAGAAATGTTATCCTCAGGAGTGATTAAACTCAGCAACAGTCCTTACTCATCACCAGTTATCTTAGTTAAAAAGCATGATGGATCTTGGCGTATGTGCGTGGACTATCGAGCTCTTAACAAGATCACAATTAAAGATCGATTTCCGATTCCAATCATTGATGAATTACTAGATGAACTAAACGGGGCAAAAATATTTGCAAAGCTTGATCTACGAAGCGGATATCATCAAATTCGTGTAGTACCGGAAGACACACCAAAAACAGCTTTTCGAACTCACCATGGTCACTACAAATTTCTGGTGATGCCATTTGGTCTTATGAATGCACCTTCGACCTTTCAAGCTTTAATGAACGAGGATCAACCAATAGCATTCTTTAGTCAAGCCTTACAAGGAAAAAATTTATTGTTGTCCACATATGAGGAGGATATTTTAGCTTTGGTGTTGGCAATGCAGAAATGGCGTCCATACTTGCTTGGGCACCAATTTATAGTGAGAACGGATCATCGAAGCTTGAAGTATTTATGGAAGCAAAGAATTACTACTATAGCACAACAACGATGGTTGTATAAATTGATGGTCTTTGATTTTGTGATTGAGTACAAACAAGGAAAAGAGAATGTTGTAGCTGACATTCTTTCGAGAAGAGAAGAGGTTGAAAAAGCTAATGGAAGTGGTGGACTTGCAGCAATTACACAGCCAATTTCTAATTGGGTGGAGGCCATTAAAGAAGAAATGAAGTCAAACTCTGACATGCAAATACTATCCAAACGCATTAAGAGTGATGAAGCAGTAGGCCCTTGGAAACTCAAAGATGACATTATTTTCTTTAAAGAAAGGATTTTTCTTGCTGAAAATTCTGCACTAATTGAGGATATTATAGGGCAGTTTCACAACAGTACCCATGAAGGATTCCATAAAACGTTCCAAAGAATTAGAGCCAATTTCTTTTGCACTGGAATGAGGAGAAAGATTCGTGAATTTATTGTAGCTTGCGATACGCGTCAAAAAAATAAAACAGAGCAACTTGCCCCGGCAGGACTGCTTCAACCCCTTCCAATTCCATGTCAGGTATGGGAAGATATTTCTATGGATTTTATTGATGGCTTTCCTATATCTAAGGGAAAATCTACCATTCTAGTTGTTGTGGATAGACTCTCTAAATATGCACATTTTGTCTCTATGTCACATCCTTACACAGCCATCAATGTTGCTCAATTATTTTTTGATAATATCTTTAAGTTGCATGGAATGCCGAGGTCTATAGTTTGTGATCGAGATCTGACTTTCACTAGTTTATTTTGGTCCCAACTATTCAAGATGAATGGTACTAATTTCAACTACAGTTCTGCCTACCATCCACAAACCGATGGCCAAAGTGAAGTAGAGAATCGTACGTTAGAGATGTACTTGAGGTGTTTTACTAGTTCAAGACCTAAAGAATGGAGCAAATGGATATCATGGGCAGAGTATTGCTATAATACCAGTTGGCATTCATCAATTAAAACAACTCCTTTTAAAGTTGTTTATGGCAGGTCACCACCAACTCTATTATCTTACATTCCAGGCATGACAAGTGTTGATGCTGTAGAAGCACAATTAATGAATCGGGATCAGGTTATCAAGGAATTACAGGTCACCCTCAAGGAAGCTCAATCACGAATGAAGCGGGTGTATGATAAGCATCATACAGATCGAAACTTTGAAGAGGTAGATTGGGTATATTTAAGGTTGCAACCTTATCGACAAGCGTCCATTGCGGTGCGGAAAAATCTCAAGCTATCTTCCAAGTATTATGGTCCATTCAAGGTTCTTAAGAAAATTGGGGCTGTTGCATGTAAATTGGAATTTGCCTAACGAATCCCGAATCCATCCAATGTTCCATGTTTCATTGTTAAAAAAGAAAATTGGAGATAATATTGTTGTTCAAGTTGAGTTGCCGGTTGTATGCAGAGAAAAAGATGTTCTTTATCCTAAACCGCAAGTAATATTGGATCATCGATGGCGCAAGAAAAGAGAAGAAATTCTTGTCCATTGGCAAGGATCGTCACCTGCTGAAGCCACATGAGAAGACCTGGAAGCTATGAAGAAACAGTTCCCTGACCAAAGCCTTGAGGACAAGTCTGTTATTTAAGGGTGGAAGAATTGTTACATGGCTAGTCTTTTAGAGTTGGTTATGCATGTTTTAATTTAAATTAATAAATTGTAGTAGGATGCTACTACTGTAGAGTGGAGTCCTAGTCTTATGGGAAAAGCTATCCTAATCCCATTTGTATTGGGAAGTCAGTTGCAACTCTTTTCCTATTTTTTAGCTAGTTAACGTTGTAATTGATGTCTATATAAGTAGATTGAAGTCAGTAATAAAGGCATCGAAATTTACTTCAGTTAATAGAGTTTTACTCAGAGGTCAAGGGCTCCTCTATTAGCTTGGTTCAATTATATTTCATTTCTTCTTCTAACAATAGGTTCCAGTAAGTAGAAGAGGAATAATCCTCATTACGTACCACAGAAATCTCATCTGCAACTTAGTAAAATCCCATAAAATTTGACCCAACGTACGTAACCATTGAACTCCCAAGACTATATCGTATCCTTCTAATGTTATGATCCCACATCTACTAAGTATGGGCATTGTTCTAAAAATCGGCCTAGGCGCTAGGCGGTGGCCGGCCGCGGCGAATATGGCCAATTCGGCCATATTCTGCGGCTGGCTACCTAGGCGGCCCTAGGCGCCCGCCTAGGCGGACTAGTCGGTCCTAGGCGGACCTAGGCGGTCCTAGGCGGCCGCCCAGCCGTGGAAGCCTTTTTATTTATTTATTTATTTTTTTTTCAACTAACATCTAAAACACAAAAATCTTAGGTAAATAATCACTCCCTAAGTATTATGATCATCTCCAAAGGTGAACAATATATGCATTATTATTTTTCTAGGTGGTCAACGGTGCGGTTAACACGTTAACCGTTGACCACCGAGGAACCGCCTAGGCGCCGATTAATGGGCGCCTAGCCGAAAAATCGCTAGGCGCTACCCCGCCGCCTAGGTAGCGCCTAGCGATTTTTAGAACACTGAGTATGGGATTAGTGGTTGGTATATAACTTGCTAGGCACCCTTCTCTTACAATCCGGTTTTTAAGGGTGAGTTCTACCTAGTGGGTTCTTATCAAGTGGTATCAGAGCCTGCACTCCGCGGATCCCGCATCGGGTAGCCTTGGCCATGTAATTTCAAATACCGGAGTTGCAGTGGACCCCGAAAAAATCATTGCAATGGTTAGTTGGCCGAAACCCACAACTCTGAAGGCACTCCGAGGCTTCCTAGGCCTAACCGGCTATTACCGAAAATTTATTCAAAATTTTGGTAAAATAGCAGGACCACTTACAAAGATGCTGAAGAAGGATTCATTAAAATTCCCCAGACAAACTTCAAAATATCCAATCAACATATCCACTGAATGGGGGGAATTATTTGCAGTGCTCCCAAGCGATGAGAACATTCTTGTAGGAAAGAGGAAAACCAGATCATCTAACGGGAGTTGCTCCAAGTCCAACAGATCCAAAATTCAATGTGTGGGATGAAGAGGACTCCATGATCATGTCCTGGCTCTGGAATTCAATTCCCTAGAAATCAGCGAAACTTGTGTGTTTCCGTCCACTGCTAGAGAATTTGGAAGGCTGTTTGTCAGACATATTCAAAGTTGCGTGATTTAGCACAAATACATAAGATCAAAATGAAGATGCCTACAACCAAACAAGGAGAACGATCAGTGACAGAATACTTTATTGTGTTGACGATGTTCTAGCAGGACATGGATCACTATCAGTGCCTCCAGATGAACTGCAGCAATGATGCAGTATTGCTCATAAATTTTGTAGAGAATGAAAGGATTTTTGAGTTTCTTGCGGGGTTGAATTCAGAGTTTGACCAAGTGCGAGTACAAGTGCTAGGAAAGGAAAAGTTGTCATCACTAAATGAAGCCATCTCCATGATTCGGGCTAAAGAAAGTAGGAGTGGAGTAATGCTTCAACCCCTGGCAACAGATAATTCAGCTACTCAAAAGGTGTGTCCAAAAACAAACCAGTCTTACACCACAATCAGCTATAAGTATGGAGCAATCTGATGTGTTGAAGACTAGAAATAGGGGAGCACAGTTTGGTGTACCTATTGCAAGAAACCTCGTCACACCCACGAGGTTGCTGGAAACTCAATGGTAAGCCGTCTTTCAACAAGAAGAATGGGAACTATGAAGGTGGACAACAAAAGTCCGGGCAAGCAAATTTGATTAATGGTGGCAAAGAGTCTGTTACCCACAAACAGAGGGAATTCAACCGAGAAACAATTGAAAAATTGAGAAATTTGCTGGAATTTCTCGAGAAACCTAGTGGTGGTGCCTGTTCCTTGGCACTCTCAGGTAAGTTTATTGCTCCCTATACATTTAATGTCTAACATACACCTACACCGTTTTCAGATTCTTGGGTTATTGACTCAGGTGCCACCGACCACATAACTCGCTCATCTCAAAAATTCAGAACATATATTCCCATAAATCCTAACCTTGTTTTTAATCTAGACTCCTATATGTAAATAAATGGTTGTAACTCTTATTGATTAAAAATAAGATTGAGACTATTTCTCTCATATATTTCCACAGAACATGAAAGGAAAAAAAAACTCAAATAAATGGTAGTGCAAAATTTCTAGTTCGGCAAATGCTTTTTCGAAAAGGAAGGCTTCTCCATTACACAAAAATCATAAAATTGAGTTTCTGATATCATAAGGTTAGAAAGGAAATCTTCTTCTTCTTCTTTTTTTGAACAAAGGGTTAGAAGACATATCAAGACAACTTGGAAAGCTAAAGACAATAAGGTTCGCCAGATCTAACCTGTTACCTCCTAACACCCAATCAAGCATCAAGGGCATAGCTATGTCAATAAAAACTCTCCCACCAACTCTTCCTGGATGTGGTATCCGAAACTTTGTCAAAAACTGCAAAACAGGAAACCATTATGCATGATGAATTATACTTAAGTATTAGCTTTATAACAAAATTTCACTAATGATGCATAAAGAACAAAACAACCTACCGACAGTGGCCCAAGTCCTACACCTATATAAGCCTTGTAAGTTGAAGCCATTATTGCAGCCATTCTCGCCATTCCATGGATAATGGCCACTCGCAGTCTCCTAGCTTTCTCGTAGCTGCATAATTTAGAAGCATGAGTCACGAGAATTCTCTAAACCACTCAGTAAACCTACCGTTTACAAGCGACACATCAGTCGGTTTGTTATATGATGCCATGTGCTCAGAAATAAAAATCCGTAGCACATGTTTCAGAATTCAGGCTAAAAATATTTAGATATAAATGATTTAAACCCTTTCATGACAAATTGTTAAAGTTCACTCATTCTTCCAGAAAACAGAACCACAATGTGGAGAAAATTCATCTGTCATGCCTACTAATCTCATGCACAGACATTACATGATCATGTTCTTTAAATTTACTGTCTTTTCTTCTGATCCCCCAAGTTTTCTGCAGTCATGTCAACTCAATCAACTTTTATATTATTTGGCAATCACTTTGTGTCTTACCTCTTTAGAGAAGAAACAATATCAATAGGAGTTCCTGATTCACTGCTTTGCTTCCATGCTTTATCAAGCTCCAATGCAAGTTGATAACCGTCCTGTAACAATGAAACAAATGGTTCAGTCAGGTTTTAGCTCATCATTACAATGAAGTGGTTTTTTTAAAACAGATGACCAATACAATAAAACTATGAAGGATAAGAATTAATCACAGAATATCTAAAGATACAAAGATCCCAAACTCAAACTAGAAAAATGAACCAAAGAGTGCAGATCCGAAAATCTAGTGACAACGATGAACTGCATGGTTCATGAGAAGCAAGACATGTAATCCACAACAAGAAAAAGTGATAATATTTGTAGGATTCACAGTGCATGGAACTTGAGAGAAAGAGTAGACAGGCAGAAATGCAAGAAACAAGAATGGACCATGAAGAAAATATGATTGCATTATATGATAAGGGAGATGCTTTTAATGTGGTAAAAAAATATTTACAATAGTATAATTCTCAAATTACAATTCCAATAGCCTTCAAAGGCTATGGGGATCAAACAACACAAAGCAAGCTATACCTCAATGGCCATGCACCCCCCTTGCCCCATATTTGGTTGCATAGCATGTATGGAGTCCCCTAGCAAAGTAACACGACCTTTTCCCCAAGTGAATGAGGGTGTCCGGTCATATATGTCACGCCGAAGAACTGCTTCTTCATTTGTAGCAATTATCAAATCTACCACATTATCACACCAACCCTCAAATATTTTCAGCAACCTTTCTTTTTTACCTGTCAAAACATGAAAGAGAATTAGAGAGTCAGTGTCTTCAAGATTTAAATCCTTGTCAATTTTCAAATAATGCAATCTAAGAGTTCATTTTATTTAACCCAAATGAATACTAAAACAATTAGTTAACTACAGTGAAAGCTGAGAGAAAAGCTGGCCAAAAATCAAATCTCATTTGAAGAAAAATAATAAATTTCCTGCAAGTCAATAGGACCTGCAATGGCATAAACTCAGATCCACTTTAGAGGCACAGCATCCTTTTTAAAACCATTGGTTGGGGTCTTATCCCAGAGGCCAGAATATTTTACTTTCATCTCCAAGTCTCGAATGATTCCTTAGAATTCAATGGATACAATCATATTTCGAGAGTAATTTAATATTGATCTCCTTTCCTCTCTGAGAAGATCATAAATCAATTAGTGCATTATACACTTTGACACGCGTATGGCCTGCATAACTTTGTTTGAAAGATTCTCAACAGAGATCAATTTTAGTATATATCTAGAGCATCTGATGAGAATCTACCTTGGGGACCATCCACACCGCCAGGAGGTTCCTTGTGAAATGCGTACCACTGCATTTTTCCAGCCCCCACATCAGAAGAAACAAAGTATTGTTTGTGCCCCAAAAATACTCGATATCTTAAACAAAGAAGGATTAGTATAAGTGTCTGCACATGATAACCGATAAGGTTGAAAAGTAGACAAAACTGAAATGGGACAATACCCAACAGTCTCGATATCTGCAGGTACATAATCTGCAATACCAGTATAGCAAGTGTAGCCTGAATAGGTGGCTTCCTTTTGCCCAAATAAATTTTTCCTGACCTACATACAACACAAGATTTTCACAAATAAGGAAAATCACAATGCATAAAATTTGATGAGAAAGACTTTATCAGCAGCAGAAAGTGAGCAATTACTGCAGCGTATCTTTAGATTAGACAAAATGATACCTTTGACCATATTCCATCAGCTCCAACTAGAAGATCACCTTCATAACGTTGTCCGTTCTCAAGCACCACAGTAACCTGAACTCATAGTTGCATAATATAGAAGAAAAAATTGCCAACATCAAACAAATGGCAAAAACCAAATAATCAAATGCTAGTCCAGTATACATTCTGACTTAAACGAAACTGATCATCAACCAATCAACAGCTCACATACCTTATCTCCATGATCCTCAAAATTAACAACATTACTGCCATTCAAAATGACATCATCCCCAACTGCACAAGCTAAGATTTGTTGCAAAGTCATTCTGCTAATCACCCTTGTGACTGGAAGCCCCCTTTCTGCTGCAGGAGTGAAAGTATCAAACTTGATGTACCTGATAAACCATTTAGTATTATTCAACGTGATTTCATGCCAACAACCATTTTTTCCTACAAAGCAATTAATACAACTTTTTCTATGGATTCCTTGAAAAGTCAAAAATAACATTTAGGTATTCAATTATGTTTCAGACAATTTTCATTTGGAAGAAAACAATTGATTACTCTGTGCGCCAACAATCTTTTTTTTTTCAAGAAAAATAATTGCCAGAAATAAATAGCATGGCCAATACTTCAAAATTATTTTGCTGCTAGATGTTGTAAGGCTGCCTTCGCTATCACCAAAGATTTCAGTTGTTGTACTGTAAGTGAAGGTCTACAGCCAGGTATCAGTTAGTGCACAGCACAGTAAGCTGGAAGCTAACCTTCAGCTCACTGTAACTCCATCAGCTATTGAAGCCATCAGCTGTTGAGATTCACAGGAAGATGATCTGCAGCTGATCAAGTAATCTAAGTTAGTTAGGAATTGGCGGGAAATGTAGTTAGTTTGTTACAGTTTGTTAGGTGAAGAAATCTAGCAACCTATCGTTGCTAGACATGTCAGCATCCCGTTATCAACATAGAATGCATGACTTTTTTTTGTAGAAATAGCTCAAAGGAGCTTTACTGTAATTATCTAAGTTTCTAATCGATAATTGATATACAAACTTGAAAGCATTCTCTCAATATTTTCTCTGGCTTTCTTTCTTACTTTCTCAAGAAGGTGACAAACTATCATGGTATTAGAGCATGAAAATTCCACTGCCTCTGCTTCAAATCAAAGAGCAGTAGATGCTACTCAGCTCTCTGTCAATGGCAGATCAAAGCTGCCAATTCAGATCAAGCTTGAGCTAACAGTCAAGCTTGATCATAGCAATTTTCTGTCTGGAGGCAACGGATCTATGCTGCCATAAGAAGTAACAGATTATCATCCTTTATTGACTCTTCTACTACACCTCCACATCGATACAATTCTGATGGATCAGAGAGTGAGGTGTTTCTTGACTGGGAACAACAAGATCAGATCCTTCTCTGTTGGATCTTACCTTTCAGCGAATCCAGATCTTCTGCCTCAACTGGTTGGCTGTACATCAGCTCGTGAGGTCTGGTTCACCATTGAAAGATTATTCTCCTCACAATCCAAGGCCAACATCATGCAACTGAAGCTGCAGCTGCAAACACTAAAGAAAGGAGGTCTTACTATGTCCAATTATCTCATGAAGAAGAAAGGCATTATTGATGCACTTTCTTACTAAGGATATGTCATGACTAATGAGGATAGAGTCGTGTATATTCTAGGAGGCCTAAGTCCTGAATATGATCCATTTGTCATCTCTATAACCTCAGAACCTGGCTGTCAAACACTACCTGATATAACTGCTTGACTTCTCACACGAGGCTAGAATAAATCAACATTCTCAAATCGAAACTTTAAGTGCGAATCTTGTTGTGAATAAGAAGGAAAACAGTCATAATCAAGGTAATCAATCTTACAATAATGGTGGAAAAGGTGGCAATCAAGGGAATGGTAATAATACCAATGGAGAAAGAGGAGGCAGGGGAAGAGAAATGAATTACTTCAATAATAAACTTCCTTGCCAAATCTGTCACAGAACAGGTCATGGAGCCTTAAGGTGCTATTATAGGTATGATCAACCAATTCTAAGGGCAGTCTAAAACACAGCAAAATACTGGAGGAGGTAATAATTGCAACAACAAGATGACAGCAATGGTGGCCTCTCCTGAAACTGTATCTGATCCTTTATGGTACTCAGACAGTGGTGCCACAGATCATTGCACATTTGCACCCTTGACAACACAAACATGGTAAACAAGATGGAATATCAAGGCAAAGAGAGGATATTCATGGGCAACGATACAGGTCTGACCATTTTTCCACTGGTTTCAACACTTTTACATGTGATAAGCATACATTGTTGCTTAGAAATATCTTACAAACTTCTAAATTTGTTTAGTGTTTCTAAATTTGTGAGAGATAATCATGTATTCATGGAATTTCACCCTCATTTTTGCCTTGTGAAGGATCAAACTTCTAAGAAGGTTCTTCAATGTGTCCTTAAAAAATGGCTTATATGTGTTTGACCTCCCTCTCATCTTATCAAGCATATCCAGTCTCACATGCAGAAATCAGTTTCTCCAGCTGCTAGCACTTCTTTCAAGATAACACAGATACTCCAAATCCTCGCGTATCCCACTCATATCCTGCATGGATACTCGGATACTCGAGGATACGCATATCCAAATTAGGATACGAATATCCAAATCAGGATATGCATATCCAAATCAGGATACCCGTATCCGTTGACTTCGGAGGCTGTTTGACTTTTGGATACATGAAGGATACAACCAAGATATGTTAGGATACGTTTGAGGTTTTTTTGTAACTTTTTTTTCTTAAAAAAAAGGGTCAGTTTGGAATTTTAAAAACTTTTAGAGTTGGAAATGAATTATAAAGACTTTGTATGAATACTTCAATCGATCTAGATTTTTATTGAGTTTAAAATCGTTTTTCCAGCTGCTTTACCTAGTTCCGAGAAGAAAAAGAGAGAAGAAGAAGATTAGGAATTAAGAATATGTTTTATGAGTTTTTGATTTTATGAATTGACTGGTTTAATTATGAAAGAAGTTATTTATGTTTTAAATATAAATATATATTATTTTAATTGTCGTATCCTCATCCTAATTTTTGGAGATTTGCCAGTATCCCCGTATCGTATCGTGTCGTATCGCTGTATTCGTATCCATATCCATGCAACATAGACTTCTTCATTCAATCAATGTTGTCATTCTATTTCTTATAACATCAAGCTTTCTCATATGTAAATACTACTTCCAAGAACAGTACTACTACCTTGTCTCTTTGGGACATCCCTCTTCTCTTATTGTACAACAAATATTAAATAAATGCCAAGTTCCCTTTTCCAAGCAAACTGATTTCTTCTGCAGTGCATGTCAATTAAGCAAATCTCATAAGTTACCATTCAAACTCTTTTCTGCAGTTTCTAAACATCCATTAGAGTTGATTTTGGTTGATGGTTGGGGTCCAGCCCCCTGTCATTTCAGCTAATGGTTACAAGTACTATGTGAGTTTCTTAGATGCTCATACTAGATACACTTGGTTGTATCTATTCACACCAAGAGTGAAGTCCAATCTGTTTTCATTCAATTTTAAACACAAATGGAACTACTCTTCTCTCACAAAATTAAAACCTTACAAACTGACTGTGGTAGAGAGTTCTTGGTATAGACTTCTTTCCTAACTTCTTGTGCTGCCCCTACAGTCACGAACAAAATGGCTTAATAAAGAGGAAACACAGACACTTAGTGGAAATTGGCGTAGTACGTTGGCTCAAGCTTCCATGTCATTACAATTTTGGGATAAGGCCTTTCTCACTGTTGAATCTCTAATTAACAGAATGCCTACCCCCACTCTCAAAGGTAACTCACCCTATGTTTGCCTATGTCATGTTGTGCCTGATTATGCTACTCTAAAGTGTTTGTTGTGAAGTATTTCCCTACCTTAGTCTATACAATAAACATAAGTTGGAGTATATGAGTTATTCTTGTACTTTTCTAGTACCAAGCACAAGGGATACAAATGTCTAAATACTGCAGGCAAGATCTATGTTGTGAGACATGCTATGTTCAATGAGTCCCAAGTTTCCATTTGCTCAGACTACCTCACAATCACACAGCTTCAGTTTTGTGGTTCAACACTATCCATCTCTACTTATAGATAGTCCAGATTCTGGTGTGCCTAGAACATCTTCATCAACTGCCTCACCTTCATCTTCTAGTGTTTCCATACATGAGCCAACAGTTGTGTCAGCTTACTACTGCTACCTTACATTCTACAGGTTCACAGCCTATCACACAAGTAGACACCGTTGGACCTGTTATCACCTCAATCATCAATGTTCACCCTATGACCACTAGGTCAAAAGTTAGCATTTTCAAGCCAAAAGCTTGGCTTGCTCATCTAGATGAGACTAAACCTGAGTCTGTTCAACAAGCTTTGGCTTATCCACAATGGCTGGAAGCTATGCGGGCAGAGTTTCAAGCTTTGGAAAGCAATAAAACATGGACATTGGTGGAACCTCCTGCTAGCCGAAAGGTAATAGGGTTCAAATTGGTGTTTAAAAATCAAAAGGAATACAAATGGATCTTTAGTATAAAGCTAGGCTTATAGCTAAGGAATTTCACCAAATTAAAAGCGTTGACTTTACTGAAACCTTCAGTCATGTTGTAAAGCCAGCGACTGTTAGAATCATTTTATCCTTGGCAATCACTAAAGAGTGGATCTTAAGACAATTGGATGTGAATAATGTTTTTCTTAATAACACCATTGATGAGGATGTGTACATGACTCAACCTCCTGGCTTTATATCTTCCAATAAGCAGCTTGTGTGCAAACTACACAAGGCTTTGTATGGCCTTAAACAAGCAGAGCATGGTAAGTTTAACCATTCCTTACTTCAACTTGGTTTCACTGCTTCCAAGGCTGATAGCTCTTTGTTTGTGAGATTCACAGGTTCCATTATTATCTACATTCTACTGTATATGGATGATATTATTGTTACAGGGAATGTGAGCACAACAATTGATACTTTAGTTAATCAACAACATGTTGATTTTGCCTTAAAAGATCTAGGTGATTTACATTATTTCCTAGGTATTGAAGTGCAGAAAACAAACTTAGGCATACATCTTTCACAGCAAAAATACATTCAGATGTTCTCAAGAAAGTTAATATGCAATCAATTAGGCCTTTTCCCTCTCCAATGGTTAGTAGCACATGCAGTTAGTTGTCAGCATGCAAAGGCAGTCCTATAGAGAATCCTTCAGAGTATAGCACCGCGGTTGATGCTTTGCAGTATGTTACTATCACTAGGCTTGACATTGCATACTCGGTCAATAGATATGTCAATTTATGCAGACTCCTCTTGATGAACACTAGAAAGCAGTAAAACGGATCCTGAGATATCTGCAAGGAATAACATCTTATGGCATTGCCAGTTAGCTAGTACCACACTCAGTCATGTGGGGTTTTCAGATGTAGATTAGGCCACCAATCCAGATGATCGTAAGTTTACTTCAGGTTTCTGTGTGTTCCTTGGTCCTAATTTAATTACATGGAGTGCCAAGAAGCAACACACCATCTCAAGATCCTCCACAGAAGCTGAATACAGTAGTCTTGCTTCAGCTGTAGCTGAAATGACTTGGTTGCAGTCCTTGCTCACTGAATTGAGAGTGCCTCTAGCTAAAATCTAGTGTTGTAAAAGTCGGCATTAAGCGCCAATTAAGCAGCGGCGAGGCGCTAGGCGGTGCCTCGCCGCCGCGATTTGGACCAAGGCGTCGATTAAGTGGCGAGGGTGACGTCGGGCTGGCGGTGAAGGTGGAGGAAGACAACCCGTGGCGGAGGAGGAAGAAGAAGAAGAAAGAAAAAGATGCCGATTGGGGGTTTAGGTTTTTTTTTTTTAAAACCTAACCCTTTTTTTTAAAACCTCCCCTCAAAACGGCGTCGTTTTGGGGGGTTATGTTTTAATTTTTTCTTATTCTTCTCTTCTCTTCTTCTTCTTCTCTTCTTATTCTTCTTCTTACTTGAAATATTATCTGATCTGCCTTTGGCCGGCCGGCCGACCGACCAACTTCCGGCAGACTTCTTAATCCCCGCTAAAGCGGTTTAGGCGCTAGGCGGTGGGTCGCCGCCCAACTAGCGCCTAACGCTTTCTGCAACCTTGCTAAAATCTCTACTGTTTGGTGTGACAATATGAGCACAATAGCTATGTCTAGCAATCATGTTCTTCATGCTAGAACAAAGCATATTGAGCTTGATCTATACTTTGTAAGGGATAAGCTAAATCAAAAGCCATTGTAGGTCAATCATGTACCCTCCCTGGAACAGATTGCTGATGTTTTTACAAAAGCTTTGCCCACACCTTAGTTTCATTACTTACGAAACAAACTCACTGTGAAACCATCTCCGCTGAGTTTGAGGGGGAATGTGAGCAAAGGTCTACAGCCAGGCATCACTTAGAGCACAACACAAGTAAGTTGGAAGCTAACCTTCAGCTCACTGTAACTCCATCAGCTATTGAAGCCATCAGCTGATGAAGACTCACATGAAGATGGTCTGCAGCTGATCAAGTACTTTAAGTTAGGTAGAATTGCGAGAAATGTAGTCAGTTTGTTACAGTTTGTTAGGTGAAGAAATCTAGCAACCTATCGTTGCTAGACATGTCAGCATTCTGTTATCAACACAGAATGCATGACTCTCTTTGTATAAATAGCTCAAAGAGCTTTACTGTAATTAACTAAGTTTCTAATCAATACATTGATATACAAACTAGAGAGCATTCTCTCAATATTTTCTCTCTAGTTTTCTTTCTTGCTTTCTCAAGAAGGTGGACAAACTCCATCATGTACCAGCAACCATGAATCATTATTTGACAAAGAAGAAATTGTTCCCTATCCCTAATTTCAAAACCCAGGATGGTAGATTTTCCTGTATCCAAGTAAACTTCAAATAAAAAAATTTGACTACCATAAAACCCAACCATATTATATATTTGCATGTTAAATCCCCAACATGTTTATACACCGACCGTCATCTAACAAGAAAAAACACAACATGAATATAAGTTATATAATTTCTCAAAGAAAAATTCAATCTAAGTCAAAGATTCTTATAAAAATTCAATCTATTGACTCAAGTCATAATTTCTCTAATTGAATATAAGTCAAAGATTCTTAAAAAAAGAACATAAATACAATTATTTTTTCAAAAGAAAAAAGAAAAACCGATCAAAGTTAACTTACCAAGAACCAGAAACCCCATCAACCAATCCATTAATTCTATCACCAGTAATACAACCAGCTCTCAAAACATCCTCAGCAACATTCAAATCAATGGCCTCCAAAGCAGCTAATGCATTGCTTTGTACCTGAATTGGACCCCTGTACTGTCCCTCTCCTCTTATAGCACTTATATCTTTTTCAAACACCACCACTTGGAATCCCTTCCTCTTCGCAGCCAAAGCGAATACCAGCCCTCCAATCCCACCTCCAGCTACCAAAATCTTCAACTTCTTCTTTGTCTCTAACTTGTCAAAGTGACTCTGCTTTGGTGCAGACTCTGTAGCTGTGGCTTTCACTTGTGTAAGTCTCTTGATTTGCCCACTCGTTTTGTTCCCGTTGAACTGGCTGGTCCAGTGAACACAACGTGAGAATTCCACTGAAGAGTCCTTGTGGATGGGAAATGGAAAGTGGGTTCTTGAGAAAACTGTTGTTGAAGGATTAACTGAGTTGTAAAACACAGCCGAAGAAGAAGAAGCCATCCTTGTCTCTTAGACACAACAGAGTATTCTGGTTTCCTTCCTTTCTAAGAAGGAAATCAATTCACGTTGGTTTTTCTACGAGAAGAAAATGAAGTTCAATTATTATTATTTTCTTTTCTAAATAAACATAAAAAAAAAAAAAAAAAGGAGGTGGGGATGGAGATATTATAATGCAAATCCAAGAATTTGAAGAAACAGAGTGGCCACACCAATCCTGCAGATTCTTGAGCCAGGTGTCACTTCCAAGCAGCCCCACTACATCTTCAATGGTCGAAATATCACTTTGATTGACAAACAATTGATGTTCTGTGGTGCTCCTTATTTTTGCTTAACAAAAAAAAAAAAAAAACTAAAAAAGAATCTCGATTTTTGTTGGTTTTAATTTTGATTATAATAAAAAAAAAATAATCCGACAAAGAAGATTGGGCAGGTAGAGAGACTTTTGCGCAAATGGCATAATTTAATAACATAAAGTATCCACTAAGCACATGAACTAATTTGTTGCAGTAGTCAATTGATAATCATAACATTTTCATGTGTAGAATTACGTGCCGGTGTGATATTGGATTGTCTTAAAATAACAAATTAAAAATTAAAATAGAAATATTATTTGAATAAATGAAATGGGTGCAAATCAAAGAAGAAGGTGGTGGTGACTGGTGAGTGCCGACCACTGTGGTGTCTCTCTATGCCAGCGTCAAATATTAACAATATTATTGGTGGAGCCTAATTGCTGTGATCCATCCATCTTCCATTTTATCTCATACACGTGGCTTGTTTTGGATCCTAAATCAATAAATTCATGATCCATGACACTTTCTTTTGGTAAAAATTGATTAATTCAAGCCAGTTTGAAATTGTTTTTAGGCAATAAATTTTAACCTTTTTTCTTATATAATTTTGATAATAAAAGGTATTCAATAAAATATTTTAAAATAATTATTAAATAATTATACCTTCTCTACAAATTTTAAAAAGTGTCGAGAATTACTTATTTAAAGTAATTATTAAATAATTTATAACCAAATGTAAAATTATTTATATTACTATTATTAATTTAATATGTAAATATTTTTATTTTTATAATAAATTAATTAATTAAAACATTTTGTTAATAAAAATTAAATAAAATATTTTTAAAAAAATATTAAAATCTTTTTTTATTATCATATATATATTAAAAATATTAGAACTTATAGCCGATAAAAGGCTAACTCCTCAAAGTAGGTGACTTCCATCAGGAGGTTCTGATTTGCCCAAAAATTATATATAACAGTAATTATTTTTAAATGAATATAATTATAATTATTTTTAAATATAATATTATGAAAAGGCTCTTACTATTATTGTTTAGGTTCTATATGACAGAGTTTTTACTTTGTATTTTTACCTTATTAAAAACACTTCCTACAAAAGTCATATATTTTTATTTTAGTTTGAAAGAGCTTTTAAACCTTAAAAATTCTTCTCTTAAAAAATTCAGGCCTATTTGGTTGGATTTTATTTTGGATTTTAGCTCTTAGAAGTTCTTTCTATAAAAGTCATATTTTTATTTTGCCTTGGAATAGTCATCGGCTGTTGTAACCAAACCGGCGGTTCTTATTCTGAAACCGCCGATTCCGATTCCTTTTTTTGTCCAACCAGAATCGGGAACTGGGGAGGTCTCGATTCCGGTTCCGGTTGGAACAGGGGGGGAATCGAGGAGGGAACCGATGGTTCCGGTTCCTCCCCGGTTTTTTTAGAACCGCCGATTCCAAACCTATTCGGAACCGGAAAAATAAAAAAAAATTAATAAAAAATAATAAAAAATTTAAATATATAAATAACGATAATAATATATATAAATAAAGTGGGTACTGGAATTGCAATAAAATAACTATAAAATTGAAATAAAATTATGATAATATCATAAAACTATAAAATTAAATAAATAAATAAAAAATTAGGGCTTGCACTTAATTTTACCTCAATTAAGCTGCCTATGTATCCTCTAAGATAAATCAAAGCTCACGTAGTTCTTTTACCTATTATGTTTCGGATGTGATCAATCGTCGCTTGTTCCTTCAAGTTGCCGTTGTATCCTTGTTGGTGTCGAAGAAGTCATTGTCGTCGGACACCAGATCCAATTCCTGCTGTCGGTATGAGGCCTTGGTTCAATCGTCAACACAGACCTGGATCTGTATTGAGTCAGGACTGAACAATGTTCGTCTCTCGTCCAGAACATTGCCATATGCACTAAATTCCTGTTCGACGACTACGGTCAAGACAGGGGTTCCAAAAATTTGTTTGGCAATAATGGCCAAAATTTGAAAGTTAGTTTCGTGCTCCCTCTACCACTGTAGGACGTTAAAGTCTGGGGTGTCCAAAAACTTAAAGGAGGTGTTTATGTTGTAACATCCCAATGAAACATAGTATGATGAATTCACTGAATATGTGATTTTTTTAATTATTTAAGGGGGGAAAGGAATGATGTATGTATTTGTTGGTTTCATGTGGACCATTTGTCAGATCGAGGGACTGAAAACCGAGACATAGTCGCACTGTACAACGATCCTACTGCTCACGATGAAGAAATATTATTGCAGTCCCTGACCAGGGTGACCAAATCATATAAACTATAAAGTGCATTCACTAGGTGAGTATCGCGACCAAAGCGGCGCGACTATCGCTCGCGATACAGGTCGCGATGACTCAAAAATTGTAAAAAAATAAAGCGGTGGAGCGGTGTGTTTAAAGAAACCAAAGAGAGCAACAGCTCTCAAAATAAACACACAGAAACAGCAACAAGAGAGAACAAGAGAGAGAGAGAGAGAGAGAGAAGAGGAGAGAGAAAGAAGAAAAAGAAGAAGAAGAAGAAGAATGAGAAAAGAAGAAGAAGAAGAAGAAAAGAGAAAGAGAAGAAGGAAAGGAGAAGGAGGAAGTTTTCAGGTTTGCTGTACACGTATTTTTTGAATTTTCAGTTTTTCAGAAGTTTTCGGAATTGTCCAATTTTAGAGTTTCTGAGTTATTTG
Organism: Xanthoceras sorbifolium; assembly: GCA_003430845.1. Lineage (NCBI taxonomy): Eukaryota > Viridiplantae > Streptophyta > Magnoliopsida > Sapindales > Sapindaceae > Xanthoceras > Xanthoceras sorbifolium. The sequence goes on from CM010609.1 coordinate 23,351,342, forward strand.
AATTATATGGATTATAGATTATAGTTTAGATTTGTTATATACGAGTTTAGGAATTTTTCCAGTTTTCCAGAAATTTTTGGAATATTTCGGATTGATTGAAATTGATTACATTTGCGTTATTTGAATGATATTGATTATCGAATATAGTTCAGGGTCGATATATACGAGTTTTGGAATTTTTTCAGTTTTCCAGAAATTTTCGGAATTCTCGAAGTTTATCGTTTTTGAATTATGTGAATTCTATTGAGTAGAATTGATAGTTTGAAATTGATTTCGGAATGATTTGAATACGATTTGGTTCTAATAGTGTTCTGGAAATATATTGTTAAGGAAATATATGGTTGAAAGTGACTTAAATTATATTATATTGTGAAATGTATTGGAAAATGATTTTGGGGCAATTTGATTCGACACGGAATTATGAAATACGTTTGAGTATATTTTGGATGGATTTCATATGATTATTGATTTATAAATATATTCGTATATTTCCGTTATATTATATTTGATGAAATTTGAATTTGCAAAAATATAAATATATGGATATGTATTGAAATTGAATTTGAGTATTCGGAAAGAAAGAAAATATGTTGATATTGGATTGGAGAAAATATTTTGGCTCTGATGTGTATGAACATAGATATGGATATAGGAGGTTGACATGTCAATTGGGTTTCTGTCTGAACAGTACTGTGCCGATTATACCACCCTTTGGATAGTACAGGCCCCAAGTGCCGATCCTAAGGTTCTGAAATTTGTTATGGGACATTGACAGCGGGTGATTCCGTTGGTGTTCCATTCTGATCTGATGTTCGGTGAGTGACCCCGTTTGCGTCCAATACCGAACAACCCGTAATCCAGTCCGATAACTTATGTTGTATATGTCAGGAGCCCAATCTAAAAATATATTTGTTATCTGGAAACGTTTGAGAAATTTAAAAAAAAATATGTCTGGTAATTGTGTTTGGATATGTTTGATTTGAGATGAGCATTAATTGTTTTTGGATATTTGATTTGATATGAGCCCTATATATTGATTATCTATTTGTTATTTATAGTTTTAATTGATTTCAAATATTTGTATATACGATTTTGTGTACATCCACTAAGCAATATGCTTAGCGTGTTGAGTTTTCTCGCACGCAGGTAACAAAGGTTCCAAGGGCGAAAAAGATAAAGAAGAGTAGAGTTTGCAGAACCAGAGTCAAGATCACATCTTTCCTGCATACATTTTGGTAGTTTGTTTGTATTAAGTTTATATATTTTGATACCGTTTTGTAAATATTTAACGAGCTTCCGCTATGTAAATATTTTATGATATGTTTATGTTATGTGAATCTTTATAACTTATCTTGTGATAAATTGGTTGGTAAGTCGCACTATATTTGGAAGGGTGCGCAAAATTGATTTGATAATGTGGAAGTTGATTTTATAATTTTATCTGTAAATAGGTTTTGGAAAGTCAGAAAAACAGAAGAAACTCTGGCAAGATTTTCAAAAATTCTTTGGACCATTTTCAAAGGTTTTTTTAATATAATGTTTATCTACAGTAAAAGTTAGTTTTTAGTATATAGTAGCACTCCCTGATTCGGTCCGAGTGGATTTGGGTCAGGTGGTGTTACATATGTAAACATCAACCTCTGAAACATAGGTTGATGAAAACGAACTCCCCGACGTCCACGCTTTTTTGGTAAACACGTTTGCCCCTAACTTCCTTAATGTGGAGGGAAAGCGCAAATGACCAGTACTATCGCTTCCGCTTGGTTCCGGTTGTTGAACAATAATGTTCAGCGAGGGACCGTAAACAGAACGATATTCGTCATACATTAAATAAAATAAATTCCTAACATTATTATATGAAGCACTAATATTTATGTCCGTTATCCCTAGAGATTGGTAATAAAGTGTAAAAAATTTATATAAACTATTTAATTTATTCCTAGGGTCAAAAACTGATGCAACAGTATAAATTATAGGAATGTCCCTATAATAGTTTATCCATCTTTCTCGCATTGCATAAACACACGGAACTAATTCATTTATTTGTGCACATTCATTAAGTGCACCTACAATATTAAGGGCTTCAAATAAAAATAAATGTGAAGTTGGATAATATATACCGGATAAAGAATGTGTTGCATCATGAAAATTTTTTAAAAGCATGCAAATTTTTGTACAAACATCTCAATGATGTTCATATAAATTAATAGTATTAACATTATACTGCATAAATCTAACTAGTAATTCTCTATACTCGTAGCTTTCACAAAGCAACTTATATGTGGAGTTCCAACGAGTTGGAACATTACGGGAAAACCTAATTGGATGTTTTTCGTTAGCTTTACAATAGCTAGCCTATTGTTTCATAGTGTTAGGATGCCTCCACAAATAGTATAAAGCATCCATAATTAGTGTAATCCACTCTTGTAGTGTTTGCAAGTCATGTTGTATACATATATTTAAAATATGACAAACACATCTTTGATGAAAAAATCTGCCGCCAAAATAGGGTTGACACAATTGAATTGATTGTGGAACGGCGACAGTATTATCAAAATCAATTGCAAAAATTTTACTTTCAATACAATACTCTTCAAAAATAATTTTCATTAATTTATAAATATTGTCAGTAGTATTGGTGTCGTCAAAAACTCTAAATGTCAATATTCGTCTTTGCAAATCCCATGATTGGTCAACGAAATGGCAAGTGAGTCCTAAGTATGAATGTTTTTGCCAATAATCACTCCAGATATCGGTACAAACAGACACACGACCCATATAATTTTGAAAATATTTTACTAAAACTTTTTTTTTCTTTTTTATAAATATCACACATAGTACGTTTTAATGTGGTCCTAGAGACTCTACATGCAGAGGAGATTTAAAGCATTATGACAATATTTTAAAAAACCAGTTTTTTCCCCAAAATTAAAGGGAATATGTTCAGTCGCTACCATTTTTGCTAATTGGTCCCTATTATTTTGATCAGTATATTTAAATAAAGGATGGTTAGGGGATGTGTACCTTACAATTTGGTGTTGTCCTCGTTGATGGTGAGCTTCGGCTAGATGTTTGTTGTTAATATGCTTCCAATACGTCCCGTACCCTCCGGATTTGTTCCATTTAAAATCTTTGGAACAATAGTTGCAAACCACTATAACTAACCCATCATTCTCTACCCTCTTCATATGAACTTTAAAAAGTTCAGATTTGTATTTTGAAAAATCTGGCTGCGCCTGCGACATTTGTACGGTTTCACTTAGGGTTGGGAGGGTTGGAGCAGAGGGACCAGCGCCAGCAGAGGGATGAGAATAATGAGGATTAAAATTAAGAGGAGTTTCATTACCAAAAATTACCTCATCATATTCTCTTTGTTGCAGGTATTCATCAAAATTTTGATAGTTGTTATATTCTGGGAAAGGGTGACTTTACACTTCTTGAACATTTAAATTTGGTATCTGCTAATTGTGCTCAGCGTCTCTGCTGGAAACGGACCTTCTGAAATTGGAAACAGATTTTCGACCTCCGAAAATAGATGGTTTTGAGGATGATGCCATTATTATTTTATAAAATAAAGTATTTAAACAAATAATGAAAACAATTGCAGTAGTGAAAAACAATAGCAATAATGAGAGAATTAGAGAAAGATTAAGAGAATTAGAGATGAGAGAATATTGAGAGAATTTGTGTTAATGAATTGGAGAATTGATGGGGTTTATATAGTTTTTTGGATTGAGAAAAAATTAATATTTTTTAAAATTTAGGGGGTTAAATTATAATTTTTAGGGTACTTTTTGGTAATTTTCTAATGGAAGGAGAATGGCTCCTTCTTTCTGACTAATGCCAGCTGCCAGTAGGTGGCCGTTGGCCACAGTGGCCAATTAAAAACTAAAAAAAATTTTAAATTTTAAAAAAAAAAAAAAATTGGGAACCGAACTGGAACCTCCAGAATCTGGCGGTTCTGTAGAACCGCAAGGAACCGCCCAGTTCCTAACTGGCGGTTTCGATTTTTTTTTAAGGCCAATCGGAACTGGCTGTCCGGATTCCGATGACAGATTCCGGAACCGGTTTTGAACCGAAACCTTAGGTTCCGATTCAAAATCGCCGGTTCGGTTCGAACCGAACTGGGACTATTCCTAGCTTGGAAAAATTTTTAAAGTTTAAAAGCTCTTTTATTAAAATATCTAAGCACTTTTAAAAGAGTTTTTAGATCCAAAAAATTAAAAAGAAACTTCTAAAAGTCCTCATAAATAACCCTCAAACACTTTCAATCAAGCCCTTAATGTGGTTAAAGAGTTCTCATGTTTCGGTGCATACATTTCTAGTAATGCACTGCACCTGGTTTATAAAAATCCAAAAAATTAAAAAGAAACTTCTAAAAATCCTAATAAACAAGCCCTCAAAACACTTTCAATCAAGCCCTTGATGTGGTTAAAGAGTTCTCATGTTTCGGTGCATACATTTCTAGTAATGCACTGCAGGTTTATAAAAAATAAATAAAAAGGTCTTACTTATGTACACGTGTCATGTTAAATAATTGAAAAACCAGTCTAAAAATACGTGTCAATTTGAAGTAGTTCGACTTACGAGAAAGCAATAGACTCTTACCACACAAATTGTTATTATTATTATTATTTTGAGATATACAGAGATTTTACGTTATCAGCAAAATTAAATACTGAGGGGGACCCGAGGGGTCCTTGACCGTGATTTGCATTTAAAAAATAGATCGCTTTCGTAGAGTGACTTATGGCTATAATACAAATTTTTATGAAATAAAAATCTTAAGATTTCTCTAATTCAATGGTCATGTTCATTTCAAAAATTAAATAAAAAATTTGTGGTCAATGAAAGATTTCATGCAAGTGTGTTGGAAATGTAAGGTTTTTATAATTTTCATGATAAAATAAAATATTATAATTTTTTTTATTTAGGACAAACCATTTGTATTAACAACAATTAAAATTGAGATATTTTCAGGCTGAATGAACAATTTTATATTGACTATATTAAAGAATCACAAATAATTCATATAATTTTTGAATTGATGAAATACTTTACTAAAAGTTTGTTCAAAGTTCATTAAATGTGTCTCCAAAATTTATTAGCAACTTATCATAAAATTCCCAACTTTTACCATAAACATTTGCATATTTCTATATATTTACTCAAATATTAGAAAAATTATTAAAATTTATTATTATTCTCGTCATCAAGGTATATTCGATATATCTTCAAAAATATAACTTAAATAGATTAAATTTTAAATTCTTCATTTGTTCGAAGTCCCACCTAAATAAAAATATATCTTATGAGTGTTCCAAAATAAAATATTATATAGAATTCATAATTTAATGAGAGAGAATGATTGAATCATATTAGAAATGTTATCCATCGACTTTGTTTTGCGAGAAGATGGTCTCATGGACGCCATTAGGCCATCTCTAACCCACAGCACTAAAATGGTGCAAAAATAGCATCTTTTTAGAATATTCTTACACCAAATTTTTTTCATCTCCAACCCAATTTGCACCAAATTGGTGCAAACACTATTTTTAAATAATATTCTATATATAATTCTTTAAATAATATTTATTTATTTATTTAGTATTATAATATTATTGTTAAATAATTACACATATTATATATAAAAAAAATTAAATACTCAAATTAATTTTTTGTCATTTTTAATATAATATTATTTTAATTATTTTAAATATTTAATTAATAAATTAATTAAATAACTTAATAATATATATTAATATTGTACTCATTTTGAAGCTCTCGACAAATTAATCCCAATGGTATATTTTTTGTATAAAGTTAATTTATATATTTATTTATTTATTAAAATATATAAATTAATTAAATTGATTAAAGGATATAGAAAGAATAAAATTTGTTGGAGTTATAATACAAAGGGCAAAATTGAAATTTAAAAATGTTAAATAGTATTTGGTGGAAGTGAGCAATGTTGCACCAAATACTGGTGCAATACTGTTCACTTGCACCTAAAAAACCGTATTGGAGGCTGTGTATTAGTGCTGGGTTGAAGGAAAATTGACACAAAATGGTACATTTGCACTATTTTGATACTCGGTTGGAGAAGCTCTTAGAAGTCTAGAAGTTTGAGAGAGGTGTTTAAGACAAGAGTTTCTTTAAGATATATTATTTAAATTATTTATTAATAAAATGTTTTATTTATATATAAATTTTAGTAAAATTCCTATAAATAAAATACGCCACTATAAGTCTAGAAATTTGAGAGAGGTGTTTACGGTAAGAGTTTCTTTAAGATATTTTTTAAAATTATTTATTAATAAAATGTTTTATTTATTTATTTATATATTTTAGTAAAATTCCTATAAATAAAATGTGGAGAAGTCAACATGGCCTTCTAATGTTAGTTGTTAAAAGAGAAGGATGTTTGTACTAAAAAAAAGAAAAAAAAAAAAAAAGGAGAAGAATGTTTGTGTATTGTATAGGTTACATAAACTTATCCATCGATCTACCGAAGATCAAAAATTGTTGTCTAATCGATTTCTGGTCGGAGATTGACTGGGCACCCATCAATAGAAATTATTTTGCGATTAGGTCAATGGAGTTCGATCTTTTTTATTATAATTTTTATTGATAAATTCTTTTATATTATCTTTTGGAAAATAAATTAAAAGAAGAAGAAACCATAGAAGTCTCTTATTATATTTTTATTTTATTTTATATATTATATGTATATATTTTTTTAGTATTTTAAAATTTAATTTTATTCATATTGAATATTGAATATTATTTTGTTTTCATTAGATGATGTTACTTTTAGAATTTTTTCGGGTTAATTGCACTAACACCCCTGTTGAATAGCGTTATTGCACTCGCTGGCAAGTTTTCCATTTATTGCACAAACCACCCCTCGATTTCGTTGACCTGACTGTTGACTCACGGTCAAATTGATATTTTGGTCAAAAAGACCATTTTACCCTTACCATTTTATTTTATTTCTATTTTATTTAATAAATTATTATCTTTAATAATTATATAAATATTTAATTATATAATAAAAAAAATAATTAAAAAATAATGGACCAGATGAGATCTGGTCCATTAGATGGGAAAAATCTCCATCCAATGGACCAGATCATCTGGTCCATTGCTAAAAAAAAAAAAAAAAAAATTAAAAAATTAAAGATGATGGTTCCAGAAATCTGGAACCATCTCTCCTCTTTAGTTTTTTGTTTCTTTTTTTCTTTTTTATTTTTTCTTCTTCCATTCTTCTTCGTTTTTTCTCTTCTGGAACCATCTCTCCTCTTAGTTTTTTGTTTCTTTTTTTCTTTTTTCTTTTTTCTTTTTTCTTTTTTCTTCTTCCATTCTTCTTCTTCGTTTTTTCTTCACAGAATCACTCCCCCCTCCCATTTTCTTCCCAAACCCTAAATTCCTTCCCTTTAACTCCATCGCAGATCTGCGATGGAGTCTATCTCAGATCCATCGCAGATGGAGCTTCCATCTGCGATGGACTTCATCGTACATCCATCGCTGAGCCATCTGCGATGGTCTCCATCGCAGATGGAGCTTTCATCTGCCATGGAGTTCATCGCAGATGGAGCTTCCATCTGCGATGGACTTCGTCGCAAATCATCCATCAGAAGGAACAGATCCACAGATCTGCTCCCATTTTAATTTTTTTTTTTTTGATTTTTTTGTGAATGTTGGTGCAGCTTCTGGGTTGAAGCTTTTGGGTTGAAAAAATATTTTCTTCTTCTGGGTTCAGTCTGCCATCTTCCCAGACCCTCAAATCCCTCCCCTTCAACTCCATCGCAGATCTGCGATGGAGTCCATCTCAGATCCATCGCAGATGGTGGCTCTGCGATGGTCTCCATCGCAAAGGTTATGATGAAAAAAGGTTTTCTAGGAAAAAAAAACAAAGAAGAAGAGAAGGGTTTTCTGGGTAAAAAATTATGGGTTTGGTTGATGATGAAAAAACGTTTTGGTTAATTTGGTTGATGATGAATGTGATGATTTAGTTGATGATTCTGGGTTAAAAAAAAATCTGGAATTTAAATAATTTGATTGATGATGAATCTGGGTAAAAACAATCTGAAATTTGGTTGATGAATCTGGATTAATTTGGTTGATGAATCTGGTGATAGATTATTTTTTACTTTTTAATTATATAAATTATTTTTATATAATTAAATATTTATATAATTATTAAAAATAATAATTTATTGAATAAAATAGAAATAAAATAAAATGGTAAGGGTAAAATGGTCTTTTTGACCAAAAATATCAATTTGACCGTGAGTCAACAGTCAGGTCAACGCAATTGAGGGGTGGTTTGTGCAATAAATGGAAAACTTGCCAGAGAGTGCAATAACGCCATTCAACAGGGGTGTTAGTGAAATTAACCCAATTTTTTCTCCTCCTATTTTTTGTATATACTCTCTCTCTTTTTCTTGTTTTGGTTTTCTTATCTACTTTCTCTCACTTTTTTTTTTTTTTTCAATTAAAGAAAGCTTGCCTTGTTGAGGGAAACGAGGGTAATTTTTTCTTATCCAAAATCCACTTTAGGAGATTTAAAAAAAAAAATCAAATTATTACGTTGATGACAGTATAAAAATCAAGCATCAATAGGTGCTCTTAAAAAAAAAATTCGATAATTTAGGAACTACTGAGTTAAAAAAAAAACAATATAGATAAAAAAAATTATTTTTTTAAAAAAAATATAGAAACCAAAATGATATATGCCCTAAAAAAGATACCCTAGCAAGTGTTTTTTTTTTTTTTTTAAAAGAATTGGAATACATATCCATAAACAAATATTACAAAAGAACTGAAGAATCCTCCAGAATTCGTCTTTCCACATAATAAGGATAATACTCAATCCAAACAGTCTCATCAACGAGAGAGAAAGCTAAACTAGTTAAAACATGTGCAACCGAATTAGCACTTCTATAAATAAAAACAACACCAACAAACAAAGGGTTAACTAACAAATCAAAAATATCAAAAATAATCAAACCCATCTCCGACTTAGGTAGCAAGTTATTGGGATATATATGCAGAAACGTATATTGCGTCGTCTTGCAAAAAGAAATCAAAGCATTCTTAGTAATCAAGGCCCTTCTTCAAGCCTACATGATTGGCCTCTCATTTGATTTGGTGGAGAACTATTCTTTTCAGGATAATCTCTAACACTAATAGTTACAACTTGTTTGTTACTGGGAGTCCTATTATTGAAAAATGTTAGTAGTCTTTTTCTTTTTTTTGGAATGTTTCTTCTTATTCGTTTGTTCTCACAAAGGGGAATTAGGTCTCATGTTGTAGCTAGATTTGCTATTTCTTCTTTGGAGGATAAGGTGTAAATATGTGATTATTCTCCTTTAATTTGGAATATGGTGATAGCTTATTCTAATTACCATTGTTTCACAAGACAGTCTACCATGTAGCGGGATACACGCACATCTCTCGTTGTAATCATGACATGCCGGGAAAAATTTATCACATGTCATAATATAATTTGAGGTGCATGTGCGTATCGCTCCAATTTTTTTTTCTTATTTTTAGACTTAAAAAATTCTTTAATATAGGGTTGAAATTTAAATTATAATTATGCCCAGTTTTGCTCTTAATTGGTCCAATTATTCTGTGGCCCACATCTAATGTAGCCCAATCCATGAAGAAACCTAGATGAGAGAGCTGGGAGCAGAAAAACAAATTAACTAAATGAAAATTATAATATCAAATTCAATATTTTTTGAGCCATTATAAATTCAGGGGTTCTATAAAGAATTACGATTACCTAACTCAAACTCATAATTTTTTTTTTTTTGAAAGGAAGAATATATTAAAACCCCAAAGGAAAAGAAAACAGTCATCTCGATAAATCTATTAAGATACACGACTTTATAGATGAAGGAAAATCATCAACAAGATAACAATTTGAACTAGAAGTTAAAGCAAGTTTAACTAGGCTATATGTCACAGAATTAGCTAAACGAGGAACAAAAGCCACAATAGCATCTGGAAAATTTCTAAGGCAATTTCGAATATCATGAATAACAATAACAATACTCAAAACTCATAAATTTATTACCATGTTTGACATACTTAATATTGACTCACTTCAATTTTTATCATTAAATTTGATATTTGAAAAATGAGAACAATTGCTATTATAAAATTTATTTTTAAAAAACATGGCAAAATTGATCATAAATTATGTAAAATATGATTGTAATGATAGTTACAGCTCACATATAGCAATATTTGAATATGAATTTTCAACAAATAATTTAGACAATTTAATATTTTACAAAATATTATTCTAAATATCAAAAAAAAAAATTTCAAAAATCAACATTACCTTTTGAAAGAAATAACGAAACTCTGCCTATCTTTATTTTTTTAACATTAGTACATTTAATTCGAAATAGGGGGAGAATGACATAATTCAAAATCACAATTTCGATGGTATAGGTATAAAAGACATACCACTTAGCTAATCTCATCTTGTCTTAAATCTTTTTCTTTTTTGGATATACTACTCACAGTGAATGAACATTTTTGACTAAACCACATTGGACAATAATTAAATTTTTATTTATTTTGAGCTGTTATAATTAATTTGGGATCTGAGAAAGGAGACACCACTCGAATTCATAATCTCAAGGTATAAGTGTGAGGTGCATAACACTGGGCCGACCTTATCTTGTCAATATTTATTTTTTGGGAAAATTGCACAAATTTCCCCCGAATTTAGGCAATATTGCACACAACAGTAACTTTTACCATAAATGCACAAATATTCCCCTAAAATTAGTCTAATAGGTGAACTAACTGTTGACTAACTGATTTAAGAGTAAAAATATATTTTACATATTTTTTTTTTGTTTAAAGAGACCTTTTACACAATTTTTAAAACTTTCAAATAACACAAACTTACTGTTAAAACAAAGGACTTAAATTCTTTAAAAAAACAAATGAGTAAATAACGCCTATCTTCCCTGAGATTTATTCAATTACAGGCGGAAGTCAACTTTTGAGTTTATTGACAAAGACCTCCTCTATCGTTAGTCAACTTTAGTCAAACTTAGCATGCTTAGGGATATTTTCGTCTTTTCATGCAATTTAAATTTATTTTATTAAATAAAATTTTTTAAAAAATTTCATCCTTCCGTCTTTGAGATGATGGACGGTTAGGATTTATTTAAAAAATATTTTTTAAAATAAAAAAACTATTCAGATTGATCTCCATCGTCCATTAACATTGACAAAAAAAAAAAAAAAAAATTGAAATGTGGAGATCCAATATGGAGATTGGATCTCCACCAAGAATAATAAAAAAAAAATTGAAATTTGCTGGAGATCCAGCGCGATGGACCCATAATTTCTAGTTTCGTCGAATAACACAAAAGGGTTTGTCTTCGAAGACAAACCCAGAATCTTTTGGGTTCTTCGACGAACTCTAAAGATTCTGGATTTTTCGAATCAGGTGGATCCGTGGTGGATCATCCACCAGGGATCTTCATCTTTCTTCCTCCCACTCTTTTTTTTAAAAAAGAGAAAATCTTGATCGTCCATTTCAAGTGAGATGGACAGTGTAGATCTAAAGTATTTTTCTTTTTTATTTAATAATTTTAAATATTATTTTAGGGGTATTTTGGTCTTTTTAACTGTTAAACCTGATTAACCGTTAAATCTAACAGAATTTGACTAACGGTAGGAGATGTTGTTGTCAATAAACGATAAAGTTGACTCCGCTTGTAGTTGACAAAACCTCAAGAGGTCTGGGTGTAATTAACTCTTAAAATAATCCAACTAACAGCAGCATTAATGGGTATTTTTTCTTATTTTTACAATATGAAATGTTATATTTAGAGCTAATAATACCCAACTCTCCATGAGGTTTTGCTAACTACAAGCGAAGTCAACTTTACCGTTAATGGACAAAAAACTCCCTTACTGTTAATTGACTTTAGTAAAATTTAATAAGCACAAGGGTATTTTTATCTTGTTTCCTTTTTTAATTTTATTTTATTAAATAAAAATTTTAAAAGGGGGAACTTTAATTTAGTCCCTACATTTTAATAAAACATCACTTTTTTATTTACATTTCTTTTTTTGGTTCGCGTGGTTCCTAACGTTTCCTAAATAAATCAAATTGGTCATTTGACCAACAATTTGACAGGTCAACCATCACTATTTGATAATTTTACCCTTAAAGAATTAATATAATTACAATTTGACTTTCCAATTAAAATATAATAAAAATAAATAAATAGAAAAAATTGAATAAAAATAATATTAAATTAAATTATGAAAACTGAAAAATATAAAACCTGTTAAAAAAAATATTCAAATTAAATTACGTTATTAGAGAAATTAACATTTAAAAAATAAATAATAAAAAAGGTTAAAAACTACTAAAAAATAAAATAAAATAAATTAAATTGAGAATTAAACTTTATTCTCCAAATTTTAAATGTTAATTTTTCTAATAAAATAACTTAATTTGAATTTTTTTAATTTTTTTAATTCTCCATTTTTAATTTTTTAAATGTTAATTTTTCCTAATAATTTGAATATTTTTTTTAATAGGTTTTATATTTTTAAGTTTTTATAATTTAGTTTAATATTATTTTATTGATTTTTTCTATTTAATTATTTTTTAATTAGAAGGTAAAATTGTAATTCTATTAATTAAATTCTTTAAGTGCAAAACAGTCTTTTAAATAATTTTGTGATGGTTGACCATAAAAAAGTTGGTTAGAAGGACCAATTTAATCTATTTAGGAAGCGTCAGGGACCACGCAAATAAAAAAAAGAATCATAAGTAAAAAAAAAAAATAAATGATATTTCATTAAAAAGTAGGGACTAAATTGAAGTTATCCCTTTAAAAAATTTAAAAATATCTCAACCCTCCATATTTGAAATGATGGACGGTTATGATTTATTTAAAAAATATATTTTATTAAAATAACAATTATAAAAAAAAATTTCAGATTGGAACTCCACCGTCCATCAATTTTTGATGGATGGTGGAGATTCACTCCACCAAGAACCACCAAAAAAAAAAAAAATTAAAGAACCCAGATCTGGGTTTTTCACCGAAGAACCCTCGGGGTATTGGCTGGATCTCCAGTCAAAGGCGAACCCAAATTAACCTAGATTTTTTGGGTTCGTCTTCAAAGATGAACCTTCGTTAACGATGCCAGATGGGTTCGTCTTTGTTGACGAAGACTTCTGGGTTCGTCGCGCTCAAGATCCCAGCAAATTTCAAAATTTTTTTTTGTAATCTTGGTGGAGATCCAGATTGGATCTCTACCGTCCATCAAATTTGATGGACAATCCCAATTTTTTTTTAAAAAAATTTCAGATTTCCACCGTCCATTTATAGATAGACGATGGAAATCTGAAGTTTAATTTTTTATAATAATTTTTTTAAAAACAAAAAAATCTCTACGTCCATCTTAGGTGAGATGGACGGTGGAGATCTAACTTATTTTTTTATTTAATAATTTTAAATATTATTTTAGGGGTATTTTGGTATTTTTAATGGTTAAACCTGATCAACCATTAACTCTAACAAAAGTCAACTAATGGCATGAGAGGTCTTTATCCATTAACGTTAAAGTTGACTTCGCTTATAATTGACAAAACCTTAGGGGAGAGATCAGTGTTATTAGCTCATTAAATTTAACTGTGGTCAACAGATTTTAGGGGATGTTTGTACAATTATGTTAAAAAATTACCACATACCTAAACTTAAGGAAAGTTTGTACAATTTTTTCTTATTTTTTTTTTTTTATAAACACAAAATGTGCATGTTAAGTTTTTTTTAAACCTTATATTAGTTTCAAATCGTAATATTTTTGTCTATAATTGTAATTGTTTAAAATATTATATTAAAATGCACATACACTCATAGTTTAAGTGGTTAGTGCACCTCCCTTCCACTTCGGTGGTGAGGGTTTAAGTTCCACTATGCGGATTTACCAGCATGTGTGTGTAGTTTACTCCCTTTATTGTGGGAGTAGATGTCTCCCATTATGAGAATAAATATCAGATAGTTTTTTCTTAGATGTCTCCCGTTATGAAAATAGATATTTGGACCGCGTATTTAGTGATCGATGTCGACAGGTAACGACAGACTTGTTATTAATACTGTAATTATACCATTTAAAAAAAAAATATTATACTAAAAATAAGTAAAAACCGACCACATGTTTCCTCATTCAATGTCCATAAGAGTTGCTCATAATTGGCAAAAGAGAAGTGTTAAGGCCACATAAAAAAGAAATCAATCACGTTGGTGTCTCGTTGGCATTGCTATGGCCCCTAACAAACATCATTCCATCAATTTATAACAATTACTCTACTCTCAACCATGACAAAATGTGAAAACTGCGATTTTCACAATGAAATTAGCTGGCCATCATCACGTTTACTAGGGGCTAAGCTGGTTCCTTTTCAACTCTGAACCCTTCTGTAGTTTTTATTCCTTGAAATTGAGGCTTATTCTCTTTGATTGACATAAAGTTGTTCACTAGTGGGGCTCTTCTTTTCTTGTTCTGTACATCAACATCATTAAGTTACTTCTGGTTAAATCATTTTTGCAAGGACAAAGCTACAATGGAAGGCCCAGTTGATTAAAAATAGTAAACAATGAAAGTAACTTTTTTTATTTATTATTTTCTGTTCAACAAGAAAGGAAGCTCTCTCTTTTAACTTTCAATATCATTATTTAATGCTCAGTTTGTCCGCATTCTAATTTGTTTATTTATATGATTTGATGCATCATTTGTCATTATTCAAATCCCATGAGCATTGTCTCAATATGCAAACAAATATCAGTACTAACCCCCAAGAATGTTCTTGTTCTTGTTCATGTTCATGTTCTTGTTCAGTTCATCTCCCCAACAATAATAACCCTTTGTTAGACTCACAAGAAAAACTTGCTTGGAAACTATTTTTTTCCTGTTCATTCAATTACCAGTTTCATTTTTGAAACTGTTTTGAAGCTTGACAGACCAACTTCAAACAAGAGCTGAAGAATTAAGTTCAATGTTTTGTGATTTGGAGAAATGAAGAGAAGTTTAGTATCTTCAAATAGTTTAGGTACTTTTCCAAGTCCAGGAGTTTCAAAGGGATGGAGCTCAGAGCGTGTACCGCACCCAACAAACAACAGCAGCAGGAGGCACATAAGTGCTGCTGCTTCAACACCATTTTGCAGTGGAAGGGCGTTGCCTTCTAAATGGGAGGACGCAGAGAGGTGGATTTGTAGTCCTGTTTCTGGTTACACTAGTACTGCCACCAACAAAAGCTTATCAAATCCTCCTCAGTTTCAGAGGCGGCCCAAGTCCAAAAGTGGGCCTATTGTGCCCCCTCCGATGGGACATTACTCGAGTTACTCACCTGCAATGCATGTTCTTGATGCTGCTAGTGTGAGGAATTTCTTGGTGGGTTCTCCATTTTCGACTGGAGTGTTGGTGCCTGATGGGGTTTCTGTTAATTATAGTGTCGGTGGCGACGGTGGTGGTGGGCATGGTTATTTGATGCAGAATGGGATTCATGTGCGTGGATGGTCAGATTTGGCGAGTGAGGATTCATTGCCAAGCTCTCAAGGTATCATTTTTTTGTGACTAGTTTTAGAGTGTTGCCTTACCTGCCAATTTCTTATATGCTATAATCTGATTATGAAAAAATTATCATAAATTCTTGATGAAGTAAATGATCCATTGAGATTTCTAGCTTATAACACTGTAAATTAGCAACTTTTTACTCGATAATAATGCTCACCAGTTACAGATATACATAAGCTTCCCATCTACCCATTTTTACTTGACAATATAACACTTGGACTGTTTCACCTATCAATTCCGTTTAATCGTTGTAGGAGAAATTTAGTTAAACCAGAAATCTCTTAAACAGGAGTCCATTTTCGCTTTCTCTATATGGAGAAACCTATGATTAATTATATATTGGGCCAAGAATGATTTTGGGAACAACTTCTTTTGATATGAATCAAGAACCGTCTAAGATGAGAGTAGAGAAGTTAGTCAGTCATATCTACAATGTGATATCACACCATTGCATTAACGGAGACTGAGGTGAGAACTGAATGGTCTTGTGCATAATTGGTTTGTGGCTTCCCAAAGTTTCCATTGATTTTGTGCAATGATTGTTGCTGAGAAAGGTTGTGAATGACCCACCCATATGGAATTGCATCAAAATGTTGCTCTCCAACTGGAAAATGGTTTAGACTAATTAGTCCAGTTCTTTAATATGTTTATGAGAAGAATAAGTTTGGTGTTAAATGATACAATTTCTACTCTGTTTCTGATTTTTTCCCTATGCTTCGGTCTTCTGATGCTTAATTTGTCCATGGTAATCAAACCTACAGATGAGAAGCTTGACGAAAATACAGATGCAGAAAACATAGTTTCCCACGGGGTTTCACGAAGAGATATGGCGACACAAATGAGTCCTGAGGATAGCACCCACTCATCTCCTAGAGTGAGGTCTTCTCTCTGTCCCTCTCCTCCTTCCATCCTTGCTGTTGTTGAGTCGCAAAGCGATCATCCTGCTAAAATGGAGGTTAGGGAAGTGCAGGTGGACAAAGGAGCTACCATAATTAGCTGGTCCAAAAGACATGGATCCAGAAGAATTAAGAAAGGCGTGCCAGATTTTGAGGACTTCTATCAAAGTGCTACTGGCACTTGCAAGTCATCTTGGGATATTTCAGAGGCAGCAACTAGCATTTCAAAGTATGCTCTATTTATCTTCTGTTTTCCACTTGTGTCTCGTTCGCTAAACCTAGAACCCCATCATAAAACTGTTTTCGTTTGTAGCAAAGTTGGCATATTCTATTCAAATTCTAAAGTTAGATCAATCCCTGTTCTTCCTTCATTTGTGAAACAATATATAAATATATAGAAATAACAGATTTTGATTCAAGTTATTCCAGCGCAGTAATACTTATAGGACTTAATGTGGAGGGTTAGTTTTTTTCCTCTGAAGTTTGCACTCGAAAGTTCTATAAATGCAAATGGAACTTTGCCAATCGCTTTTGATTTTCATGTTCAGGTTGCAAAGAGAAGAAGCCAAGATCACTGCATGGGAAAACTTGCAGAAGGCCAAAGCTGAGGCAGCCATAAGAAAACTTGAGGTTTATGATATAAATCATTTCTACACAATGACACACACACACACACACACATATATACACACACACACTCATAAATGTCTGAACATGAACACGTAAATGCTTGTGTATAATACTAGAGATAGCCTAGACCACACTGTTTTGAGAAACAATGGCATTGATAAACCAATTTCTGGCATATTCGTATTTGTATCGTATGTTGATAATATAACGAGACCGTAAAGAATTATATGAGATTTTTAACAACACTATATTATAAGAGATGATGCATATCACATCTGCTTACTCAAATCTTGTTACCTGAGACCATAATCTGGAAAAGCTATGTAAAATATGCCTCATTTTATACACATGTATCAGTCAACAGTGTTACCATTATTAACTGTAGAAGTATGCTTCAGATGAAACTGGAAAAGAAGAGAGCGCATTCTATGGATAAGATCTTGAACAAGCTAAAATCAGCCCAGATGAAAGTGCAAGAAATGAGAAGCTCAATCACAACCTCAGCGAGACAAGACGTAAAGATTCCCAACGCCTCTCACAAAGGTAGATTCTTCCATAAGTATGTCCAGATGAGTTCCTTGAGGGGTTGCCTTCACTTGCCATGCTACCTAGTCACCTTCAATTCATCGTTTCATTTTTTACCTTTGCACCAGGTAAATCTTATTCATTGAAGTTGTCAGTACATGTGAATTGCCAACCAGAGGATTTTTTAGAAGAGTTGAATTGGGTTTTTTCTTATGTAAAGGTCAATGTCAATTTTTCTCTTTTTTGTTAAAACAATGTTGAGACTGAGTATATATATTCACGTATATATGGCATTATGTAGAGATATATCAACTGCAGCAATTTGATGGTGTTCCCTGCAATGACTTGATTATCTCCCTATAGCTACGTTTTACGGAACTGTTGGACCATAGGCGGAAAACAGATGGTATTTTAATTTTGTGGATATATTCCAGCAATTTGTCTTTTCAAATTATAAATACAAATCAGATTATTGACTGTGTTTGCAGTGGCTGTAGGCAAGACTCCAACCACAATTCCAGATTTATAAAGTGAACAATCCATATACGAGCATTGTTCATAGCATACACGTTAATAAAAAAGGAAAATGTTAGAACACGAGTTAAGGCAAATACTCTCCCTGAAAATTCTTCTTAAACCCTAAAAAAGAAAAATCGATTACTTTGTGTCTGCAGGAGTGAAAGAGTTCTCGCAACAGCATAACAAATATTGGTGTACTACAAATGCAGAGACAAAAATTGAATGGGCGTTGAGAGGATAGTGATAACTTGACCATGATCTACCAAATTCAGTAAACAGGGAAGCACATCCATTACATGAGACATTGCTCTCATGGATTAGAATCAACCACTCCAGCATATATACCCACAAGCTAATATTCAGATTCCAATCTATAATTTTATCCCAACTATATTTCCACCAAATCTTAGTACTAATTCCAGTTAAATATCATAATACACAAGTTGACGTCCATAAAGAAACATGATGCCATCCTTTTATTAAAAAAAAAAAATCAACAAAATTCCAACAACTTAAATTAAGCATTCCCAACAAGATTTGACAGGCAATCGGGCTGCAACTAGATTAGTATGGCCTATACCTCCAGCCCGCTCTTGATGGTCTCCCAGCACCCATTCCATAACCCCACTGCAAAAAATTATGGAAGCAACATGTGACAAACAGATGAGATCATATTGCAATAAACCTGGGTCTTTAAAAACATACTAAGAAATAGTTCATTTTCTTGAATCATGGTCATTATCCCTTTGTTGAATAAAAAAATAAATAAGGATCTATTTCTCTTGATTTCAATGAAAAATGGAACTAGGCATACTCACATCATCAAAATCCAGGCTTCCATACATCCTGCCATAGGTGCGCATAGGACCACCATAACCCCCAAAAGGTTCAGCACTATTCATCATGAAGTTTTCACTTGGGCCAGCATCATCAAGAGGTGTGGCTGAGTCTATTGCAACCTGCACAAGAGATTAATTAAAAGATTTCACTAATTGCTAAAACAGTTACTTTATCTCAATACTTTAATGATGTAGAAGAAATTTCTAATTGATACCTGCTGTCCACAAATTTCATGAGACCTTCGAGATACACGATCTGCTGCTCCATCTTCAGCAAAGGTCACAAAACCAAAACCTCTGTGGCCAGTTCTCTTAGGGTCCTAAATTGAATGAGCAATCATATCTCCATAAGTTACCTTCAATTCATATTTGTTTCCACCAGAAAAGATGTTGTTTTCCTACCTTGGGAACATAAACATCTAATATGCGACCAAATCTACCAAAATACTGGCGCAGATCTTCAACTGTGGCCTCCTGAGGCAGCCTGCCAACAAAAATCTTTTTACCCATTCCTCGAGTGGACTCCCCTCCTAGTCCAACAGTGTTTTTAAAATAAAAAAAAAGTAATAAGTGCATATTTGTTTTTAGTAATCAGAAACTAAATGCATAACTAATACTCTGTTAAATTCTGCATGTGTCTATGGCAAATGAACTTACTTCCATAAAACGGGCCTGGATGGTCATACAAGGTTGGAGCACCTAGTGCTGCATATCTAGTTGCTGCAGAAATGTAAGCATTATATGCACCATATCCACCAGGTGCCATTCTGCCTACGGGCTTAAAGTCATCATCCTGACAACATAATAGTTGAATTAACTTCACATATATGATTTCATAGGAAAAACTTTGATAGAGAAAGTTCATTGGAACTTATATCATATTTTTAATCCAGAATGTAAAATAAATTTGATTGTAACCCAAAGAGACAGCGAATGACAAGTACAATCCAAAGTAGAAAGACAAGCTAAGCTGTATATGCAACTTGCCTTGGGCGTTGCTCGATCAACAGCTACTGTAGAGCCTCCCAATTCATGAGTATCACCCATTAAAGTTTCCACAGAATCTGAAACAAAAATAATGATATTACTTTCTTTAATTTTTGCTAACAAAATATTCTCATTAGAAAACATAGTGGGTAAGCAAACTTCAATTGAAAAATTGTCTTCTACCACTCTCTTACCCAAAATTTCAACATTTCAATTCAACAGAAGGAATGAGAACATAAAGTCCAAAAATGACGCTTGTACAAGATTTGATTAAACACAACAAGTACATTACACTAGAAATAACAGTGAAATAAGAATGATTACATGAGTCGTCCAAATATAACAATTATAACCTGAGGAATTTTGGGAACCCTCTCTATGCCATTGTGTTAAACCTAGACACAGACATTTCTTGATTACTAAAGTTGATGAGAAAGAGATAGATGGCCGCTATTTAAAACTCGAAATAATAGAATGAGAATAAAGTTGTTGAATAATAAAAATGGACTGCGAAATTTTTATGTTATGAAATCAAAATTGCTAGCACTAATAGAAGTAATGCGTAGGAATTTCAAAATCCAAATTAATTGTACACATCTTTTAATCTAAAACAAGGTCCTTTTCTTTTTAAACAGAGAAAAAGGCCCATCTAGTTAAGAATCTTAACCCAGTATGAATTTTTCAAAGGTGGGGGAGGGGGAAGATAACTGATATAGATCACCCACATGATGCAAGAAATTAACAGATGACACCATGGTAATATAATTTTCTGACCTGCATTTGCAAAAGTGATAAAACCAATTCCACGATGCGCTTTTGAGCCTTGATCCTGCACAATACATTACCAAGAATTGCAGCTCAATTTTAATCCAAAAAGAACACACAAACTGCGAGAGATAGAGAGTGAATGAAGGGGAAAGAGAGAGAGGTGTGACCTTTGGCATATATAAATCAGTTATATCGCCATACTTCTCAAAATGACTGCCAGAAGAAAAGGCCAATATTTTCATCACTCATTATTGTTATAAAGACCGATAACTGAGTAACACTACATAATTTCTATACATTATATCCAATATACCTTCGAAACATTGCTTCATTAACAGACGGTGGTATCCTTGCCACAAATATTCTGGTCACTTTCCTTGCAGGTGTTCTCATTTCCTCCTGTCAAATGAACCGGAACGTCAACAAAAATGTACAAATACAGTGTACACATGACATGTCAATCAAAATGTGATGGAGGATAAACTAAAAACCAGACTTGCAAATCATTGATGGTGTAAAGAAAACAAGTAACACTGATTCATGAACTGAACTCATAATCCAACCTTTGGCGTAGCTATTTTCACATCTAACATTCTATTTCCAAGAAAGTGTTCACTCGACAATGCAGTCTGCGGAAAATGAAATGTTATGCGTGAGAACATTAATAAGATCTAAAAATGTATTATTACTATATTCTCCCATTACATAGTTAGGACACAACAAACAAATATTACACAATGGATTGAAGTTTTGGAGTTGCACTTACCTTAGCATCTTCAACTGATGCAAATGTTACATAGCCAAAACCACGAGATCGGCCAGTTGACCGCTCCTAAAACATGGAAGAAATAAGAGAAAAAAATCAATATTAATTACCAAAACAACACAAAGGAAAACTGGGAAACAAAATAACTATGGTAAGTAAACTATACATACCACCATATACTGCATTTCTACAACACACATTGCCATCCCCAATGACAGTGATTACTGATTAACATATATATCCATAGTATGTAAATACATTTCACTTGGTAAGATTTCTAATCTAGGTCCTATTCTAACCATCAACCAGGCCACCTTTAACTAGCTAAGAGCTAAATTCCAAGGGGATAAAGATCGCTTATATCTGCCAATGCCTGCAACACTCACAAAAGCTTGAACATATATAAACTGACACATCACGACAGTTTGAGACCACTTTTCATATGTGTTTTCTTCCATTATATTACCTGCTCTTATAAGTTGGCTTTGGCAAATTGAACATACACCTAATCCTATTAAGATTTGTTGCACATGCAAAAGTTTCAAGCACCTTGGGAAGTAATCTTGCTGTTCTTAATGACAATAAAGAGAAGTCCAGGATTCAAGATTAACCTACTAGAGAAACTTGTGCAAATATCCTATTGTCAAATTCACATTAAGTGCAGACTTTAACTGTCATATGTGTTTTGTATCATTATAGAGACTACACATCAAGTGAATTTTCTCTACGAATTCTGAGAAAGGAACAGAATATTTCATAAATTCTGATACCAAAAATTTTTTCACAGCTAACAAACTTTAGTTCGCAAAAGAGGCGGTCAGGAAATTATAATATCAGCTTGTAGCCACTTTTATTAGATAATTAAAATTCGATACATGATACTTTGGCTTCAAAATCCATGGAAAGATATATGCTCTTACTATTCCAATAATAAAAGAGATTTTGAAAAGAAATTACCATAATTGAAACCACTATATGAAAACAACCCAAGAAATTAAGAAAAAGTGAAATCCTTTTATTGATTCCAGAGAGTTTAGCAATCATTTTTTTACGTGTGTATAGATACAATTGATAGTTCATTGAAAACGGGTAAATATAAGACGAACCTTCATGACAATGCAATCTTCCAATTCCCCAAATTTGCCCATGTATTCTCTTAAACCATCCGTTTCAACATCCCATGGAATACCCAAAACCTAAAATAAACAAAAAGTATATGTAGAAGAACAACAAAGCTTTAGCTCCATTAATGTAAACATATACAAAAATTAGTTAATGGAAGGGAAATATGAAAAGTGAAAACTAACCACAAGCTTTCGGTCCATGGGAATGGGAGCCTGCTACAAAAAAGAGAGATGTAACCTAACACTCAAAAATGAGAGCTCTCGAGGCCTCACAACTCTCTCTCTACCTCTCTTCACACACTCGTCTCCTGCACATGGAAAGCACACCTCTTTCTCACACACGCAATTCATCAAATACGTCCAAATTATCAAACTCACCATTTTCAAAACCGACTCAAGAAAAGAAACAAGAAAAAGAAAAACAGAGATCGACCGTAATTAACAAGAACAAATTCAATCGATGAAAACCTTGCAGATTTCGCGCTCGCTGACCTGTGATTCAAAACCCTAATGCACCGGTCTCTCTCTCTCTAGTCCCTCCCTCTCCTCCCTCGCAAGCTTCCTCTTGCAACAATTCTTGCATTCGGGTCTTCAATCTTTATAGAGAACGACACGGATCGGACACAGTCGGTTCAGGTTTAGACTCCTTAACGGGCTAGATATCCATCGCGGCAACTTGTGCTGCCGTCCATGGGCCAAATTTGTATATTTTTAATTTTACACTTTAGGGAAATTTACAATTAATAGCTAAATTTTCAGATTTTTTTTATTACAGAATTTATATGTATAGTTTCTTTATAATACCCTGATATTTGTCTATAATACGGTAATAAAAATGTATTTTTGGTTAAACTATAATGGAGTACTTTGAATAATTCTCAATTGGTCTCTAACGTATTATAAAATATCATTTTTTGATCTATTTTTACATTTTTAACTCTTATGATTCCTAACTTTTTCAAAATACATCAATTTAATTTCTATGATAAACAATATTTAAAAGTAATAAATAATAAAATAAATATGATAAACTTTATCAAAAATATTATAAATTTTAAAAATTTTAAAAGTAATATGATTTCTTAAAATACTTATAAAATTCAAAATTTAGTAATTTAATACACATATATATATATAATAAATTTATATATATTACAGTTTTATTATTATATTTTTATTTTATAATATAATAAAAATGCATGTGTATATATAAATATATATTGTAATTTATTATAATATATATATATATATATATAATGTATATGTAATATATAATATACTCTAAAATATGTATATATATATATATAATATTTTTAATATTTTAATTTTTTTAACTAAACTTTGAGTTTTATAAGTATTCAATCTTGAATTTTATTTTTATTTTTAATAAATGATTTTACTTTTAAATATTTTTAATGATTAATGAATTTTATTATATTTATTTTTTATTTAATCCTTTTTAAGTATTTTTTAAAAATAAATTAAGTCTTATAACATATAATAATTTCTTATTGAACTATCTAAATAAATTAAATTGTTCAAATGTAAAAATAGGTCAAATTTTCATACTTTTTTATTTTTAATAAATTTAATCATATTTATTTTATTATTTAATCATTTTTAAGTGATTTTAAAAAAAATTAAAGTTTTATATTGTATATAAATTTTTATTGGACTGTGAAATATGAAAGTTGTTAAAAAATTAAAGGGTTAAAGTATCATTCTTCATTGTTCATTTCATTGTTTAGTTTGCAATTGTCTTAAAAGAAACATATTGTGGACTTAAAGGTCGTTTGTTTTTTTCACTAGCACTTAATGAGTTTGAATTGGACACATTTGTTTGTTGGGTTTGATTTAAAAATAAAGAAAGAAAAAATTAGTAGGATCCCACATTAATAAAGAAAGTGAGAAGGCAAGGGGTTTAAAGGATGTATAAAGAGTATCAATGCCTTTGTTTTAAGTGCACCAATTAAAAACACTTAAAGCATTGTATTTGACTTTGTTTAAATTCCTTTCTTGTTGCTATTATTTAGAGTGTAGAAAGGTGTGTATTAATATTTGTGTTGGAGAGTGTGGTTGTACTGGGGTTGTAGGATTTGGAAGAATAGTATGTGCGATTGTAATAATTTTCCACATAGTGAATCTTTTCTTTAGTTGTCTTTTGACAACAACCGTGGTTTTTCTTCGGTTTGAGAGTTTTCCACGTAAATTCTTGTGTTTTGTGATTGTTATTATTTTCTGATTATTTTCTCTGTTATTTTTAATATTTCTACATAAGGTAGTGTTTCCAGGGAAGGTTTTGGGAACCGATTTTGCCAACAAGTGGTATCAAAGCCCGGCTACTAAGGTAGTGGATTCTTAAGAAAATTCTTAGTATGCTCTGTGGTTACAGTATTGTCGGATCTTCTATATAAGAAAATAATTATTGTTGGTTACTAGAAATAAATGTGGTAGTGTGGATGTGCATGCCTAGGAAGGTTTTGGCTAGGAAAGACTTAGTATTTAAGTGTGTCTATTTGTGACCCACCTCTCTTTCCTCAGAACTTACCTGGTGCACTATTTAAGTACACGGTCACTATTTATGGATACGGTAGGAATGTAAAAGTTTTCAAGCTCTGTTAAGTTTGATGTAGAGAAATTTGATGGGAGAATCAATTTTGGCTTGTGGCAAGTACAAGTCAATGATGTGTTGATTCAATCTGGATTACACAAAGTGTTGAAGGGGAAAGTAACACCTGTTTCCAACAGTGATTCTGGTGAATCTAGTATGAGCGATGAAGACTGGAAAAATATGGATTTAAGAGTTGCAAGTGCAATTCGTCTGTATTTGGTTCAGAATGTTCTGGCAAACGTGTATGGAATGACAACAACCAAAGAACTTTGGAAGAAACTTGAAGAATTGTATAAGGCAAAAGGCATCTCAAATCGGTTATACTTGAAGGAACAGTTTTATACTCTACGTATGAATGAAGGTACGAAAATCTCGGATCATCTGAATGTCCTCAATAATATCATTTTTGAACTAGAGGCTATTGGAGTTAAAATTGAAGATGAAGATAAAGCATAAAAGCTTATACTGTCGCTTCCATCTTCTTATGAGTACATGAAGCCAATTTTGATGCATGGGAAAGAGACTTTAAACTTTACAGAAGTTACCAGTAAACTTCATTCTGAAGAGAAAAGACTGAAGAGTGCAGGTCGTATTTCATCAGAAGACACAGTATTGGTAACTTAAAAATGGGAGCTATGGGAAGAAGAAGAACTTTGGGAAGAATACAGTTTGCTGGAGGTGTGGACAATCTGGGCACGTCGAGAAAATTTGTCAACAAGGTGGAGCAGGTTCGACAAAGGGCTCCAAGTCGGATGTTGGCAATGTCTCTCTCCTCATGGGAGACAATGATTTCCTTTGAGAAGTCAGAAGTACATCCTCATGATATGTCTTCTTTACCATGGAAGATGATGTGTTGTTACTAGCGCATCCATAATTGCACAGGGGCATTGGTTTGGCATTAATGCAAGGTATGTGGTGGAACGTATGTCGATGATTGATGAACTTCCAATAAAATCAAATGTGGAAGTTGCACCATAAATTTTCAGCAGGTTTTTTGACATGTGCCGAAGTAAAATTCTTGGAATTAGTTAATTCTAAGTGAATATATTCTTTTATGGTGGAGTATGATAATTCTCGGTATAGAGAACATATGACTGTTGGTGAAGGCAGTGATAGCTGAAGCTATGTTTATTTTTAAATCAATGCGGAGATTGTTGGGTTTGATTTAAAAATAAAGAAAAAAAAAATTGGTAGGATCCCACATTGATAAAGAAAGTAAGAACTAAGAAGGCAAGAGGTTTGAAGGATTTATAAAGAGTATCAAGGCCTTTGTTTCAAGTGCATCAATCAAAAATACTTTTAAGCATTATATTTGACTCTAGTTTAAATTTTTTTCTTGTTTCTATTATTTAGAGTATAGAAATGTATGAGTTACAAATCCTGACTTATCACTTAACACCTAATCACTAAATCATAATTATAATATTTTCTTCCATAATTACAATATTTTCTTCAATTATTATCAATTCTTATATTAATATATTTTCAAATTCAACTTTATTTAGATGTTTCTGTCTTAAAAAAAAAATAATAAACACTTTTATTCAGTAGTTAGAAGGAAAAAAATAAACATGTCATTCAGATTATAGGTTTTAGTCTCCATTCAGTCTTTAGAAAAGTTCAAGTTTATTCAGTATTCAGATAAAAAAAACAAATGGCCCTTTACCAAAGAAAAAATCAATGAGCAGTGTCGAATTTGTTCTCGCACGGTTACATCTTTTTCCTTGTCTGCTACAATAGGATTTTCTACATTTGATTCTAAATTGTATAGAAGCACCATTGACGCTTTATAGTATGCTACCATTTCATGTCTTACATTGGTTTTTCAGTCAAGAAAATGCATCAATTCATGCAAAATCCTACCGACACTTATTGGAGAGCCTGTAAAAAGGGTTCTAAGGTACTTGAAAGGTACATTAGATGTTGGTTTGCCTTGTAGTACTCCTTCAGCTAATTGTTCTCTCATATCCTATAGTGATGTTGATTGTGAATCTTGTCCCAATCATGATGGAAAGTCCACATGAGGATTTTGCATTCTCATTGGATCTAATTTGGTCTCATGTCACAGTATCTCGTTCTTCAATTAAGGCTGAGTATAGAAATGTCGCAAGCACATCAGCTGAGCTTGTTTGGTTTCAATCTCTGGTTTCTAAGCTTCATGTCATTCCATCTAAGATTCCTATCATAGAGTGTAACAATATGAGTACAATAGCAATATCTAACAACCTTGTGCTACACTCAAGATCCAAGCGTATAGAAATTGATCTTCATTTTGTTCAAGACAGAGTCTTGCAACAACTTGCTATTCACCATGTTCCTTCTATGGATGAAGTGGGTAACTTTCATGTTGTTTACAAATGGATGGTTGTAGTGAATTAGAATATGATTTTATTATTACAAGAGCTTGTTATTGTAATAGAGTATAAATACAGCTCTCGTATTAAGTAATTGTCACCCAGCAAAATGAATGAGAACATTTTGGAAATTCTTTTTTACTTTCCTCCGAAATTTTCTCTTATTTTTCTTTTGTTTTCTCTTTAACCAAGCAACTAAAACCTCGATATAGATTCGAAAGTTTAGAAGCCACCTAGAATCAAAAAAAATTTATATTGTTTATTTTTTAAGTTAGTCTAGCTCCACTGAGATTATCCTACTTCCATTATTCTGTTACGTCAAAAATTGTTTAAAGATAAAAATATGTATTAGGATTACATACGTGTGTGTAGGTAGTATAAAATTATAAGCAATATTACTATAACAATTCTGCTTGTAAGATCAATTCCTCACGAAATTGCAACAATACCAAGTAATAGTATACATTTATTCAATCGATCATAGTACAAGTAGTTATTAGAGACGTAGTGTGTGTGTGTGTATATATCTCAAGATCAATTAGGGCAATTTTATCTTGTTGAATTTGAGTTTTGACATGATTCTCGCTATAAGATTTAAATGATCATGTGCTATCCTGGAACTTGTTATTTTCCTCTCTCTATATATTTTGCTTGAAGCTTGGGTTATAATATCAGGAGAACCCAAACGAGTTAAATTAACATAATCTTGGGGAATATGAGCTGCTAAACCAGGGAGGAGGAGTCCAACGAGTCTAACAAATTTGAGCAAACCAGTTTCTGCGAAGTCAGGTCCTTCTGTGTATGGTAGTATGAACCCTCTTAATAGCTCCCAACATGCATTCAAGAACCTGGGTATCACTGCCAGCAATATGTAATTCTTGTCTGGTTCTTCTTCAAGTATCTGCATATGTATATATATATAAAACAAAGGCATGCAGTTAATTAATATTTTACAATGGAGTGACTAGTGCGATCCCTTTAAGGTTTGAAGAGTGTGTTTAATGATAGTGTTGAAAATGATTTCAAATAATCACAATACATATATTTAGAAAGGCAGAAAAAAATCACCTTCCCTCGATAACAGCTATTATAGTAGAGGCATGTACCAAAATGCTTGAACAAAAACATAGAATCATCATGGGGCAACCTGGGAATCACATCATTACAGTAAACAAACCTCAGGTATTTAATCCCATAATCATGCAACTGCTTCTCCATAAACATCTTAAACTCTACATCGCCAACCCTAGGCTGCCCAAAAGTGTAGACTCCTTCCAGTCTCTCTAACAGCGATGTCTCCCCATGCAATGCCAGAACAGCAAGGAAGAGAATTGCTAGTGCCCCACCCATGCTGTGGCCTGTCAATATAAATTTTGTTCTGCTGTTTCTCTTCAGGATTATTTCTCTCAGTTTTTCTCTTAACGTATAATAGGCTAATGGCTTGTCGCTCTCTTGTTGAATTTCTTTCGGCCAACCTTCGCCGATCACCAATCCTAAAGCTTTCATGAATCCACCATGGATTTTGCCCACGCCAGGAAACTCGTACCAGGAGATATCGACATCGGTGCACCATGCATCCGCATCGAAGGTTTCCGTGCCTCTAAAGGCGATAATGATAGTATCAGGATCTGAAGTTTTATCATGGAACATGAAGCCTTGTGTTGTTCGTTTTCTTTGGAAATCTGCCAGAATATATATTATTAGTTGCGTATATATATATCATTATCATGTAACGATGCCTGTTACCTGACTTATTTAGAATAATTAAGATGTTCCAATCTGAATATTTGTTTTCTTACCGTTCCAGAAATCATAGTATCCAAGCAATTCCATCTGCACCAAAACATACATATATACTACTATGGTGAGTATACAAATGAAAATTTTCTTATAGTGATTGTCAACCTGTTTTAAAATATATACAAAACAATCTAGATTTGTTGTTGAAACATGAAAATGTAAACAAATTAAAATACAAAAACATTAGATGATAGGAATTTTGCTTTATGGAATATTTTATTAAAAGAACAAATATAAAAAGATAATTTTTTTTTTGTAAGAATGATAATAAGAATTAAGAATGACAAGATTCTTAAGAAATAAAAAATAAGATTATAAGAATGATAATAAGAATTAAGAATGACTACATAAGCTATAAGAAATTAAATAACTATTTATATAATTATTTAAATAAGATTTTTTGTTTTAATTTTTACCATATAATATTCTAGTTTATATTAAAAGTCACTGGACCTATATTTTACTGTACAATGTAATTTCCATTTTTCAGAGTTAAAGGATCTTTTTTCTTTGACACGGGTCAACTGTATAATAAACCTTATGATCATGGTATAGATCAAAAGTATTTAACCTAATTTACCTTCCAGCAATCTACGACTGTATTTTCAACTACAGCTCCGTTCTCATAGGACAATTTAGAAGCCATGGCACAGAGCATCGCATAATATCTACCATCTCCAGGCTTGATGTTCTTGTCCAGCTGCACTCGCCTGTCCAAATGTCCAACAAATGACAGAAACTTGTCTGGTGTAATTTTAGGCACTGCTTCCTTGCCTGAACACCATTATTCAAATCCTTATTAGTATAGTAGTCAGTTTCCATGTCATGAATGACAAAACTATCACAATACTCCAACTATCCATGCAAATTATAGATTCGGCATGAAAAAAAATGTAAGAGATCCCGCATCTAATAATTATTATATATTTAATGGTAAATAAATGCCTATTACATGCAAGTGAAAATAATTGTACAACCTTGCAAAACACGAATTAAGAGCAGGCCCAAATTGCGGTTGGATGACAAAATGTTAAGCCACTTCTCGAGCGCTGATCCAAATTCTGACAAGGGTTTTGAGACAAATTGCAAACTCTTTTGCCCTAACACAGAGATGAACATAAACCATCCATCATGGAGATTCTGTTCCCTCCCAGTTGGGATCTCTACAAATGCTTTTCTTGCAAAGTCACGGTTCGTTAAGATGCCAAACAGATCACACCAACTCACCTCTTCTGGTCTCAAGATCATATAATTACCAGAAATTTTGTGATGATCAGAAGCCATGTCAGTCCAGGCCGCCACAACCGAAAATAAAAGAGTACTGTGTCAATTGTCAATATATATAGAGAGAGATCAGCTAGATATGCTTTATTTTCTGTTTAACTTGTTTAATATATAGAAATGCTACTTTGCCTGATTTTCTGTTAATTGTTATTAATGTAGATAATAATAATTATAAGAAAGTGAACTCATTTTATTGATAATTAATAGCATGTAATATATCATTATCGACTATGGAATTGCTTGGAAGTTTAGCAATATAGATTCTAATAAGGTCTTTTATAGTCAATACGTATACTCAGAAGAAATATCCTTAGAGTCTACTAAGGGAAAGAGTTGTTCTCTCATGCGTGTAAACAGTAATACTTTTCGTGGATCATGAAAAGGAAAAAGAAAATCGAGTAGATTAATGCATGCATATATATGCTTCTTGTGATACACGTTTCTGGTGGCTTACCACCTTACCGTACGTGCACACTACAAAAACATAATGTATTTTTTTACCGTAAATATTAATTTATAGCAAATATTAAAATTTTTGAATTTTTTACCTCAAATTATAAGTTTTTCCAAAAATATTTTTGTAACAGTTATTATCAACAATTAACAAAACTTTTTATCATAACAATATTTGCATCAACTTTTTCTGAAAATTACAACATATTTCTTCCGCTACTAAACATCACTTTTTTATAGTGACAATTAATCTTCCAATCGGACAGCTTTTTTCTAGATTAAGCCTTGCAAATCAGTGTACATAATTGGTATGTTCGATACCAATATAGCATAAGTCTATCTCAAACTCAATTGACCTTTAATCCTAATAATTGAGTTCTTTTCTATGGAAAAATATATTATAAGTTATACTTTTAATAGGATACATATCATGTATTCAATACTAATAGTTTTTTTTTTTTTTTTTTTGCCCCGATATCTATTCTCATAGCGGGAGAATACTATTCCACAATAAGGGGAGAAAACTATCCACACATGCACATGGTGGGAATCAAACCCCTCACCACTGAGGTGCACTAACCACTTTACTTCAAGTTGATGTGCTTCAATACTAATAGTTAGTGTGTATGTATATATATATATATATATAAATAAATTTCTTTTGTTAATGTCCTTCTTGAATTGAGATATTTTTATTAAGAATCAGAATAATACTTTTTGATGAATTTTAATAAATATTGCTTTAAAAAATTCAGACTGTCCTCTATAAAATTTCAAATTGATGTAATTTAGCTATAGTTAACTTCAACAAAAAATTATCTCGATATTTTCGGTGGGGTAGAAGATATATACATTATATTAGGTCTCGATATTTTCGGTGGGGTAGAAGATATATATAATCTATTAGGTTTCATGTCATATTGGATTAAATTAAATTAAATTTGATTAGATTAAATATATATTTTCACGTGTCTAGTGTTTATAAGATTAGATTGGAAATGAATTTAATGAGATTGAATTAAATTATTTTTTATATTAAATAAAAATATTCTTAATAAAACAAAATTATTAAAAATATTTTTGAAACAAGAGTCAACCATGCACCAAACGAATACGGTTGACTCTCAAAATATGTCAAAAGAGACTAGTAAATAGCAGCCCAAACCACAGTAAAAGATTAAAGATAAAAAAATTGAAACTTGCCGCCGTCCTGTGGGGATCGAACCCACGACCACGTGGTTAAAAGCCACGCGCTCTACCACTGAGCTAAGACGGCTCTGTTAATATACGGCTTCACGACCCAGAATACCAAGGTTTTGAAAACCTTATAAATTAACTATATTTATTCATAAAAATTGAAGATACAAGAATTACGCATGAATGCACATTACAAGCTGGGAAAGAACGTTTCGTGGTTTTGCGTGATCATTGATTGACATCATTGTTGGGTTACAATGTTTTGGGGTGGGAGAAAACATCGGAGGAACCGAGGCGAGTAGCGTTTACGTAATCTTGGGTACTATGAGCTGATATGCCAGGAGCTACCAATCCAATAATCCTGAAAACTCTGAGTAAACCCCCTTCTCTATAGTCAGGTCCCTTTTTGTAGGCCAAAGTGAAACTTCTTATCAGTTCCTTCACTGCATTTATCCTCATCGGTATTGAATGCAATGGTGAGAAATAGTTCTTGTTTGGTTCTTCTGCAACCACCTGCTTTCAAATTAATATGCACCATTGATGTTAACTAAGTGATGTAATGAATATCAGATATAACAAATTTTAATGCGTTTGTGATTGGAAGAAGATAGATTATTCAAGCACACACCTTTCCTTGATAGAGGCTATTGAAGTAGAGGCACTTGCCAAAGTGCATGAACATGAGCTCTGAGTTATCAAAAGGCAACCTTGGCACTATGTCATTACAATAAACAAACCTCAAGTACTTGACTTCGTGTTCTTTGAATTTCTTTTGCATGACCTCCACAAACTTGTCATCTCCAACCCTTGGTTGCCCAAATGTATACACTCCCTCCAATCTCTTCAACAGCCATGTCTCCTCGTGCAACGCCAGAATTGCCGGAAACAGAATCGCCATTGCGCCGCCTAGACTGTGGCCGGTCAATATATATTTTGCCTTATCGTTCTTGCTTAGAAGTTCTCTCAACATGTCTCTAATGGCATAATAAGCCAAGGGCAACGGACGCCGGCTTCCATCTTGCTTTGCGATCTCTTTAGGCCAGCCTTTGCTCTTCTGTAACCCTAGAGCCTTCATGAAACCTCCATGAATCTTCCCCATGCCATCGATCTCGTACCAGGAGAGATCGAAGTCGGAACACCATGCATCTGCATCAAAGGGTTCAGTGCCTCTAAACGACACAACTATGGTATCCTGGACTTCGTTTTTATCATAACAAATAAAAGCTTGTGTTGTGGCCTTTTCTTGATAGTCTGCCAATTAATTAAATAAATGCAATTATTTAATGTAATCGACTAGTTAATTATTCAAGAATAATTAGAAACATCAAAAAAATAAATAATAAAATTGAACATCTTTTATAGGTTGTTCTTACCATTCCAGTAGTCATAAGATCCCATGAACTCCATCTGCACAACATTATAAACATTAATGATTGATTAGAATTAAGAAGACATAAATACTATAACATATTTGTAACTAATGTTTCAATTAATTAGTAAATTAAAATAGAAGATTTTGGGGTTAATTATATATATACCTTCCAGTGATGGTTGACTACAGTCTCAATGTAGGCTTTGTTCTCATATGCTGCTTTGGATGCCATCATAGAGAGTGCCCCATAATATCTCTCATCACCAGGTGTGATGCTTTTATCCAACTCAACTCGCTTGTCCATATTCCCTATAAACGACAAAAACGATGCTGAATTTCTATCTGGCTTTGTCACCTTCCCTGCAACACATTGATCGCCCATAAATTTCTATTTATTTTGATCCAGAGAAACCTAAATTTAAATCATACTACAAATTTAATCCATTCGTCAACCTAGTAAGTTTTGTTAATTAAAAATTGAGATAATCCTATTCACATGGTTAAATATAATGATGCCCTGTGGGTTGAGAACTTTTGTACTAGCTAGCAGAGGCACGAGCAGGAAAAAATTAAATTATATACAGTTGATACGTTCTTATCTATTTTGATATATTTCTTTTACTTTAATTATGAATTATGATAATGATCTAAAGTGGAAAATAGTTGTCCATTTTTTTCTCTCTTATTAATATACGCTCTTGATCATCTACAATGATTTGAGTAATGGGACCCACAGAAACCCTAGGGTATGCACCACGCTAGGAGAATTATCATGATGCTTCGAGACGATGGACCCAATTGAAATATAATAATTGTAGCTTTTGATTAGGTGAAGAAGACTTTGAATAGATCGAGGTTAAATAGAAAAATAATAATATATAATGTACAATTTGAAATAATTAATTAGTGTAATATAGAATAGAACCTGACATAATTACCTACTACAATTTTTTTATACTTTTAATCTTTTCTTTGGGATTGGTCAAAAGAAAATCTCTATTTGGGAAAGTGCGATTTGGTAATAGTTGTGAACTTGTGTTCAAACTTGGCAAATATCGACCAATATCAGATTTTTTTATAAAGAATCAAAAGTTGAAAATGGAAAAACCCAAGCCACCAATCTTTAGTCTTTCTTAAAAAAAAAAAAAAAAACTTTTAAAGAAACTCGTTCTTTCTTATAAAAAAGATAATTCTTAAATAAAAAAAATTTCTTCAAAAACATTTCTAAACATAAAAAAATAATAATGATAATATATCAATTATTTTATAATTGTTTGATCATAATATAATACAGTAAATGACATAAAAAATAAATTTAAATGAGAGTAAAAAAATTTATGTGATTTTCACATATACTACGAGTGGATGGACTTAATATTTCTTAATTAAATTCTAATACTTAACAGACTGAATTGCCTGCAGTTGGAGAGATCATCTACCTGCTATCTCTCTGTCAGACACTGGATCTCACAGATATCAGTATATCACGTACAGTCTGTACGGTACTGATATTCTACGTGGAAGGTATATAGATGATCAAAAGAAAAAACCATGAGTCCATGACAGTGTACCAAAACAGCTTTGAAAAAAATAATAATAACAGAAACACATAAAAGAATCGCTGAAATATAATCTTGAGTTGAGATACAAAACTAACCTCGTATGAGATTTAGCAAGAGCACACCAAGGTTGTCATTACTCGAGAGAAGGTTCAAAAAGAATTCAATGGCTGAACCAAAAAGCGACATTGGCTTTGCAAAAAAAAGCAAAAGCTTCTGCGCAACGATGGAGATGAACATGATCCACCTTCTCCAAAAATCTCGCTCCTCCACTTCTGAGCTGTCCACAAATTTGCTCTTCTCTATGTTACTGGAAAACAAGATGTGAAGGAGATCAAACAAGCCCACTTCTTCGGGCTTCAAGACCATGTAATTGCTGGAGAAACTTTTGTCACAATCATAACCCATGGCTGATGATCACAGCTCGCTTGAATAATGCAAATTATTAGAGAAAGAAAATGATCACTAGTTGTTGTTGTGTGTATTTCAATCTAATTTGCCAAGAATCGTATATATAGATAAAGCCAGGGGCATGCAAAGGAGTCAAATTGTTGAGAAATTGAATAATTAATTCAGCTCCGGTGGTTTGATCAAATTATGATTTATGGACAATCATGACTTGCAGACACCAACTAAAAAAATGTAAAAGTTAAAATGAGCAATTTTCACGTGTTTTCTATCAGCTTATTTAAATAATATATAAATATTCTGGGTAACTTTATGACATCTTCTGCTCTTTTTTCCTATTGACCATTACTAGCGTCAAAAAGAACGACCAATGGTACAATGTTTTTGCCTCTAAAATAATCAGCAACTTGAGTTTACTTACTTGGAAGTTACCTATAATCAAAAGAGAAAAACAATTTCAGCTCAATGGTCGTACCACGTTATTGTTTGTGCTTTAATGACAGTCCCTCCCTCACGCATATGTCATTTTCAAAATCTGAAAAAGCTATTTATTATTCATTAATTGGGTAAAATAATCAACATTGATGAGCCAAAGGCAATCCCATTCTACGTGGACTTTGTGGTACTTTCGCTTTATGGTATTGTTATTAGCTTAATTTCCCTAGCGATTGGCATAATATTTTTTTTTTGTTGGAATAACGTGATTCGAAAATTTGTTTTGATTTGAATAAAAAACGTTTTTTCTTTTTTTCATCCTCCTTGGCCATTTCAAGTCAAGGTGGGTGGTGGGTGGTAACATATATATGAGTTTTATTTAATTAATTTAATTAATTCGCATATGCATTAATCAATCTTGGTCTTCTAGATCTGTGACTCGTTTTGGTGGGGAGATATTCTTCAACCATCCAATCTCGATTCTCCATCGTCTCCTTCTTGATCGTTGTGGTATTCAAAAGATATATATTATTATTTTGTTAATTTCATGGATTGTATTTCTTTCTATTCAAATTTTGTTTTCTTTTTCTTCTACGAACAAAATTTTTCCCTCAGCCACACACAACTGAACCCTTTGAATTGCTTAAAGAAAATTAATCATATATCTTAATTACTATCATATAATTAATAGTTTTTCAAGAATTTTATATATGTGGCTGATTTTTTTTAAATAGGCATGATTTTAATTCACAGTAATGTGAAATGTCGTCATATCATAACCATATAACACGTAAGGCCATTTTTTTCCACCATTTTGTTGTTTATTGAATATCTAGATTTTTTTCTCTCATTTTTCTACTCTCCCACATCCCTGTTTCAGTGTAGACTAGGGACAAAAAGGTCCACTAGTGAGAAAAAGGTCGGTGTTAATTGCCCTAATTCATGACTATGAATATGATGATGTGAAATAATGCCATTTGACAAAATTAGTAGTCTTTTGCAATTATTATTTTTTTTGAAAGGGTAAAATTACAATATCAATAACTGTCGGACCTGTCAATATTAATCATTAAATGTACGGTCCGGATATTTACTCATATAACGGGAGAATATTACTCCCACAATAAGGGGAGAAAACTACCCACACATGCACAATATGAGAATCGAATCTCTCACTACTAAAATGGGAGGGAGATGCACTAACCACTTTACTTCAAGTGGATGCGCGTCTTTTGCAATTATTTAAGCATAAAGGATATCACATGATTCATATGAAACATAATTTATATGTGAATTTTGTATTTGTTGCACTGTTGGGAATCAGTTCCAACAGTGACTTTATATTTCACAAACCGATTATGATTTATTATTTTTAAATTTGTTTAAGAATTAAAATAAAAATTTAAAGATATAATAATTTAAAAACTCTTTTTAAAAAATATTAATAATTATAAATATTCTAATTAAATGTAATTATAATTATTATTTTTAATAATAATGTTTTATTAAAAATAATTTTGAATATTCTATTTAATTACAAAATAATTTAATTCAATTTCATCAAATTCATTTTCAATCCAATCTTAACGTATACCAAACACGTGATAGTATTATATCCAATCCAATACAGTCCAATCTAATACGATCTATTCCAATACAATTTATCTAATCCAATCTAATACGGCATAACAAACGCACCATAAATATGATTTGCATTAGCCTATGGACAAATTATAGAATACTAAAAATGAAAGAAAGAAAAATTGTGCAAACCTAAAAAAAAAAAAAATTTATGAACTCAATTTATTTATTTACTTTTGTAATAGCTATAATTTGCTACCGGTAGCCAAGGCCGGCCCTGACCTTTTGGAGGCCCAGGGCGTACTGTAGCAATATACTGTTAGAGTCACTGTAGCAATATACTATTATATTAACTGTAGCACAATATTATATTTTGATGGCCTAATTTACACAGATTTCATAGTAAAAAATAGTTTAAATTTTTTTTTTATGAGTTTAATAAAATTAATGATGGCCTAATATGTGGTGGTCTAGTAAAATAATAAATATAAAAATAAAAAAAAATTAATATTTTTTTTTGAAAAATAAATAAAATTGTCTCCATGTAGAATTGAACCAAAAACCTCAAATTTAGAAGACTGGCGCTCAACCACTAAACTAGAGAGGTTATTATTAAAAGAAATTAGTATAAGCCCAATATAACAACAATGTTTTATTTTTATATGTATAATAATATTATAAAATATTGGGCCCTCCCTGGGCTTGGGGCCCTGGGCGGTCGCCCCTTGCGCCCCGGCCCAGGGCCGGCCCTGCCGGTAGCTTCTTATACAATTTAAGCAAGGCATGTATAAATGCCTCCAATCTTTTCTTTTCTTTTTTTCTTTCTTTGTCATCAATCTTTACAAGATGTACCACAATAAAATTGGACAAAAATTATTTTGGTCTCTAACTTTTTTTTGAATTATTACTGTTTAATCGATGTTTTTTTCAGCTTGCGTGGTCCTTAACTTTATAAAAATCCATCAATTAATCCTTCTGTTAGTCAACTGATAGTCAAATTTAATGGTGTTATAGGTATTCCAGTCTTTAGGCACAAAAATAAAAATTAAGGTTAAAAAATAAATTAAAATTAAAAAATAAATTAAAAAAATAGAATAATAATAATTAAAAAATAAAAACTAGAAAAAAATAGTTTTTAAAAATAATTAAAAATTACTTAAATAATTTATTTTATTTTTAAAAATAATAATTTATAATTTATAAATAATAATGCATCATTTATTGACATTTTAAGAAAATATTTTTTATTACTTTAATAATTTATTTTATTTGACATTTTTAATCTATTATAATTTATTTCATACATAAAATTTATTTTTTATATTTTAATATTAATTTGAAGTGTTATTTTGAATTATTGAATTTTCATAAATTAGTTATTATTGTATTGATTTTTTTTATTTTTTAAAGATTTTTAATTTTAGTCTTAATTAATTAATTTAATTATTTTTAATATTTAAGGACTTTTCTTATAAATTTTGTAATTTTAATTTTTTTTTGACACATGTTAGATTTTTATTGGATGTACAAGTTAAAGTTAATTTGTTAAATTTTAAAAAATAAAGGGTAAAATCGTATTTTTAACTTAAACATTTAAAGTTAAGGGTAAAATGGTCAATGTGCATATTCTATCATGTTTGACTGTTAAAAATTTGGTCAGAAGGACTAAAATGATGGATTTTTTAAAAGTTAGAGACCATACGAACTAGAAAATGAAACATCGATCAAAAAGTAATATTTAAATAAAAGATAGGGACCAAATGAATTTCGCCCCAATAAATACGATTTGGATACAATTCTTTCATACATGAATTATATGAAAAATGAGTTTAAAAAATGTTATACATACTTTTAGACTGAGAAAAATGTAGAGTACAAGATAATGTTTGTTATCATTTTATAAAGGGCAATTATCAATTTGGTCTATAATTTTTAGAAAATTATCAATTTTTTAACATAGTTTTTTTTATTGGTACTCTTGGGACCTAAAGTTTTGTAAATGTATCAATTTGGTTCCTCTGACTAATTTTCTAACAGTCAAACTAACTAAAAATATTAAAAAGACAGTTTTACCCTAAATGAGCTAAAATTGTAATTTTACCCTCAAATTTTTAAAAAATATTATTAATAATTAGAAGGATAATATGATCATTTTATATTAATTTTTTTAAAATAAAAATAATTTTTTTTTAAAAAATTAAATGGATCTTTATATAATTTTTAAAAAAATTAATGAGACATTATAATTTTTTTTAAAATTAATATAAAATGATCATATTACTCTTTAAATTATTAATAATATTTTAAAATTTTGAGGGTAAAATTATAATTTTAACTCATTTAAATAAATTCAAGGGTAAAACTGTCTTTTTAATATTTTCAGTTAGTTTGACTGTTAAAAAACTGATCACATGGATTAAATTGATACATTTACAAAAACTTAGGGTCCAAGGATACTAATAAATAAAATTGCGTTAAAATATTGATAATTCTCCAAAAATTAGGGACCAAAATTGATAATTACCCTTTTATAAAATATGAGAAAGAAAACAAAGGCACGCCGTGCAATTGATGTTCCATCAATCAAATTATCGTCCATTAGTGAGATATTCCATACCAATATTTTTTTGGGCTAATTATACTTATAGCCTTTCATTTTGTATTTTTTGTATATACATGCATCTTTTCCTTTTATTGTACAAATCTCTCTTAAAAATCGTTGACCAAATCATTGACTAACCATAAAGTTAACGGTTTGGTACTGTAGCAAGGGCAAATTTATCTTTTTTCCATTATATCAAATTAAAACAATTAAAAAATAAATGAAAATAATAAAAAATTAAAAATATTAAAAAAAAAAGGACCAGATTAGATTTAGTCCATTAGGGAGATGGAGCCAAAAGGCTTCAACTCCCTTATGGATACCGCCGGAGTGGTGCCAGCGCTACAACGGTTCATGAGATGGAGCCCGGCGGTCCATGGAGGTCGGGCTCCTATTCGCTTCCCATTCTTTTTTTTTTTTTCGATTTGTGGTTGTTGTGGAGGTTGTGCTGGATGTTGTGGTGGTGATGGTAGTGGCGGCGGTGGTGGTGGTAATGTTGGATTTTATTTTTTGCCTAGTTGTATCTAGGTCGACGGATGAGATCAGAGATCTCGTCACCGTTAACGGAGATCGATGGAGATCTCGTCTCCGTTGACCAGAATACAAAACCGGTTCAATATTTTTTTTTTTTTTTTTTAATTTGATGGTTTCAATTTTTTTTTTAGGTTTGATTAAATTTGTTTTTTTAAATGTAGAGATCCCATTTGGGATCTCCACCTTTAATTTTTTTAGGGTGCAACTGTTTTTTTTAATATTTTTTACTAAGGGCAAAATGGTCTTTTTATCCAAACCGTTAACTTTATGGTTAGTCAACGGTTTGGTCAACGATTTTTAGGGAAAATTTGTGCAATAAAATGAAAAGATGTCAGCATGTGAAAAAAAAAATGCAAAATGGAGGGATATGAGTGTAATTAGCCCTTTTTAGTAAAAAGATATCCTGCTAATTAATATTTGTTTGTCTCATTTCCCCACTAATTCATTTTCTTTTTCTTTTCGTTTTTAAAAAAGAAAGTTTATTCCTCTTAAAAAAACTTTTCTTTCCTCTAAGGTTTTTCTCTGAACTTTAGGATGAAAGTAGTCATTGGGTCTCTAGATTAGTTTTCATTCCTTATAAATGCAGTAAGGTTCTAATTTTCGTCTCTTTTCTGTAGGTTTATTTTCTGTGTTTCTTTTGCTTTCTTCTAGCCATGAACTCCGAGGAAATTGCACTACTTTGTGAATCGTTAACCATTGATGATCACGATGAACCGGCGATAGACTTGGCAGAAAATCTACAATCTGTGGGAGAACGAAAACTTGCGCTTAACCTGGTTGATCGGATTATCTCCAACAAATAGGTAAACTGTGAGGCTTTTCGAATGAATATCGCTAGAATTTAGCGAATTTCGGACAATGTGGAGGTTGACAGTGCACCATCAAAGCACCATCAAATGTGCGAGTGATCGTTGATGTCTCAAAACCTTTGAAGCAATTTTTGCGAGTGAATTTGTTTAAAGGGGGAATCAACTGCTACTATGTCACTGAAATATGAACGCCTTTCAGAATTTTGTTTCCATTGTGGATTCCTTGACCATTCTATCCATGAGTGTGTGACATCTAGTGGGCAAGGGCGGGGTGCTTCAGCCCAGGAATTCAAATGTGGGGTTTGGCTACGAGCATCGAGCCCGGGGAGAAATAATGCTAGAAATATTTGTAGAGAGGGTACTACAAGGATATGAGGTTCTCGTGATAGTAAAGCTCAACATGGTGCTGGTTTGAACGATGGTGGTTCGTCTTCAGACGTGAGGGGTAGACTTGATGCAGATAGGGATCCTTTATTTTTAATGGCACCCAGTAACCCTCCTAATAAAAATCTCGGGGTCTAGAGGCGTGGGGTAGCTAGACCTAATATTGTTGATGTTGCACATGGTCCCAATATGGTAGTGCGACAAAAGATGCCTTTGTTGCTGATGATATTGGAAACACTTTTGTTTCTTAATCAACTATGAGAGGCAGTGGACATGAGGAGCTGTTAGGGTCTAGTATGGCCCCTAAGCACAATGTTGATTTGACAGTTCTTTCGTGAAAAATCAGAAGTGTGATAGCAAAGGGTCGGGGAACAGCAGCTCTAGGAAAGGCATCACGTTGCATGAAGGAATCTTACATGATAAGAAAATTTTTATTTTCCATGCTCAACCAGTAAAATCTGCTCTAGTTGAGGGTGGTTCGAAACAGGCAGTGGATGGTATTAGCTTGGGATGGGCTAAAAAGAAATGTTGATGGAAAGGATTGGCCAGAGAAAGAATGATTATAGACCCAGGATTGGAGATGTTGGGTACGACAAGGAAACGTACTGAATCTGAAGGGAATTTGGTTTTGGGTTTAGAGGCAAAAAGAACAAAACCTTTAGCGCAACATGAAATTGGTTTTAACTTGATATTAGCGGGTCCAGTTATGCCGGATGCCATTGAAAGTTTAAGTGCAACGGTCTAATATGAACCTAGAGGGGGGTGAATAGGTTCTTATCCAATTTTTTGATTACCAACAATTTAATTAGACCAATTCAACAATTATAAACACATAACAAATGCGGAAGAGATAAACAAAATCAACACAAGGATTGTAGCGTGGAAAACCCCTTCCAACAAGGGATCAAAAACCACGGGACCACTCTTGGCCA
Source organism: Xanthoceras sorbifolium (assembly GCA_003430845.1). Lineage (NCBI taxonomy): Eukaryota > Viridiplantae > Streptophyta > Magnoliopsida > Sapindales > Sapindaceae > Xanthoceras > Xanthoceras sorbifolium. Next base: position 23,394,350 of record CM010609.1, read on the forward strand.
CTTAACGGACAATCCACTAGTGATAAATGCAGTACACCCTCAAGTTGAAATTACAAGGACTCACTTTTCTTGGACTATCCCACTCTAGTCTACGCGCAGGCCTTTTCTATAATGATCTCGCAAGATCCACTAGGTGACTAAATGTATATACTCAAGTCATAAAACAAACATATTCAATGCATGAACTCTACAAGGCAGCCAACATGCTTATATGAATGTGATTCTAGCAACAAGTAAATTATTATAACAACAACTAATACTCTTGATCCAACCTAGATTAGTACCATTCCACTAAACACCTGTGAGATAGAGGTATAATTCATTTAAGCAAGACAAATGCACTCTAAATCACAACATAAACTTATCTAGGTACTAATTCAACTTCCTAAATCCCTTATCATGCATTAAACATAAAACCTACAAGCTTTCAACATCCAATCAATATCTAACTCTCATTCAAGAACAACAATGAGATTTAAATGAAATGAAGCATAAAACAACTTCAACATATAAGAAAAACACTTACCACAAGTCTCTAGTTTGATTCCATGGACATACAAGAGAGATTGGGTGAGTTTTGAGAGATTGGATTTGAGAGAGCATGAAGAGAGGGTTCTTCTTTCTGATTTTTGGATGAAAAAGACGAAGTGGCCTTTATATAGGAAGAGCCACGGGGCGGTTTGCCACACAAAAAGGGTCGGGCGCACATGTTAGGTCGGGTACAGTTTTCTGCATTGACCAATGTTCGGTTTCAAGCTAATATCTAAAGAAGCGCCACCCAGAAAATTCTGAAAAAAATAACTGAAGAAAGTAGACACATATATTAACAACTTTCTTGAATAACGCATTTAAAATTCGGATAGTAGGGGTGACATATTATAACAACAAATTCAACACTTTCAAGTCATAAAACAAACATATTCAATGCATGAACTCTACAAGGCAGCCAACATGCTTATATGAATGTGATTATAGTAACAAGTAAATTATTATAACAACAAGTAACACTCTTGATCCAACCTAGATTAGTACTAATCCACTAAACACATGTGAGATAGAGGTATAATTCATTTAAGCAAGACAAATGCACTCTAAATCACAACATAACTTATCTAGGTACTAATTCAACTTCCTAAATCCTTTATCATGCACTAAACATAAAACCTACAAGCTTTTAACATCCAATCAATATCTAACTCTCATTCAAGAACAACAAAGAGATTTAAATGAAATGAAGCATAAAACAACTTCAACATATAAGAAAAACACTTACCACAAGTCTCTAGTTTGATTCCATGGACATACAAGAGAGATTGGGTGAGTTTTGAGAGATTGGATTTGAGAGAGCATGAAGAGAGGGTTCTTCTTTCTGATTTTTGGATGAAAAAGACGAAGTGGCCTTTATATAGGAAGAGCCACAGGGCGGTTTGCCACACAAAAAGGGTCGGGCGCACATGTTAGGTCGGGTACAGTTTTCTGCATTGACCAATGTTCGGTTTCAAGCTAATATCTAAAGAAGCGCCATCCAGAAAATTCTGAAAAAAATAACTGAAGAAAATAGACACATATATGAACAACTTTCTTGAATAACACCATTTAAAATTCGGACAGTAGGGGTGACATATTGGACCACATGCATGACACACAAAAACTGTCTCCCCTGTTTTTTCAGCACTAACTTATGTCCGGTTTCTATCTAATATCTAGCGAAGTGCAGCCCAAAAAATCCTGAAAAAATTACACAAGTAATTACACTCATAGGCCAACAACTGTCATGAAGAACACGCTTTGCAATTTGGATAGAAAGGTGGAGATATGAGACCATCTATAGAATGCATCTTCATGACATATGAATGTGATACAATGAACTATGCACCATATACCATGTAGTTGATGAATGAGATGCCTATAAACATAATGACTGACATGTTGTGTGTGTGTGAGATCCTCAAAAGCTTTGTGAGATTGAGATCAACTTACCAAATAAATCATTGATCTTGATGCCTTCAACGAAACCTCCCAAACACAATTACAACCAAAGAGTTTCTTGCACGGAATTAGCCAACCTAAAAAATACTTGACCTAACAGCCATGAAAATCATATTTTATAATATTCGGGGGCTGGATAAGGACCGAGCATGAAGAGAGGGTTCTTCTTTATGGTATTTTGGATGAAAATGACGAAGTGGCCTTTATATAGGAAGAGCCACGGGTCGGGTTGCCACACAAAACGGGTTGGGCGCACATGTTAGGTCGGGTGTAGTTTTCTGGACTGATCTATGTTCAGTTTCAAGCTAATATCTAAGGAAGCACCACCCAGAAAATTATGAAACAAATAACTGAAGAAAGTAGACACATATATGAATAACTTTCATGAAGAACACCATTTAAAATTCGGATAGTAGAGGGTGACATATTGGACCACATACATGACACACAAAAATTGTCTCCCCTGTTTTTCCAGCACTGACCTATGTCCGGTTTCTATCTAATATCTAGCGAAGTGCCATCCAGAAAATTTTGAAAAAATTACAAAAGTAAGTACACACATAGGCCAACAACTTTTATGAATAACACGCTTCGCAATTCGGATATGAAGGTAGAGATATGGGACCATTTATAGGATACATCTTCAGGACATAACATATGAATACGATACAATGAACTATGCACCATATACCATGTAGTTGATAAATGAGATGCCTATAAACATAATGACTGATATGTTGTGTGTGTGTGAGATCCTAAAAACCTTTGTGAGATTGAGAGCAACTTACCAAATGAATCGATGATCTTGATGCTTTCAACGAAAGCTCCAAAACACATTTACAACCAAAGAGTGTTTTGCACGGAATTAGCCAACCTAAAAAATACTCGACCTAACAATCTCCCTCTTTAGTTATTTCGTGACAAAACCTCATACCTCACAAAAATACAAAATGATACAAAGTTTAAACTCACAAATACAACCTCACAAAATTACAATGAATGATCTTAAAGCTAGAAGCTTGAAGCTTGAGATCATTTCTGGGCAAGGTGAACCTGAAACAAAAGAAAGCACACTAATACAAAGTAAGAGACATTAGTAGACACCGTGCGGTTCATATAAACGCCCATAGATAAACATAATCATTAACAACAGACATAGAATGATGAACGATAAACACATGTATGCATTAAAATTTATCCCCCTAAGGCTATTTCCATATGCATATAAAACAAGAAACACAAGTGTCTCCCCCTCAAATTCTCCCCCTGAGTACTACACATTAATACAAATTTCTCCCCTTTTTTGTCACGGGAGAGGCAAGGGAAGAACACAATAGACAAAGATATGGGAAAACAGAAAAATATCGCACAAGAGACAAGAAAATACATGTACCAACTCCCCTTAAATGCCATACACAAGTAACATGAGAGTCATATCCTTAAGGAACCAATAATCACAAATATGCACCACAACAAATATCAAGTTCCATCTCAACTTAAAAAACACAAATACAGTCATCACTTCGTTAACAGATTAACATTTGCCCACAATAATTGACCAATATACACACATGCACATATATATAAATATATATATTATCTTGTCTCAAAGAAAGTTGCAAAATTTCAAAAATAAGCTTTTGAAGAAAAATTTTGATATTAACTACAAAACAGTTTTACATTATCATTCAACACAAGCTCGTCTCTCTCCTTTTTTTTTTTTTGAGTTTTTCCTTCTTCTTCTTCTTTTTTATTTTATTTTATTTTTTTTATTTCTACTTTAATTTTAATTTCCAAAGGCATTGACGGCTTTCATTGCACCTAAGGAGGTAGTCTTCTCCTCTAACTTGGAGATAAAGATATTGTTTCAAATACGTTGTAGAGGTAGCTTTCACTATTCCAGAAGGCATAGCCATTTCCAAGCCTTTGTTTACCATGCCATTATTAATCCAATTATACATTTCTCAATAAGAAAACTATTTTCAAAAACATTTGAGAGCAATAAGAAATCTTTTGACATTCAGAAACTAGATGAGCTTAATAGACACACACATTCACACAATTGCTTATACAAGTCCAAATATGGGCAATTTGTCAATTGCAACAAAGATCTTAAGGGCTAATATCAGGAATTTAGGAGTAGATAAATGTAACATCCTCTGACCCGACCCGCATGGATCGACCCGAGGAGCGCTACCCAGTTTTCAAACTTTTCTTTACTCACTTTTTAATTTGAAAGCCATTGAAAACCACATAAATTATATTTTAAAATTTCCTTTCTATAGTGAGCCCATCAAATCCATTTTAAACATTTCGACAGAGTTCTCTCTATATTTCTGACTTTCCAAAAATCTGTTTACAAAATCATAACTTTCCAAAATATACACTTCAATTTCTCAACAACCATTTGTGCACTCTTCTATCAGGTGTGACTTTCCAAACATTTTCAATTGAAACCAATACATAATTTATACTTACAAAACTTTGAAAGAAAAAATATAAACCATAAAATAATTATTTACAAAACAAATATATAACACTTTTACAAATTTCTGTATATGCATGCGTAACGGAATATAATATACAAAACTATATAACTATCCAAAGTTTGGTGACTCTGATACTCAGTCTGCAGCTATCACCTCTTCAGTCTTTTCCTCCCTTTGTATCTGTGTTACCTACGCGTGATGAAATCAACGCGCTAAGCAATAATGCTTAGTGGGTGTACACTAAAATAAAATTCAATGTAATATAAAACAACAGATCTAAAATTTAGAAATTTAGAAATACATATAGAACAACATTGTATTTCGAATACTGAAACTATATAAAGTAAAATATTTCAAAAGTTTCTGGGTTTAAATCTCAATAGCATTTCCTTATTTCAACATTCAAATTCAGTTCTTAATTGGGCATTTGATACATACTACAGGGTTTACAAGACTGGATTACGGGTTTATACAGTCGGGTTTCCCATCTCAGAATGAAATGGTATCCCTATAGTCACAGTCGGTTTTCCATTTCAGAATGAAATAGTATCCATATTTTCACAGTCGGTTTTCCATTTCAAAATAAAATGGTATCCGTAAATTCTCAGTCGGTTTCCCATTTTAAAATGAAATGATATCCATATATCATTATAATCATCAAATATCTCGTTGCAGTACTGCTAAATACACCCAATTGAAATGTCAATATCCTATATCCATATTTTCCCTATACATATATTAGGGTCATTATTCAGGTATTACTTTTTATATCAAATCAGTTCATTTATTTCGAGAATCAACAATTATAAATTCAATCAAAATCAATAAATACAATACCAAACAATATTCGTAAATCAGGTTTGAAAACATACAATATCATAGAAATTTAACAATATTAAAATATTCCACAATTAATTCAAACAATATCTAAAATGAAATACGAATAAAATTCGTAAATATGTTTCTAAACTCTTTGAGTCCAAAACACAAAACTAAAATCATAACAATTTTAAAAATAAGTGTACATCAACCTGGATACCGTTCCTACAACAGTTTCTTTTCTGGATCTCATTTTTCTTTCTCTCTTCTCTTTCTCTTTCTTCCTTCTCTTTTCCTTCTCTTTCTCCTTTCTTCTTCCTTCTCTTTCTTCTTCATTTCTTTCTCTTTCTTCTTCTTTCTTTCTCTTTCTCTTTCTCTTTCTTCTTTCTTCTCTCTCTCTCTCTCTCTCTCTCTCTCTCTCTCTCTCTCTCTCTCTTTCTCTCTCTCTCTCTTTCTGTTTTGCTTCTTCATGAAGCTTCCCATCGCCATATATTTTTTTTAATAAAAATTTGGCCATAGAGACCGCTTCTCGTGACCTGTGGTCGCGCCACCTGGTTGCGTTGCTCACTGGAATGTTTTCACCACTTTCATCGCGATCAGCCATTGCGCTGTCTGGTCGTGATGTTGGTCGCATTGCTCACTGCCCCAAAATTAACATTTTCACTGCGAGCTGCTCATCGCGATCTTTGGTAGCGGTGACTGGTCGCGGTGCTCACTGCCTAAAATCACCACTTTCACCGAGAGCTGCGCATCTCGATCCCTGGTCGCGGTACTCACTGCCAACATTTTTTCTTTTCTTTCATGCACTCTTTCTGGACCGCTCCACCTGGGTAATTTACCCTAAATGAGCTAAAATTGTAACTAAAAATACAATTTTACCATAAATGAGCTAAAATTATAATTTTACCCTCAAATTTTTAAAAAATATTATTAATAATTAGAAAGAAAATATGATAATTTTATATTAATTTTTAAAAATAAAATTTAAATTTTTTTTAAAAAATTAAATGGATCTTTATATAATTTTTTAAAAAATTAATGAGACATTAATTTTTTTTATTTTTTTAAAAAATTAATATAAAAGAATCATATTACCATTTAAATTATTAATAATATTTTAAAATTTTGAGGGTAAAGTTATAATTTTAACCCATTTAAATAAAGTCAAGGGTAAAACTGTCTTTTTAATATTTTCAGTTAGTTTGACTGTTAAAAAACTGATCAGATAGATTAAATTGATACATTTACAAAAATTTAGGGTCCAAGGATACCAATAAATAAAATTGCATTAAAAAATTGATAATTCCACAAAAGTTAGGGACTAAAATTAATAATTGCCCTTTTATAAAATATGAGAAAGAAAACAAAGGCACGCCGTGCAATTGATGTTCCATCAATCAAATTATGGTCTTCTTCTAAATGCATGTACGGCCATTAGTGAGATATTTCATACCAATATTTTTTTGGGCTAATTATACTTATACCTCTTCATTTTGTATTTTTTGCACATACAGACATTTTTTTCTTTCATTGCACAAATCTCTTCTAAAAATCGTTGACTAACTATAAAGTTAACAGTTTGGTACTGTAGCAAGGGCAAATTCATCTTTTTTCCATTATATCAAATTAAAACAATTAAAAAATAAATGAAAATAATAAAAAATTAAAAATATTAAAAAAAAAGGACCAGATCAGATATTGTCCATTAGGGAGATGGAGCCAAAAAGGCTTCAACTCCCTTATGGATACCGTCGGAGCGGTGCTAGCGCTACAACGGTTCATGAGATGGAGCCTGGCGGTCCATGGAGGTAGGGCTCCATTCACTTTCCATTTTTTTTTTTTTGCTAGGTTGTTGTGGTGGCTGTGGTGGAGGTTGTGATGGAGGTTGTGCTGGATGTTGTGGTGGTGATGGTAGTGGTGAAGGCGGCGGTGGTGATGTTGGATTTTATTTTTTTCTAGTTGTATCTAGGTCGACGGATGAAATCGGAGATCTCTTCACCGTCAACGGTGATCGATGGAGATCTCGTCCCCGTCGACTAGAATACAAAACTGGTTCAATGTGTTTTTTTTTTAATTTGATGGTTTCAATTTTTTTTAGGTTTGATTAAATTTGTTTTTTTAAATGTGGACTCCACCTTTAATTTTTTTTAGGGTGCAACTGTTTTTTTAATATTTTTTACTAAGGACAAAATGGTCTTTTTGTCCAAATCGTTAACTTTAATGGTTAGTCAACGGTTTGGTCAATGATTTTTAGGGGAGGTTTGTGCAATAAAAGGAAAAGATATCAGTATGTGAAAAAAATGCAAAATAGAGGGGATATGAGTGTAATTAGCCCTTTTTAGTAAAAAGATATCCTACTAATTAATATTTGTTTGTCTCATTTCCCCACTAATTCATTTTCTTTTTCTTTCCTTTTTTTAAAAAAGAAAGTTTATTCCTTTTTAAAAAAGAAAGTTTATTCCTTTTAAAAAAACTTTTCTTTCCTGTAAGGTTTTTCTCTGAACTTTAGGATGAAAGTAGTCATTGGGTCTCCGGATTAGTTTTCATTCCTTATAAATGCAGTAAGGTTCTAATTTTCGTCTCTTTTCTGTTGGTTTATTTTCTGTGTTTCTTTTGCTTTCTTCTAGCCATGAACTCCGAGGAAATTGCACTACTTTGTGAATCGTTAACCATTGATGATCACGATGAACCGGCGATAGACTTGGTAGAAAATCTACAATCTGTGGGAGAACGAAAACTTGCGCTCAACCTGGTTGATCGGATTATCTCCAACAAATAGGTAAACTGTGAGGCTTTTCGAATGAATATCGCTAGAATTTAGTGAATTTCGGATAATGTGGAGGTTGACAGTGCACCATCAAAGCACCATCAAATGTGCGAGTGATCGTTGATGTCTCAAAACCTTTGAAGCGATTTTTGCGAGTGAATTTGTTTAAAGGGGGAATCAACTGCTACTATGTCACTGAAATATGAATGCCTCTCAGAATTTTGTTTCCATTGTGGATTCCTTGACCATTCTATCCATGAGTGTGTGACATCTAGTGGGCAAGGGCGGGGTTCTTCAGACCAGGAATTCAAATGTGGGGTTTGGCTACGAGCATTGAGCCCGGGGAGAAATAATGCTAGAAATATTTGTAGAGAGGGTACTACAGGGATATGAGGTTCTCGTGATAGTGAAGCTCATCATGGTGCTGGTTTGAACGATGGTGGTTCGTCTTCAGACGTGAGGGGCAAACTTGATGCAGATAGGGATCCTTTATTTTTAATGGCACCCAGTAACCCCCCTAATAAAAATCTCGGGGTCTAGAGGTGTGGGGACTGGACCTAATACTGTTAATGTTGCTCATGGTTCTAATGTGGTAGTGCGACAAAAGATGCCTCTGTTGCTGATGATGTTGGAAACACTTTTGTTTCTCAATGAACTATGAGAGGCAGTGGATAGGAGTAGCTGCTAGGGTCTAGTATAGCCCCTAAGCACAATATTGATTTGACAGTTGATGGCATTTTCGTGAAAAATCAGAAGTGTGATAGCTAAGGGTCGGGGAACAGCAGCTCTGGGAAAGGCATCACGTTGCATGAAGGAAACTTGCCTGATAAGAAAAATTTTGTTTTCCATGCTCAACCAGTAAAATCTGCTCTAGTTGAGGGTGGTCCGAAACAGGCAGTGGATGGTATTAGCTTGGGATGGGCTAAAAAGAAATGTTGATGGAAAGGATTGGCCAGAGAAAGAATGATTATAGACCCAGGATTGGAGATGTTGGGTACGACAAGGAAACGTACTGAATCTGAAGGGAATTTGGTTTTAGGTTTAGAGGCAAAAAGAACAAAACCTTTGGCGCAACATGAAATTGGTTTTAACTTGATATTGGCGGGTCCAGTTATGCCGGACGCCATTGAAAGTTTAAGTGCAACGGTCTAATATGAACCTAGAGGGGGGTGAATAGGTTCTTATCCAATTGTTTGATTACCAACAATTTAATTAGACCAATTTAACAATTATAAACACATAACAAATGCGGAAGAGATAAACAAAATCAACAAAAGGATTTTAGCGTGGAAAACTCCTTCAAACCAGGGATCAAAAATCACGGGACCACTATTAGCCACTTAATGCATAATCCACTAGTGATAAATGCAGTACACCCTCAAGTTGAAATTACAAGGACTTACTCCTCTTGGACTATCCCGCTCTAGTCTACGCGCAGGCCCTTTCCCTAATGATCTCTCAAGATCCACTAGGTGACTAAATGTATATCTTCAAGCTATCCTAGAATTCACACTCCTATTAGCGTGAGCCTACACCTATCGTCTCGCAAGAGCCAACTAGTGAAATTCCACACAAATGCAACTTTTCCACAATAAGCAAACTTTGAGCTTGTTCACAAGACTTCACCAAAGTTACTCAAGCTCCTCCAACAACACAAAGGATTATGATCTAAGTATTCAATGATGCATGAACATACAATTAGGATGCATGACCAATACAACCTATGATGCTAAGTGAACTAGTGCACACAATCTACTTAAATGACACTTAGCATAAACACATTTCAAGACCTAACAAATTTTGCAACAAATTCAACACTTTCAAGTCATAAAACAAACATATTCAATGCATGAACTCTACAAGGCAGCCAACATGCTTATATCAATGTGATTCTAGCAACAAGTAAATTATTATAACAACAACTAATACCCTTGATCCAGCCTAGATTAGTACCATTCCACTAAACACCTGTGAGATAGAGGTATAATTGATTTAAGCAAGACAAATGCACTCTAAATCACAATATAAACTTATCTAGGTACTAATTCAACTTCCTAAATCCCTTATCATGTATTAAACATAAAACCTACAAGTTTTCAACATCCAATCAATATCTAACTCTCATTCAAGAACAACAAAGAGATTTAAATGAAATGAAGTATAAAATAACTTTAACATACAATAAAGAGAGCGTTCTTCTTTCTTGTTTTTGGATGAAAAAGACGAAGTGGCATTTATATAGGAAGAGCCACGGGTCGGGTTGCCACACAAAACGGGTAGGACGCACATGTTAGGTCGGGTACAGTTTTCTCCATTGACCAATGTTAGGGTTTTAGCTAATATCTAGAGAAAGGTCACCCAGAAAGTTCTACATAAATTACAGAAGAAATTAAACACATATATAAACAACTTTCATGAAGAACACCATTTAAAATTCAGACAGGAAAGGGGACATATTGGACCACATACATGACACATAAAAACTGTCTCCCCTGTTTTTTCAGCATTGACCTATATCCGGTTTCTATCTAATATCTAGCGAAGTACAGCCCAAACAATCCTGAAAAAATTACACAAGTAATTACACATATAGGCCAACAACTGTCATGACGAACACGCTTTGCAATTTGGATAGGAAGGTAGAGATATGAGACCATCTATAGAATGCATCTTCAGGACATATGAATGTGATACAATGAACTATGCACCATATATCATGTAGTTGATGAATGAGATGCCTATAAACATAATGACTGATATGTTGTGTGTGTGTGAGATCCTAAAAAGCTTTGTGAGATTGAGATCAACTTACCAAATGAATCGATGATTTTGATGCCTTCAACGAAAGCTCCCAAACACAATTACAACCAAAGAGTTTCTTGCACGGAATAAGCCAACCTAAAAAATACTCGACCTAACAGCCATGAAAATCAGTATTTTATAATATTCGGGGGCTGGGTAGGGACTGAGCATTGCATGTCCTGCATAGATATATGCAGAAAATAAGACCAGAAATAGTTTTCCTCTCCGAAAATATTTCTGATGTTAATCAAATGGAATTTCTTCATGTTCGCTTGGATTTTGTAGGTAAACTAGTGGCTGTGAAAATTAGGTTACAGTGGAGGTTTGTGTTTATTCTGGAAGGATACTATGGATATTACGCTTCTTTCCTTTGGGCAGGTTTCATATTGATGTTCAAGTGACTTCACATAGTAATAAGGTGTGCTGGTTGACTAGGTTTTATGGGCATCCTGATGCCTCTCAAAGGGCTCATTCTTGGACCCTTCTTCTCCGATTTCGGGGATTGTCTTCTTTTCCATGGCTGTATGGTGGCAATTTTAACGAGATTTTGGCTGATATTGAAAAAAAATGGAAGATAGTTTACGTTCTGATTCTTTTATTCACAATTTTTGTTCTACTTTGTATGATTGTGATTTATTCGACCTCGAGTTTAGAGGACCATCCTTTACTTGGAGTAATGAAAGGGAGGCACCACACTTGATACAAGAAAGGCTTGATATGTTTGTATGTGATTTAGGATTGAGAACTCTGTTTCAGGATTCAGTGGTAACTCACCTTGGGTTTTGGCGTTCGGATCATCGACCTCGTCTTTTGAAAATCTTGGAGACTTTTCTATCTCATTCTCTGGCTACTATTATAAAGGGTAGACGATTCCATTATGAGGCATGCCAGGCAAATTCTAAGGAGTGCAATAATATTGTTAAAAATTCTTGGAACCATCCAGGTGAAGGCTGGTCAGTTTTGTTAAAACATATTCAACTTTGCTCTTCAAATTTACCTGTATAGTACAAGCAACAAAATAGTCAACAAATCCCTCTTGTTGGATCCAAATTAGTCAACTAGAGGAGGAGTTGGATCAGTTGATGAAGAAAGATGAGTTGTTTTGGCAGCAACGCTCGCACGTGAATTGGCTTCATTGTGGTGACCATAATACAAATTATTTTCACTCTCGTGCTTTAGCTCGTCGTGCCAACAATAAAATATCTGGTTTGGTTGACATTGCAGGGGTATGGCGAAACGCGAAGGCTGAAGTGGAGTAGATTATTGTGGAGTATTTTTCTTCGATTTTAAAGCAGTCCATTGGAGGCCTAGCGGACTGCCAAAAGGTGTTGAATTGTGTTGAGAAAAGGTTGAGTTTGGACACAAATTTAATATCTTGACTCTCCTTTTACTGCTGCTGATGTGAAAAAAACACTCCTTGACATGTCTCCTTCGAAGGCTCCAGGATTTGATGGTCTTCCGACGGGATTTTTTCAACAATATTGAAATATGGTGGGTTAAAACTTGACCGCTGCTTGCTTGGGCTGTTTGAATAAAGGTGAATATGTGGAGTTAATCAATAAGACTTTAGTTATGTTAATTTCGAAGGTTCGAGGGGCATCATGGATATCGGTCTTTCGTCTTATAAGTTTATGCATGACCATTTTTAAGGTGATTTTGAAAGCTCTTACAAATCATCTCAAAGGGGTTATGGATGTGATTATATCTAATTCTGAGAGTGCTTTTATTCCGGGTCGTATCATTACAGATAATGTCATCATTGACTTTGAATGTCTACATGTGTTAAAGAGGAAGTTTAAGGGGAAATTCGGTTATCTTGTGGCTAAGTTGGATATGTCTAAGGTGTACGATCGAGTTGAATGAAATTTTTTAGAGGGGATGATGTATCGGCTTAGGTTCTCTTCTTGTTGGATCAATAAAATTATGTTGCGTGTTCCCTTAGTTTCCTACTCTTTTTTATTGAATGGTGTTCCTTATGGAGAGGTGCGACCTTCACGTGGTCTTCGTTAAGGTGATCCGTTGTCCCTTTTTTCTCTTTCTTATTTGTGCAGAGGGTCTGTCAGCTCTTTTTAATCGGGCTGAATTGAGTGGTTTTATGGCTGGTTTTAAATGTTGTCATTGGGGTCCCAAGATTACTCACCTTTACTTTGTAAACGACAGTTTGATTTTCACCCATGCGTCTCGTGAGGAATGCGAGAATTTGAAGGATATTTTGAATACTTATGCTAGAGCTTCGGAACAGCTTATTAATTTTGTTAAATCTACTATGTGATTTAGTAAGCAGATTTCGCACCAAGAGGAATTGGGGTTAACTTCGACCTTGGGTGTTCAGTTAGTGGATTGTCATGAGAGATATTCGAGTCTACCAAGTTTTGTTGGAAGCAATAAAATAAGCCTTTTCTGAAGCATCAAATATCGTGTTTGGGCTAGATTACAAGGGTGGAATGGGAAACGTTTTTTGGTTGGTGGAAGGAAGATTATGATTAAGGCGATGATCCAGTTGATCCCAGTCTATAGTATGAATCTTTTCAAACTTCCAAAATCTTTAATTTGGAAGCTTCATAACCTTTGTACAGTTTTAGTGGGGAAGTGGGGCGAATCATAAAAAAATCCATTGGGGATCTTAGGAGAAACTCTGCAAAAATAAATTAGATGGGAGGTTTGGGTTTTCGTGATTTGCATGTTTTTAATAAGGCGATGTTAGCTAAGCAGAGGTGGCGTGTTCTTTGTAATCCTAATTCCTTGGTTGTGCGTGTGCTTAAAGGGTGTTATTTTTCGAATTTAGATTTTTTGAAAGCTTCAGGTAAATCTTCTAATTCCTTTATTTGGAAGAGCATTCTTTGGGGAAGAGAATTGATCCTTCAAGGCTATCGAAAACTGAAAGTTTAAGTACAACGGTCTATATGAACTTAGAGGAGGAGGGGGGTAGGGGGTTGAATAGGTTCTTACCCAAATTTTTGATTACCAACAATTTAATTAGATCAATTCAATAATTATAAACACATAACAAATGTGGAAGAGATAAACAAAATCAACACAAGGATTTTAGTGTGGAAAAGCCTTTCCAATAAGGGATCAAAAACCACGGGACCACTCTTGGCCACTTAACGAACAATCCACTAGTGATAAATGCAGTATACCCTCAAGTTGAAATTACAAGGACTCACTCCTCTTGGACTATCCTGCTCTAGTCTACCCGCAGGCCTTTTCCCTAATGATCTCTCAAGATCCACTAGGTGGCTAAACGTATATCCTCAAGCTATCTTAGAATTCACACTCCTATTGGTATGAGCCTACACCTATCGTCTCGCAAGAGCCAAATAGTGAAATTCCACACAAATGCAACTTTTGCACAAGAAGCAAACCTTGAGTTTGTTCACAAAACTTCACCAAAGTCACACAAGCTATTCCAATAATACAAAGGATTATAGTCTAAGTGTTCAATGATGCATGAATATACAATTAGGATGCATGACCAATACAACCTATGATGCTAAGTGAACTAGTGCACACAATCTACTTAAATAACACTTAGCATAAACACATTTTAAGACCTAATAATTTTTGCAACAAATTCAACACTTTCAAGTCATGAAATAAACATATTCAATCTATGAACTCTACAAGGCAGCCAACATGTTTATATAAATGTGATTCTAGCAACAAGTAAATTATTATAACAACAACTAACACTCTTGATCCAACCTAGATTAGTACCAATCCACTAAACACATGTGAGATAGAGGTATAATTCATTCAAGCAAGACAAATGTACTCTAAATCATAACATAAACTTATCTAGGTATTAATTCAACTTGCTAAACCCCTTATCATGCATTAAACACAAAAACTATAAGCTTTTAACATCCAATCAATATCTAACTCTCATTCAATAACAACAAAGAGATTTAAATGATATGAAGTATAAAACAATTTCAACATACAAGAAAAACACTTACCACAAGTCTCTAGTTTGATTCCATGGACATACAAGAGAGATTGAGTGAGTTTTGAGAGATTGGATTTGAGAGAGTATGAAGAGAGAGAGTTGCTAGGGTTCTCCTTTTTTTTTTCCTGAAAAAAACGAAGTGGCCTTTATATAGGAAGAGCCACGGGTCGAGTTGCCACACAAAACGAGTTGGGTGCAGTTTTCTATACTAACCTATGTCCGAGTTGAAGCTAATATTTAGAGAAAGGCCACCCAGAAAATTCTACAAAAATTACAGAAGAAAGTAAACACATATATAAACAACGTTCATGAAGAACACCATTTAAAATTCGGACAGTAAAGTAGACATATTGGACCACATACATGACACACAAAAACTATTTTCCCTGTGTTTTTCGGCACTGACCTATGTTCGATTTTCAGATATTATCTAGAGAAGTGCCACCCAGAAAATTCTACAAAAATTACGGAAGAAATTAAATACATATATAAACAACTTTCATGAAGAACACAATTTACAATTTGGACAGGAATGGTGACATATTGGACCACATAAATGACACACAAAACCTGTCTCCCCTGTTTTTCCAACACTGACCTATGTCCGGTTACTATCTAATATCTAGCGAAGCGCCACCCAAAAAATTTTGAAAAACTTACAGAGGATAAGTACACACATAGGCTAACAACTTTCATGAAGAACACATGTTGCAATTCGGATAGGAAAGTGGAGATATGGGACCATCTATAGGATGCATCTGCAGAACATACCATATGAATGCAATACAATGAACTATGCACCATAGACCATTTCAATGATGAATGAGATGCCTAGAAACATAATGAATGATATGTTGTGAGTGTGTGAGATCCTAAAAACGTTTGTGAGATTAAGAGCAACTTACCAAATGAATTGATAATATTGATTCCTTTAACAAAAGCTTTCCAAACACAATTACAACCAAAGAGTGTTTTGCATGGAATTAGCCAACCTAGAAAATACTCGATCTAACAAAAATGGATTGGTAACAGTGATTCTATTCTTATTTATTAAAATCAATGGATTCCTCATCCGTCTACTTTTAGGGTTATTTCTCAACCGATTTCGGACGATCTTATTATGGTAAATCAGCTAAAATTACCCTCAGGAGTAGCTTGGAATGAAACGCTAATCCAATCCACTTTTTTAGAGTTAGATGCTGAAGCTATTTTAAGCATTCCTTCTTTGTCGCGGTGGGTGGATGATTCGGTTTGTTGGTATTTTAACATGTTTGGTAACTTTTCTATGAAGAATGGGTATTGGTTTAGTAAATCTCTTATTGGTAGGAGTGGTGGTTCAGATCTTTTGGGGTCTGAATCTTAGTGGAAATTTCTTTAAAGACTTCATTTGCCCTTAAAGATTAAACTCTTTATTTGGCAGCTTGTTTGAAGTGGCACCCTTCCAAGTGTAATTTAGCCTGAAAGGGAGTGTTGATTGTGTTCTATGTGATGGTTATCCTAAATCATCCATGTATGGTTTATAAGGCCGCCCCTCTCTCAAAGCTATTCGCTGAGGTTATGGTTTTCTCAACAGCTTTATTTTGATTGATAATTTATCCTTCTTTGATTTTATTTTATTATGTAAGAACCAACTTGTTTGTGAGCAGTTTGAGTTATTGTGTGTGATACTTTGGCGGATTTGGTATCAGCACAATAAGAGGATTCGTGATGGTCCGCCTCTAGGTGTGGAGGAGGTGGTGAGCTGGTCTTCTTCCTTTGTTTGGAATTTTCAGAAAGCAAACGCTCCTTCTCACCCTTCTACTGCTACTTCAGGTACTGTTAAGTAGCAGCCCTCGTGTAGGCTTTGTGAAGCTTAACTCGGATGTGGCCTTGGATTCGAGTTGCTCTTTGGTTGGTATAGGTATGGTCCTTCGTAATGGTGTGGGGCTGGTGTTTGGCTCCTCTTGGCAGTGGTTTGGTAGTAATTTATCTTCTCAAGCTGCTGAAGGTGAAGATGTTTTGAGATGTTTGCAGTTTGCTCTTGATGTTGGTGTCTCCTCTGTCATTGTGGAGTCTGATGCTAGCTCTCTTGTTGATCTTATCAATGGCAAGGTAGTGGTTTTTTCTGAGATTAGTTTGGTTGTGGCCGAGATCCAAACGTTGTGTTTGAATTTCCATAGTTGTTTGGTTGTCTTTGGGTCTAAGAAGGTTAATTGAGTTGCTCATCAGTTGACTAAATTAGCTCTAGTTTCTGTTAGTGATTTGTTTTTGATTGATGATGTTCCTCCTTCTGTGGGGTCATATGTTCTGGACGATCATCCAGAATAGTTGTTTCTCTCTTGGTTTTTCTAATATATTTCTCTTTAAAATTAAATAACTTTCTTTAGAATATGTTAAATTCACTATGAACTTAATTTATTGGCTCCTTTAATTCTAATTGAATATATTAACGAATGATCAATCAACAATACTATTAAGAACATAATATGACATTGATTTAACGTTAACGAGCAGAGTTTATCGACACCGTGATCGTTCCATCTTGGTGGGAAAGTAAAAATAAATCTGAGGATCCCAAACGGGTGGCATTGACATAATCTTGTGGAGAATGAGCTGAAACGCCCGGAATTACAAGTCCGATCACTCTAAAGACCTTGAGAAACCAGCCTTCTCTGTAGTCAGGTCCCTTTGTGTAAATTATAGTGAAGCTTCTTATTAGCTCCAGAAATGCATTTATCATCATTGGAATAGCCCTCAGTGGCGAGAAGTAGTTCTTGTTTGGTTCCTCTCCAACAACCTGCATGCATATTTTATATTAAAGCAAAAAAAAAAATCCATATGGGTTGCACTGCATGTGTTGATCAATGTCTCAATCAGACAATACTTCACCATATGTGCACTGTGTATTTAAAGGTACTCTTGTTTTCTGAAAGATAGACTTTTTGCTATTTGGTACTTGTATGCTTTTGCTGTATAACAATTTTTTTTTTTTAAAAAAAAACCTGAATATTTGCTATCGAAGGTCACAGAAAAGGGACCATTAGATTTCGGATAAGGGATTTGATGATGGATTGGAGGATCAGATCATAATTATATTTGTTTTGACATTAGTTAATAAAATAATGGTTGAAATAGTCATAATATCTTTCCATATAATCAGATTTTGTTGTTAAAGTTTGTTACTTTTTTTCTTTTTTCTTTTTTAAAAGTAAAAGATAATATTAAACCAAAGAAGATTTGGAGTCATCTAGAGTTACAGAAACAAGGGAAGAAGGAAAATCTTTCATCCAAACAGAAAAATCAAAACTAGAACAGTCTAACTGAGTTAAAGCATGAGCTTCTCGATTGGAAGAACGGGGAGAGAAACTAAACAAAACAACTAGACAAGACTCACTCCACTTGACAATGTCCTCAAGGACAGTACCAATCTCAGTCAAAGGAAAATTACGATTAGAGATAAGATTAATAACAGACAAGCAATCAGACTCAACAAGGAGCAATCAAACATCAATATCGACTTGCAAGCTATAATCTAAACTGAATAGCTAGAGCTTCAGCCATGTCAATAGGGGTCAAGAACGGTAAATTTTTACAACCAGAGAAAACCACCTCACCATCAGAGTCACAGAGCAACGTACCTAAGTCAACCACACCCAAAGAGGCCGAAAGCTAGGCATCAACATTCAACTTATAACAGCCCGCTGGAAGGCGAGACCAAGTCACAGGAGGCAGACGCAGATCACGCGGTGGACTAGAGGAAGGCAACTGGGCAATAAGAAAATTAGACAAAAAATGGCGCGACCAAGGAACAATATCAGCAAGCAGGAGCATCGTGTTATCATTGACAGCCTTGTTCCTACGAAACCAGTACCTCTAGAGAACCACAACTAATAGCTCGAACTCCACTTGATGCAACTGAGACACACACGTGAGCAGAAAATCAGCAGGGGACACACCTTAGTGAGCTAGCAAGAGTTTAGCAGCCTCATAGCCCTCCCACACAGACTTCAGAAGGTGACAACCCCAGACCGTATGCAGCAAACTCTCAGGGCACCTGTCAAAAAGGGGCAAGAAGAAACAAAGAGCACCCTCCTTTGGACTGGCATGTTCATCGCTGGAAGCCACCCATGGAACAGCGGCTAAGAGAACAACTTCACCTTGGAAGGAACCTGCAATTTCTAAAGGATTTCCACCATTCCTTCAACCCGGAGAAGCTTAAAGAACTCGGAGCAGCTTGCTGAGGAAGAGCCACACAATAGCCACTATAAACAAAATAAAAACCGTTCTTATCGAAGCACCAACAAAGCGAATCAATCCGGCTAGTAGATGGGGCAGGAAGACTAAGAATGACTGATGCGTCTTCCGAAAAGAAGGAGGCCCGAATTATCTCCACGTTTCACCTGTCGGATGGGGACATCAAGGAACTCACATAGGCATCAGGGTCCAACCGCGGAGGGGAGAAGATACGGAAGGTGGACTCTTGGGGGATCTACCGGTCATGGTAAATGGAAATGCCAACGCCATTGCCAATCCTCCATTTAAATCCCCATTCGATAACGTTACGACCCCACAAGAAGCTTTGCCAAATGAGAGAGGGCCCTCGGCCAACAGAAGCCTGCAAAAAAGAAGAGTTAGGAAAGTAACGTCCTTTAAGCACCCGAGCCACCAAAGACGAAAGGTGGTGGATAACACGCCAACACTGTTTGGCAAGGAGGGCTTGGTTAAAGTATGAAAGGCCCCTGAAACCTAACCCTTCATCCTCGTTGTTCATGCACAACTTCTCCCAAGAACCCCAATGGATTAGATGTTGCCCTCCATAATCGCCTCACGAAAACTTTGCTAAAAGAGAATGAAGCTCACGGACTAGAGAGGAAGGCAACCGAAACAAGGACACATCATAGGTAGGGATAGACTGCATTATGGCTTTGATTAAAACCTCTTTACCTCCCGAAGAGAATAATTTTGATTTCCAACCTTGCAGGCAGGACCAAACACGATCTTTGATGAAAGCAAACAACCGTCGTTTATTGTAACCTACAAAATTTGAAAGACCGAGGTAACAGGCATAACAGCTAACTAAAGGAACACCAAGGATATGCTGCAGATTACTCCTAACTCCGGGTGGGACTCCAACTGAACAACACATAGCCAATTTGTGGAAGTTAACAAGTTGACTTAAACCCCTACAATAAACATCTAAAATGTCTAGCAAGGTTGCACACTCCCTAGGCGAGGCCACGAAGAAAAACAAGCTATCATCCATAAAAAAGAGATGCGAAATACTAGGGCCTTGCCGGCCACAACGGAAACTATGAAGCACACCCTCAATCTCCGCTTTACCCACAAGAGCAGAAAGGCCATCCGCACAGAGAAGGAAGAGATAAGGCAATAGAGGATCCCCTTGCTGCAAACCTCTCGTGGGAACCACAGACCCCATCATATTACCATTAACCAGAAATGAGTATAAGATCGAAGAGACATAGCTCATAATCTGTCAAATCCCACCGCTTCAAAAAACCAAGCTTAATCATCATTCGCTCAACAAAACCCCACTCGACCCTGTCACAAGCCTTGGCCATGTCAAGCTTGAGAGCGATGACCCCCCGCTTATGTGACCGCCCACGTTTCAGTTCATGAAGGCATTAAAACCCAATAGTGGCATTGTCAGAGATCAACCGGCTCGAAAAGACTGCGTTTTGAGCCTCCGAGATCACCCCTCCCAGGACTACCCTAAATCAGGGTAAAGAGGGCCTTCGCAATAATCTTATACAACACATTACACAAACTAATGGGCTTGTAATCAGAAACTCGTTTCGCATCATTAATTTTGAGAATGAACGTGATAAGGGTGGAATTGATCGTCGAGATGTCATCACCACGGTTAAAGAAACTCAGGCAGGCAGAGGTGGCGGCGGGTCCAACTGTCTCCCAGTACCTCTAATAAAACAACACAAGCATACCATATCTACTAGGGGACTTACTTGGATGTATCCTAAATATCGCCTTACGAAACGCCTCTGCCACGAAGTGAGCGTCCAGGATCCTATTCATTACTAGAGTAACTCGGCTGTCCACAGCCTGAAGAACGGCCTCAATGTCTGTCCCCGTAGGATTAGAGGAAGATAAGATATCCTCAAAATACGACTGGATCACAACCGCCATAGATGCATGAGAATTATGCCATCCATCATTACCATCAACCAACCCTGTAATGCGATTTCGCTTATGTTTGGCTGAAGCTTTATTATAGAAGTAGCGGGTGTTACGATCACCACAATGGAGCCAAGTAGTTATACTCCGCTGGTGCCAATAACGCTTCTCCTTGTACAGAAGGCAGTTCAGGTCTTGTTTCACAATACAACGGGTCCGCCAACTAGCAACAGTAACCAACATACTCAAATCATGTAGCTTCTTACATTTAACAGCAATGCGATACCTTAAGGATTTAAAAGTGGTAGAACTTCACACTTTTAAAGCAACTTCACAGCCCTTTAAACTAGAGGCAACACTAACAACACCACCTGCCACCTTAGAAGGAACCCAGCACCTGTGAATCACCTCCCTACACTCCTCAAAATCTTACCAAATATCCTCAAAGTGAAACAGCCTAATACCCTCCCTTCTAGTAGTCCTGCGAGCTTGCTACCCATCCCCAAAGAATTCTAAAAGTAACGGACGATGATCTGAACCCCAAAAATCCAAGTGGTGAACATGAGACGAAGGAAATAACTGTGCCTAACTGTGACTACCAACAAAGCGATTGAGCCGCTCCTGAATAAACTCGAAAGACTACTGACTGTTACACCATGTAAACCGTGGACCAATAAACCCCAAGTCCTGAAGCGAACAATCATCAAGAGCATCACGAAAATTATTAATAATAAAACCTGGTCTAGCCAGCCCACCGCTTTTATCCTGAGAATGAAGAATCTCATTAAAATCCCCAAGGAATGAAGGAGCGATAGCATAACCACCTAAGCAAAGTTCACCCATAAATTCACTGAGAGGAATCTGGATGGCCGTACAAATTAGTAAACCGTCAAACTAAACTATTCGAAGAAACAACCTGCACATCAATATGAAAAGCGGAAAAAGATAGCAAAGAAACAATAACTTGATCAGACCAAAGAAAGCCCAAGCTGCCCTTGCAACCTACTCTGTCAACCGAAAGCTTGCCCGCAAAACCTAAGCGAACCAATAGAGACTCCAAGCAACTAGCATCACACAACATTTCTGAAAGAAAAACCACATCGGGAGACGAATCCTACAAGTGACGCTGCAGGATCTGGAATGTTTGAGAGTTTCCCACCCTCGAACATTCCAATAGAAGATTTTCATAACTCCTGGCAGGCTTAATTAACAAGTCCTACCAATTCATCAGAAACAATAGGAAGGTCGCTAGGAATACTAGGATTTCATGTTACAGGGACATTTTAATATAATACTAATAACATTTAAAAGTCACTAGATTTATAATAAATTACATTCACTCATAGTTCAAATGCTAGTATATCTTTCTCTCACCTTAGTCACCATATGTATTTATTAGCATGTATGAGTAGTTATTGTGAGAGTAGATGTCTTCCGTTAGGGGAGTAGATATCCAAATAACATGTTTAGTGATTGATCTCGGTATGTTTCCCGTTATGGGAGTAGATATATCAGCAGTATCTAAAATTATTAATCTTATAATTATACCCTTAAAAAAAATAAAATTATAGCAAAAAGTGTTTTTTTTAGTTAACTTTAATTCCTAGAAAGAATTTTAATATAAAGTAAATTAAACCCCACTTTGTCTATTCAATTCCATATATAATTTTATGGTCAATACTTAATACACAGAGACCCTTCACCATTAGTCAACTAAAAATACTTTTACTAGTTGACTTTAAAATTGTATGTAAAGTCCATAAAGTCCCTTAATAGTATCAAATATTTGTAATTACGATTTTATCCTAGGTAAATGACAAAAGAAAAATTCTTTTTACAAAATAAGAATATAAAAAAGTAGATGAATCATAGACAATTGATATATAAAAAAAAAGGAAAAAGGTATGGAGGTAAGACTCCATCGAGATGGAGATGAAATCTCTATCGATGGACTTCATCTATGGAGACATCTATGGAGACCTGGTCCAGTCTCCATCAATGGAGACAAGGTCTCCAAAGGATGGAGACTGAGGTCTCCATTCTTTGGAGACTATCAACTTTTCTTTTAATAATTTTTTAATATTTTTAAAAAAATTATATTTGATCTCTATCGTCCATCTCATGATTAGTGAAAATCTAAAATTATATTTTTTATTTTTAAATAAATTATTGAAAAGATTAAAATATTATTTTAACAGTTAAATATTATTTTGGTTGATTAACGACGAACGTGCTCTGCATATATTGACCATAAAATTGTATATGAGAGTAAATAAGCAAACTTAGGTAGGCGGAGATGGTATTACGATAGAATTGAAGAGTGATGGTAGCTCACCTGTCCTTTGTAACGGCGATTATAGTAGATGCATGTCCCAAAGTGCTTGAACATAAGTGCTCTATCATCGTAAGGCAACCTAGGCACCATGTCATTACTGTACACAAACCTAAAATATCGAACACCATTCTCTTCAATCAACTTCTTCTCCATAAACTCACCAAATTTCTCATCACCAACCCTAGGCTGCCCATACGTATACACTCCTTCAAGTCTCTCCACCAACAATTTCTCCTCATGCAGTATCGCAACTGCCGCAAACAGAATCGCTAACGCCCCACCTAAACTGTGACCAGTCAATATATATTTTGCTCCATCGTTCTTGCTCAGTTCTTTGATTAACATTTCCCTGATTGCATAGTAAGCCAAGGGTTCTGGCGGCGCCGGGCGGTTGTTGTTATCTTCTTGCTTGTACGTGTTGGTGGGGAGTTCTTTAGGCCAGCCTGTGTTCTTCTGTAAGCCCAGAGCTTTCATGAAACCGCCATGGATTTTTCCCATTCCTTTGATTTCATACCATGAGATGTCGAAGTCCGAGCACCATGCATCGGCATCAAAGGGCTCTGTGCCCCTAAACGACACAACTATTGTGTCGTGGTCATCGTTTTTGTCACGAAGTAGGAAGGCTTGTGTTGTGGCCTTGTCTTGATAATCTGCCATATATATATATATATATATATATACAAAGTCTATTAAACTAGTAACAATAAAATGATGTCAATATTGGATTTATCCTTTTAGGACTAATTACATTTCTCAATAAATAAAGAAAGTTAGGGAGATGCTCCGTGATTGTAACGATGAAAGCAGTACTTGTTTAATTCTTACCGTTCCAGTAGTCATAAAACCCCAAGTACTCCATCTGCAACAAATACAAACGTTATATAAAGAAAGATATAAATTAAATAATTAATATTTGTATGATCAATTAATGGTTGGAAAAGCTTTTCAAAATAGAAAAATAAATAGCATGTTATATATATATATATACCTTCCAGTGATCTCTAACAGTAGTTTCGACGTAAGCTCTGTTTTCATAGGCTGTTTTAGATGCCATCATTGATAATGTTGCAAAATACCTCCCATCTCCATATTTAATGCTACTGTCCAGCTCCACTCTCTTGTCTAAATTCCCAATAAACGATATGAATTTTGCTGATGTTTTGTCTGGCATTATTATCCTCCCTATTCAAACATATATAAAAGCAAAGTTAAATTGACTATTTATTTGAATGCGTATGTTTTTTAATTAGATGGGGATTTTCTTGAATTACATATAGGACTTTATTATTAAGTTTTGAAGAATTGCCTGACTCGTGATCTAACTTTAAAAAAAAAAAAATGTATATGACTAAGATCTATATTTATATTCTCTCGTTTCTAATAAAATATTAAAATTAAAAGAGCATTCATACAGTCAACACTTTTATATTGTAAGGTGACCGAAAGGCAAAGGGTAACTCATAAAGATAAATTAATTATTTCTGGGAATAATTTTACAGGGACATCATGATGGTTGCTTTATAAAAACATAAAAAAATTGCTTGAAGAGGCAATTACTCTCTAACAAAAAATAAAATTGAGAGAGGTTAAACTGAAAAATTTGCAAAATTAAGTGCTAGTTATATAGTTTTTTTTTTTTTTGGAGTAAGTTTTAAAAAAAATTGAGGGAGTAGGACCAGCCAGCGCCACTGGTGGGGGGTTTTGTGCTGGAAGGGATCACAATTGATATATATATATATATATATATATTCTGTTAGGTGGGTCCCTCCATATGGAGGGCACCCTAACAAATTTGCAATCAATTTTCTCATGTGGGAGATAATGAGCCGAAAGCAAGCTCAAGTGCAACATGGAGGTTGCTCTCTTTTTAACTTGTGTAAAACAAATCTATCACCTATAAATAGAGTGCCTCTCGATACTCTATGATATCAATAAAAAAACATAACATTTCAGAGTGTGTGTTGAGAGATCCTCAGAGAATAATAAAGAGTTTTCTGATAAAGAAATTGTGAGCCAATTTGTGAGGTTCTATCCACAAATTGAAGTTACATTGTTATTGTAATTTGTGAGAAATCCACACAAGGGTGAAGTTTGTAATCCCATTATTATTATAGTGGAAGTTTTAAGCGGCCTACGAGTCCCGTGGTTTTTACCTTCATTTTGGAGGGTTTTCCACGCTAAAATTGTTAGCGTTATTTTTACTCTATTTGGTTTGAGAAATTATCTGGGGCCGTAAAATTTATTCTTTTACAAACATTTTTCCCAACAAAGTGGTATTAGAGCCGGTATCAGATTCTCTAGAAAATTCTTAGTATGCTTTGTGGTTGCAGTATTATCTGATCTTTCACATCAGAAAATAATTATTCTTGAGTTTACTGATTTTGTGAATGCTGGAAGTGTGGTAGTGTGGAAAGTGCATGTCTAGGAAAGGTTCTGGCTAGGAAAGACTTGGTATTTAAGTGTGTCCATTGTGACCTACCTCTCTTTCCTGGGAACTTACCTGGTGTACTGTTTACGACCACGTGCACTATTCACGCATACGGAGTACTATTCACGAAGTACTATTCATCGCTGAAAATTATCAAACTCGGCGAAACTTGTTGACTAGTGATCCAAATAGAGGAGAGCACATGCAACATGATCAAGTTGACTGCATTTAATTATGCAGTATGGAAGCCAAAGATGGAGGATCTTTTATACATTAAAGATCTGTGGAAGCCGATTGTAATGATGAAGGAGGAAGCAATGACTACAGCTTCGATGGATGCCAAGACACCCAGCACTTCGACGCCCACATCAGACGTTGACTGGACTGTGCTAAATCGAAAGTGTGCTGCTCAAATCAGACAATGGATCGACATGAGCATTTTCCAAAACTTTGCTAATGAACACGATGCTTACGTTCTTTGGCAAAAGTTGGAGAAAATGTATGCAAGGACAACCGCACAGAATAAAGCTAATCTGATGCCGACGATTAGTCAACTTAAAGTATAAAGATGGAAACAGCATGTCAGAACACATGAGCGAGTTCAAGGCATCGTAGATCAACTCAATTATATGAAAATGACTGTAGATGACGAGTTGCAAGCATTGTTGATGCTGAGTTCTCTACCAAAAAGTTGGGACACTCTGGTTGTGTTAGTTAGTAACTCCGCTCCTGATGGCAAGCTTACCATGGATATGGTAAAAGACAGAATGCTCAACGAAGAGTCTCGACGAAAAGACGAAGGGCATACCTCTAAAAACGAAGCACTTGTTACGGAGAAACAAGGCAAGCAAGAATGGAGAGGAAGAAGTAAAAATCCCCATAACCAAAGTTAGCAAAGAGGACGGTCAAAGTCCAAATCAAGGCATGACAAGAAGTGTCACCACTGTGGTAAGCCCGGACATTTCATTCAAGAATGTCGAAAGTTAAAGGCGGAGTGAACCAGAAATCAGGATGCACAAACCGGAACAAATGACACCGCAACAGTCACCGAAGAAGTTGTCGTTGTTCAAACTGAAGATTATATCAATCTTGCAAGTCAAGACTCAACATGGGTAGTTGACTCAGATGCCTTATACCATGTCATTTCACGACGGGAGTTCTTCTCAACCTACACTCAAGGTAATTTCGGACGAGTGACGATGGGAAATGATGATGTCTCCAAAATTATCGGCATCGGAAATATCCATTTAGAAACTAACCTTGGATGCAGGCTAGTTTTGAAAGATGTAAGGCACGTTCCTGATATCCGCCTCAATCTGATCTCTACCGGAATACTTGATGACGATGGTTACAGCAATTATTTTGGTGAAGGAAAATGGAAGCTTACCAAAGGCAATTTGGTAATAGCAAAAGGCAAGAAAGATACATCACTCTATCACACAGAAGCCAAGCTGCGTAGAGGAGAAGTAAACACTACTAGGAAAGAAGTTCCCATCGAGCTATGACATAAGCGGCTCGGCCATATGAGTGAAAAGGGTCTTAGTATTCTTTCCAAGAAGGAGCTCTTGCTAGGAATGAAAGGTACATCATTGCCTACTTGTGTTGATCATATTATGGAAAAACAACACAGAGTTGCATTTCGTAGTTCCCCACCATCTAGAAAGGCAAATATTCTAGATTTAATACACACAGATGTCTGTTTAATGAGTTGTAAGTCACTAGGAGGTGCTACTTATTTTGTGACTTTCATTGATGACCATTCTAGAAAAGTATAGGCCTTTGCTTTGAAAACTAAAGATTAAGTGCATAAAGTTTTCAAGCACTAAAGATCAAGTGCAGGAAGTTTTCAAGCAGTTTCATATAAAAGTTGAACGAGAAACTGGCAGACATTTGAAGTGTGTACATGCAGACAATGGCGGTGAGTACCGCGGACCATTCGAGGAGTACTGCAGAAGTTTCGGCATCAGGCTGGAAAAATCAGTACCAAAGAC
Source organism: Xanthoceras sorbifolium (assembly GCA_003430845.1). Lineage (NCBI taxonomy): Eukaryota > Viridiplantae > Streptophyta > Magnoliopsida > Sapindales > Sapindaceae > Xanthoceras > Xanthoceras sorbifolium. The sequence continues at coordinate 23,422,048 of CM010609.1, forward strand.
ACCTCAACACAACGGTGTCGTAGAGAGGATGAACAAAACCATTTGTGAAAAGGTCAGCTGCATGCTCTCAAATACAAAACTGCCAAACTCCTTTTGATGGGAGGCAATGAGAACCGCAGTCGATTTGATCAACCTTTCTCCATTAGTTCCGTTGAACTATGACGTACCACAAAGAGTTTGGATGGGGAAAGACGTTTCTTACAAACACTTGAAAGTATTTGGCTGCAGAGCATTTGTCCACATCCTAAAAGACGAGAGGTCCAAGCTAGATGGAAAAGCAAAGCAGTGTATCTTTGTAGGATATGCCCATGAAGAATTCGGCTATAGATTTTGAGATCCTATTAATAAAAGGATCATCAAAAGTAGAGACGTGGTGTTTCTTAAAGATCAGACGATCGAGGATTTTGAAAAACCCGAGAATCCACAGTTAGATAAATTCCAGTTAATCTGAAACCAGTCTCTCCACCAACAAATTCTGATGAAGGGGGATCTACACCAGATACTGATGATGTCCATCTATCAGCTCGCAGTCCAGAACCAGAACAAGTTCCTGAACAAGTCCAGCCATAAGTACAACTAAGAAGATCCACTAGAGAGCGACAACCAAGTCGTAGATATTCTCCTAATGAGTATGTGATGTTCACTGACGGGGGAGAACTAGAGAGCTATGATGAAGCTATTACTGACCAGCATAAAACGAAATGGTTAAAAGCCATGCAGGAAGAAATGAAATCCCTACATGAGAACCACACATTTGACTTGGTGAAATTACCACAGGAAAGGAAAGATCTTAAGAACAAATGGGTGTACAAAATTAAAAGTGAAGAAGGTAACTCACAACCATGTTACAAAGCAAGACTGGTTGTGAAAGGATTCGGGCAAAAGAAGGGTGTTGACTTTAAAGAAATATTCTCACCAGTGATAAAAATGTCTTCAATCCGAGTTGTTATTGGCTTGGCAGCTAGTCTCAATCTAGAGGTTGAACAACTTGACGTAAAAACCACATTCTTACATGGTGATCTTGACTAGGAGATCTACATGGAGCAGCCCGAAGGTTTCCAAGTCAAAGGGAAAGAGAAATTGGTATGCAAACTAAAGAAGAGTTTGTACAGTCTGAAACAGGCACCAAGGTAGTGGTACAAAAAGTTCGACTCAATGGAGAAAAATGAGTACAACAGAACGACGGCTGATCACTGTATCTTTATCAAGAAATTCTCTGATGGTGATTTTATCATTCTTTTGCTTTATGTTGATGACATGTTAATTGTTGGCCAAGATAGTCAGCAAAATTAACAGGTTGAAGAAAGAGTTGAGCAAGTCCTTTGCAATGAAGGATTTAGGACTCGCTAGGCAGATTCTTGGCATGATGATTACCCGCAACAGGTAAAATCGAAGAATCTGGCTATCTCAAGAACGATATGTTGAAAAATTTCTTGAAAAATTCAACATGAGCAAGGCCACATCTGTTAGTGTTCCACTTGCAAGTCACTTCAAGCTTAATGCAAGTCAGTGTCCTTTTAGCAAGGAAGAGAAATAAAAAATGAGCAAAGTGCCTTATGCATCGACGGTTGGCAGTCTAATGTACGCTATGGTATACACCAGACCAGACATTGCTCATGCTGTTGGCGTTGTGAGCCTATTCCTATCTAATACTGGAAAGGAACATTGGACAGCAGTCAAATGGATACTCAGGGAATCTTAGAGGTACTTCCAGTCATTGTTTATGTTTTGGTAATGGTAAACCTGTATTAGAAGGATATACAGATTCGGATATGGCTGGTGACGTGGATACGAGAAAGTCTATATTCGGGTACCTAATAACATTTGCAAGGGGAGCTATCTCATGGCAATTAGGGTTACAAAAATGTATTGCCTTAAGCACCACAGAAGCAGAGTACATCGCAATCACTGAGGGTTGTAAGGAGATGCTGTTGATGAAAAAGTTCCTACAAGAGTTGGATCAAAACCAGGAAAGCTATGTTCTTTATTACGACAGTCATAGCGCAATTCACCTCAGTAAGAACCAAACCTTTCACTCAAGGTCCAAGCACATCGACGTGAGGTATCACTGGATTCGTGATGTGTTAGAAAATAAACTACTGCAAGTTGAAAAAATCCACACCAATGATAACGGTGCAGATATGATGACGAAAAATATGCTTAGAGGAAAGCTTGCTGTATGTAGAGAGATTGCAGGTGTGGTGGAGCCCTCCATGTAATCGGGAGGGGGAGATTTGTTGGGTGGGTCTCTCCACATGGAAGGCACCTTAACAAATTTGCAATCAATTTTCTCATGTGGGAGACAATGAGCCGAAAGCAAGCTCAAGTGCAACATGGAGGTTGCTCTCTTTTAATTTGTTTAATTTGTGTAAAGCAAATCTATCACCTATAAATAGAGTGCCGAGAATCAATAAAAAAACACAACATTTCATAGTGTGTGTTGAGAGATCCTCAGAGAAAAATAGAGAGAGTTTTCTGAGAGATAAATTGTGAGCCAATTTGTGAGGTTCTATCCACAAATTGAAGTTACATTGTGTAGTAGACAAAATATGTCAGGCCCAAAGTGTAACACCCCGAATTTTGGATAATTAATTTTGAATATGTGAAAATAAATTTTATGATTGGAAGGGGTGTAAATGTAATTAAAAGTATGTTTATTTTTATGATTTCCAGGTGGACCAGATGGAACGGTCCAGAAATAATGCGTGAAAAGTGAAAACAGAGGCAGTGAGTATGGCGACCTGGTCACAGCGACCACAGATCGCGATGACCTGCTCGCGATGAAAACGGTGATTCTTGGCAGTGAGCAACGCGACCACCAGCGCGACCATGGTACCGCGAGGTGTGCTCGCAATGAAGGCGGTGGAAACGCTCCAGTGAGTACCGCGACCTGGTGGCGCGACCACAGGTCGCGACGACGGTCGCGACTACCGAAAAATATAAAAAAAAAATTTGGCTTCTCGCAGAAGCCACATAAAAGAGAAAAGAGAAAAGAGAGAGTGAGAGACCGAGAGAAAGAAAGAAAAAAGAAGAAAGAAAGAAGAGAAAGAAGAGGAAGAAGAAGAAGAAGAGAAGAGGAAGGAAAGAGAAAAGGAAAGTGTAGGAGAAAGAGAAAGAGAAAGAAAAAGGAAAAAAAATCTAGAACCACGATAGTCGAAAGAAAAACGGTATCCAGGTTGGTGTATCTTTGTTTTCGAAATTTTTACTACAAGTATTAAGTATTTTAGTTTGAATCTGAGATTTGTTATAAGACTTTTATTTTTATGTGTTGATTTTATTTTTGTGGAATGATTTTATTATTGATCGTATTTTTATTACTTCGATTTCGTGGAAATTACTTGTTTTCGGTTATCATATGAATATTGTTTATTTTCCATGAAAAATCTATGTTATTGAAATCGAATGTTTCCGTTGTTTGGTAAATACAGTGAACGTTTGAAAATAGTTTATCGAAACGGCCCTAGGATACTTAGACATAGAAATGGATATAGGAGGTTGGTATACCAGCTGGGTTCAGTGAGCAGTACTGCACCGATATTGATATGCTATTGATGATTATTATGTACCTCCTCATGGATTCGTCCAGGGGCAGGGAGACACGTACCTCCTCACGGATTCGTCCTGGGGTAGGGAGACACGTACCTTCCTAAGGATTCGTTCCTGGGATAGGGAGTTATGTACCTCTCTAGGTTCCGTACCCTCGGTCCTAGAGTAGGGAGATACGTACCACTCTTAGAATTCGTCCTAGGGTGGGAGTTATGTTCGATCGACAGTTACTGTGGTCGGACGACCCATATTCCAGTCCTGGCTTATGTTAAGTATTCTAGAGGGCCAGAATTGAATTGAAAGAAGTGATATGTTTATAAGTGTTTTCGAAATCGATTTGACATGGTTATTTTAGTGTATATATAAAACTGTTTGTAATTGAAATGAGAAATATATTGAGTATAATTATTGATTTAGTTGAGTTTACTAAATTGAGTTCATATGTTTTTAATTAGTAATGTTTTCCTTATATTTGTATTGTGATATTTATTTTATGGCAAGTTATGTTATGATTTTAATATTCGTGTACACCCACTAAGCTATATGCTTAGCGCGTTAGTTTTGTTTCTACCGCGTAGGTACCGGGAAGACAGAAGAGGCAAAGGACTGAAGAGAAGTTTCCTGCAGACAGAAGAGTAGAATCACATTTCAGGGGTAGATATTTATGTTGATGTGTATTATGATTGATATGCATGCATATACAGAGAGTTTGTAAATATGTTTTGTAATTAATTATTTTATGATTTTTGTCTTTCATTTTCAGAATGTTTGTAAATATTGACTTCTGAATCGTTTTAGTATATAAACTGTTGTTTGAAAGTCGCACTAAACGACAGAGTGCGCAATTGAGTGAAAATGAGATTGAAGTGTTATTGAATTTGTATTTGATTTGAGTTGTGGAAAAACAGGTTTTGGGAAATCCGAAAAACAGAGGAAACTCTGCCGAATTTTTGTAAAAAGTGTATTTCGATGGGCTCACTCGAAAATGGTTTTCAAAATAATAAACTCTGTGGTTTTCCAATGGTTTGAAAAATTTATTTGATGGGCTCACAATGGTTTGAAAAGTTTTGAAGTGAAATGAGAAAGTTCTGAAAACCGAGTAGCACTCCCTGGGTCGATCCAGCCGGGTCGGGTCAGGGGGTGTTACACAAAGTGTAAGCAAGGATCCAGCCCAGAAGCCCAAAGTATATCACAAGACCAGGCCCAGAGTCAAGAAGTGGTACGGCATTCATGTAGTACAACATACATTCGATATGAGACCTTAATGTACTATGACATACATTCGATACGACATTCATGTAGTACAACATACACTCGATATGAGACCTTCATGTAGTACGACATACACTCGATACGAGACCTTCATGTAGTACGAGATACACTTGATGCCCCACACAACCAAGTAGCAACAAGAGAGATAACCCAGTGTCCACGCTTGGAAGAACTCCTACGTCACACGACATACTCAACTCAGGTCGACGTACAGACAACATATCATACGACAGACAATCATGATTGTCTGTTCGAATTGACAAACCCACATATCGTTCGACATAGAACCTCTTTTATTCTGTGGGAGACCAAATCATGATCTACTTTAAAGACGGTCCTACAAAACCATAATTACAATCTATAACGTCTAGATCCAAAGAAGCATCCACAAACTTTCTGGATGGAAGACAGCCAGGAAAGGTAATGATGGAATCCCTCAACGGGCAGAAGCATTATCCCTCTATAAATGAAGGATAATTCTCTAAAGAGAGGGGGATGGAAAAACTAAGATCCTAGAGCTATCAATACTCAAACAACACTCTCTGGCCATTATTCATCAACTCCGATCACCCTCCGATTGCACCCCGATTAGCTGATCTTATATCTCCTTCGATCAAGGAGACCTCAATCGCCAAGATAACATGGAGTACTACTCACTTATCTTAGTGCATAGTCATTATATACTTATTATCACTCGCCAACTTGACCGTCGGAGTGACTTTGGCCGGCACCACCCCGATGTCCCATATGTCCTGCGGGTCACGTGCGTTCTATCTTTGCTGGTTGTAGTGCTCCATGTCCCTGAGCGATTTTTGAGGACTACAATTTGGCGCCCTCCTTGAGGCACGACAATCTCTGAACGGGCGAAGGTAGAGCGCAACAACTCCTACTATGTCGTCTGACAATTTTTATCACGACGCAGTGGAGGTTAGGGTACAACTCCTCATATCCCAGATGCAAGAGAATACCCAAAGGCTCCAAGTGCTCGAACAAGAGAACCAATGAGTGTTGGCAAAGAACCAAGAGTTGCAAAATAGGATCAATTCCCTTACCATCTTCCTACCATTTGGAGACGCTTCAATGTCTCAGCCCGTGCCATTCGATCAAGCCACCCATGCTACCTACTACGCGCCAGTTTGCCCGGACGAACAAGGTACTATGGCTAGCGACCTCGATCCAATTCTTATAGGTGCGAAGCCTAACATTCAAGCCGCGGGAAGAGCACGCATTGTTGTAAGACATCAGTCCACCGAATGAAACAGATAGGCATCAATCGGAAGGCATGGCAAGGGCGGCGTGAGAGATGTTACCTACCTCCACGCCCAATGGCAACGTTGGTTCAACTCAACAGACCATCCCACTGCTTGGAACGCCATCAGGCCCTTCGCGTTTAGCCCCGTCGAACTCAAATCAAATAATTATTGAGTCAACATTTGCTAACCCCGACTTGGCGCGAAGGTTCGCAGAAATGGAAGCACTCATCCAACGCATTCCAGGAATGCCTACTCCTATAAAGAAAAGCGCAGCTAATAACTTTGCCGACTCTCCATTTGTCAGCGCGATAGCATTGGTGGAGATGCCAAGAAAGTTTAACTTCCCCGTTATGAAGCAGTAATACGGGACGACAGACCCCGATGACCACATTGCGCAGTATCAACAACGAATGTTCACTGCTGCCATCCCACGAGACCTAAGGGAAGCATGCATGTGCAAAGGTTTGGGCTCGATCTTCGTAGGACCTGCCCTATAATGGTATACCAACCTTCCCAATGTTTCTATCAACTCTTTTCGCTCAACTCATGAACACCTTTGTAGAGCAGTTCGCTAGTAGCCAGAAGTTAGAGAAATAATCCAATGACCTCTACACAATTAGCCAAATGAGGGGTGAACGCCTACGTGACTTTGTAGGCCGTTTCAACAATGAAAAAGTTTCCATCCCTCATTGTAACCAGGCGACAGCCATATCAACCTTCCGCAAGGGTCTACTCTATGATTCCGACCTATACAAAGAGCTCACCAAGTACCCTTGTAAAATCATGGAAGACGTCCTAGGCAAGGCATGGGCACAGATAAAGTGGGAAGAAGACGAAGTGAACTATAAACCTAATAGAGCAAACAACAGGGAAGACAGGTCTAATAGGAGGGTCGAACAATGAATTAACGACAGATGTATCGAGCCATACCTAACGATACCCCAAAGGGATGGCCGAATAAGATACGAGTGCCGGCGCGATGACAGACCGCCAAGACCATTCATCCGGCCAAATAACGTAATGCAAGAATATAATTTGAACATTAGACCAATAGAGGTAGTTGCAGTCCTCAAAGGGATGGGTAGATCAGTTCGGTGGCCTTACAAGATGATGAGCCCACCGGATCAAAGAGACAACTCCAAGTGGTGGGAATTTCATGGCGGCCACGACTATCGAATAGAGCATTGCATCGTACTACGACTAGAAGTGGCAGAACTACTCAAAAAGGGCCACCTTAAGGAATTCCTGACTGACAAAGGTAAGCAGACCTTTTTGAATAAGGATAGGTCGCGCGACATTGCTTCAATTCCACCACCAGAACCTCCTAAACACGAGAGAACTGTGAACGTCATCTCTGGCTGATCCGAAGTAAATGGAGTCACTTATTCAGAAGCGAAGCGCCACTCACGGCAAGCCGGTTTTACGGAAGTCCGACAAACCCACACGGTGGACCCGACTTACAATTACCCAATCAATTTTAGCAGCGATGAGCACACAGACGTACTCAACCCCCACCACGACGTTCTTGTCATCTCATTAACAGTAGCCAATTGTTTGATTAAGCGGATCCTATTGGACAATGGGAGCTCAACAAATGTACTCTTCCTTGGTGCGCTGAGAGAGATGCATATCGACGAGTGTAATATCATACGTCGATCGACTATCTTGGTAGGATTCAGTAGAGAACATAAGAACACCATAGGGGAAATCGTCCTTCTTGTATACGCGGAAGGAATCAACTTGAACACATGCTTCCTTATCCTGGACTGCCCGTCGTCTTACAATATAATCATGGGTTGCCCATGGATTCATGAGATGAGGGCTGTCCCCTCGACATGTCATCAGGTCATCCGCTTTCCTACCAGGTGGGGAGTCCACGAAATCCGAGGGCAACAGAAGACCTCGCATGACTGCTACCAGAACACTCTAAAAGCCAAGCCATCCGACTTATAGCAATTACAGAACGCAAGCACCGCCACCAATAAAGACGGACCAGAAATGGAGGATTTCAACGAATTTTCCATACATCCGAGCTTCCCAGACCACAAAGTCAGTATCGATCCCGCCTTCCACAAAATTTAAAATAAAGTTAGTCAGCTTCTTGACGGCCCGACACGACAGCTTCGCATGGTCACACGCCGACATGACCGGCATTAACCCGGAAGTCATAGTACACAGGTTGCAGGTCGACCCAGACTACCTACCCGTAAAGCAGAAAAGAAAGAAATTCGCACCCGAATGCAACAAAGTTATCAACGAGGAGATCCAAAAGCTAATCGACATTAGCTCGATGAGAGAGGTGAATTTCCCAGACTGGCTCGCAAACGTAGCAGTAGTGAAGAAAACGAACGGGAAGTGGCGAGTATGCATCGACTTTCACAGACTTCAATAAGGCATGTCCGAAGGATTCCTTCCCTCTACCACACATCGACATAATGGTAGACGCTACAGTAGGCCACGAACTATTGAGTTTCATTGATGCATTCTCCGGCTATAATCAAATCCTCATGCATCCGGACGACCAAGAAAAAACTTCTTTCATCACAGAGCACGGCATTTTTTGCTACAAAGTGATGCCCTTTGGCCTCAAAAATGCCGGGGCAACCTACCAAAGGTTAGTCAACAAGATGTTCGCCAATATGCTTGGACAGACCATGGAGGTCTACATTGACGACATACTGGTGAAGTCATTAATAGCAGATCAGCACCTCGACCACCTCCGACAGTCGTTCGATATCATTGACAAGTACGAGATGAAACTTAATCCAACCAAGTGTTCTTTTGGAGTCTCGTCAGGAAAGTTCCTCTGATATTTAGTAACCAAGAGGGGCGTCGAAGCAAACCCAGATCAAATCCAATCCATCATGGATTTGAGATCCCCCCAAAGCATTAAAGACATACAAAAACTGACTGGGCGACTCGCGGCCCTCAACCGTTTCATCTCAAAATCGTCCGAAAAATGCAAGCCTTTCTTCGACGCTGTAAGGAAGGAGAATAAATCATTTGATTGGAATCAAACAAGCAAAGATGTATTCCAAAACATTAAGCGATACTTAGTACACCCTCCCCTCCTATCCAAGCCTAAGGAAAGAGAAACACTTCTACTCTATCTCGCTGTGTCTGAAACAGCCATTAGCGCGGTACTAGTGAGAGAAGAAGATGGCAAACAACTCCCCGTATACTACATCAGCAAGACCCTACTCGACGCAGAAACAAGGTACACTCAATTTGAGAAATTGGCCCTTGCACTAGCTATAGCCGCACGAAAATTGAGGTCATACTTTCAATACCACACCATCAGCGTACTCACTGCCTTTCCCTTGCACTAGTGAAGTGGGCCGTAGAGCTAAGCGAGTACGATGCCAACTACCAACCTCGCACAGCGATCAAATCACAAGTGTTGGCGGACTTCATAGCAGACTTCATACCTGGGATTCTACAATAAGCGAAGGAAGAGCTTTGCACCATGTCGTACGACACACCAAAAGAGGATTGGACTTTGGCAGTCGACGGATCAAGTAACGCTAGGGGCAGCGGACTAGGGGTAGTACTTACCTCACCCGAGGGACACGTCATCGAGAGATCCATACGATGCGGATTTAGAACCACTAACAACGAAGCAGAGTACGAGGCCCTCATAGCCGGGCTCACCTTGGCAAAAGACTTACACGTCGAACGGATAAAGGTACGTAGTGACTCTCAATTAATTGTAAGACAATTGTAAGGATCCTACCAAGCTCAAGGATCCTACATACACTTGATGCCCCACACAACCAAGTAGCAACAAGAGAGATAACCCAGTGTCCACGCTTGGAAGAGCTCCTACGTCGCACAACATACTCAACTCGGGTCGACATACAGACAACATATTGTACGACAGACAATCATGATTGTCTATTCGAATTGACAAACCCACGTGTCGTGCGACATAGAACCTATTTTGTTCTGTAGGAGACCAAATCATGATCTACTTTAAAGACGGTCCTACAAAACCATAATTACAATCTATAACAGCCAGATCAAAAGAAGCATCCACAAACTTCCTGGATGGAAGACAGCAAGGAAAGGTAATGATGGAATCCCTCAACGGGCAGAAGCATCATCCCTCTATAAATGAAGGATAATTCTCCAAAGAGAGGGGGATGGAAAAAATTAGATCCTAGAGCTATCAATACTCAAACAACACTCTCCGGCCATTGTTCATCAACTTCGATCACCCTCCGGTTGCACCTCGATTAGCCGATCTTATATCTCCTTCGATCAAGGAGACCTCAATCGCCAAGATAACAGGGAGTACTACTCACTTATCTCAGCTCATAGTCATTATATACTTATTATCACTTGCTAACTTGACCGTCGGAGTGACTTTGGCCGGCACTACCCCGGTATCCCATTTGTCCTGCAGGTCACATGCGTTCTATCTTTGCAGGTTGTAGTGTCCCGTGTCCCCGAGCAATTTTTGAGGACTACACATTGTTATTGTAATTTGTGAGAGATCCACCCAAGGGTGAAGTTTGTAATCCCATTATTATTATAGTGGAAGTTTTAAGCGGCCTACGGGTCCCGTGAGTTTTACCTTCATTTTGAAGGGTTTTCCACGCTAAAATTGTTGGTGTTATTTTTACTCTATTTGATTCGGGAAATTATCCTACACACACACACTAGATGATGATTTTAGATTTTTACACACCCGTGATTTTTACCTTCATTTTGAAGGGTTTTCCACGCTAAAATTGTTGGTGTTATTTTTACTCTATTTGATTCGGGAAATTATCCTACACACACACACATAGATTTTAGATTTTTACACACACACACACCAGATGATTTTAGATTTTTACACACCCGTGATTTTTACCTTGCTAAAATTGTTGGTGTTATTTTTACTCTATTTGATTCGGGAAATTATCCTACACACACACACACACACACCGGATGATGATTTTAGATTTTTACACACACACACACACCAGATGATGATTTTAGATTTTTACACACCAGATGATGATTTTAGATTTTTACACGCACACACACGCACTAGATGATTTTAGATTTTTTTGTATCTACTATGACATTTTAGATTTTTTTGTATCTACTATGACATTGTTATAACTGTATGTGTATGTAAATGATTTTAGATTTTTTTGTATCTACTATGACATCGTTATAACTGTATGTGTATGTAAATGATCAGATTGACTAGCTACTGCATATAAAAAAATCTTACACATAAGTTCACACACACACCACACACACACACACACCAGATGATTTTAGATTTTTTTGTATCTACTATGACATCGTTATAACTGTATGTGTATGTAAATGATTTTAGATTTTCTTTGTATCTACTATGACATCGTTATAACTGTATGTGTATGTAAATGATCAGATTGACTAGCTACTGCATATAAAAAAATCTTACACATAAGTTCACACACACACCAGATGATTTTAGATTTTTTTGTATCTACTATGACATCGTTATAACTGTATGTGTATGTAAATGATCAGATTGACTAGCTACTGCATATAAAAAAATCTTACACATAAGTTCAAAACAAACAAAATTTATCTACTATGACATCGTTATAACTGTATGTGTATGTAAATGATCAGATTGACTAGCTACTGCATATAAAATGGTGCATATATATATATGAATTCTAAATTGATAAGAAACCAACCAATTAAACATACCTCGCAAGAGATTAAGCAAGAGTACACCAAGATTACGATTAACAGACAGAAGGTTGAGCATGAACTCGATTCCCGACCCGATCCATGACAGTGGCTTCGCTACAAACAGCAGGAACTTCTGTGCAACGATGGAGATAAATATGAGCCATCTCCGCCGAAAACTCTCCTCTGTCCCCTCGGAGCTGTCCACAAACTTTATTTTCTCTATGTCACTAGAAAATAAGATGTGAAACAGATCAAACAACTTCACTTCTTCTGGCTTCAACAGCATATAATTACTAGAAAAACCCTTGTCACACGCCATGGTTGGTTAGCCAGCTAGCTATTTTCTTGTGTTGTACATTAATTCAACTCTTTCTATGTAGCTAGTCACACACACATACATACATATATAGAGAGAAAGAGAGAGAAAAAAAAAAATCAAAGTTATTATCATTAGATTGTCAAAAAAGAAAGAAATTGAAGTGGGGTATATCTTACAACTTTATTTGACAGACTAATTTCTTATACGCTTTATCTTTTGATGAGATCAGGAAGGATCGACCAATGACTACGAAAGCAGAATGACCTCATCATTTTATTTTGAGATCGACTTGCAAAAATGTGCAACACATGGTGGCTAGGAGGCTACTTTAGTACAATTTTTGCTAAAGTTTTACGCCATTTACAAATACAAAAAATTAAAAAGAAAAAAAAAATAAAGTAGAAGAAGAAGATGAATTGAACGTATAAATGTCAGCAGCCCATAGGCATTTAAAAATTAAAAAATTAAGCATCACCGATAATTACTTGTATATTTGCTTAGCGTTTAACTTATAATGATAAAAATGAAATTTCTTTATGTAGAAAACTGACAGAATTTTTTGTTGTTGGTTTTCCTTATATATTGAGATCTTTTCCAGACATGTGCATGGTTAGCTTCATTACTGATCATTGATACTGGGATTTTTTTATTGGAAAGATAAGATATTTTATCGATCACCAACTATTTGCGGAATAAGAATCAAAATTTAATAACAATATTCTAATAAGACTGTATTTCTAAACTATGGAATATAAGAATTGTTTTATGACTTGTCACTAAAATGTTTCTCAACCCCACTGCTGATTGCGGAATAAGAATCAGTTTGACAAAAATGGGCTGGGCTCACCATCTAATTTTCTTCGTTTTGTACTATTAACGGGCTTCTCTACATATTACGAGACAGTCCATTTAATATTATGTTTTTATGAGCTTTAAAATTTGTAAACACAATTATGCTAATATAAAATTAGGAATTATTGTTTTTAACTACTTTCAATAGGCTTCGGTTGATGCTTGGAGAAGTTATCCATGATACACAGAGTGCGTTCTTGCCTGGAAGACTGATTTCAGACAATGCAATCATCGGGTTCGAGTGCATCCATCGCTTACATCGTCACAGGATTGGTAAAAAGGGGTATATGGTCTTAAAACTTGACATGTCAAAAGCCTACGACAGAGTCGAATGGGGTTTCCTGGAAGGTATGATGGTGAACTTAGATTTCTCGAGAGCTTGGGTGGATAAGATTATGAGTTGTATTTCTTCGGTCTCTTACTCCTTCCTAATTAATGGTGTTAGCTACGGTTGCTTATCTCCTTCGAGGGGTCTCCGCCAAGGGGATTCACTAGCGCCTTACCTGTTCTTGATTTGTGCAGAAGGGCTCTCAGCTGTCCTTCGCAAAGCAGAAGAGCATGGGGATATACAAGGCATTCAATGTGGCCAACACGGTCCCAGAATCTCCCATTTATTCTTCGCGGATGACAGTCTTTTGTTTGTGCGAGCTAGTATTTCAGCAGGGCAGGCGATCAAGCAAGCGCTGGATGTGTATTCAGCGACATCGGGCCAATTTGTGAATTTTGCTAAGTCGGCCATTTGTTTCAGCCGAAGTTCACAGGGTATTGTGCAAGCAGATATTCTGCAGGTCCTGAAGGTGGCTGTTATTCCCTGCCATGCTCGTTACCTAGGGCTACCGAGTTGTTCTGGCCGTAATATGATTAATCTATTATGAGATTTAAAAGAGACAATTTGAAAGAAAATTAGAGGCTGGAAGGGGAGGCTCTTTTTGGCGGGGGGTAAAGAGGTTCTTATCAAATCCATTCTCCAAGCTATCCCTTCCTTTTGCATGAGCCTTTTTCGCATTCCATCGTCCATTATCAGAGACATACACCGCTTATTTGCTAGGTTCTAGTGGGGAGGTACAACTGATAGAAAGAGAATGCATTGGGCTATCTGGGACCGCTAGTACTGCCACAAAAAAGATGGAGGACTGGGGTTTTGCGACTTCTTTTCTTTTAACAAGGCTCTACTAGCTAAGCAAGTGTGGCGACTTATCACGAATCCTGATTCACTGGTAGCTCAAGTGCTGCGTAATATTTACTATCCTAATGATTCTATTTTACAGGTTCCTATCAGCAATTCCTCTTCGTATGTTTGGCGCATCATTTTGTGGGGGAGAGAGCTCATCGAGCAAGGTAGCAAATAGAGTATTGGCGGTGGCCATACAGTGTCCATCGACAATGACAGGTGGCTGCCGAAGCCTTCTTCTTTTAAGGTAGCTTCTCCCACTCCCTCCCAGTTTCAGATTTGGTCAGCAGCCTCAAAACTTCTTCAGGGGGTTGGAACACCATGCTAGTGCGACAGAATTTCCTCCCGGATAAAGTGGACCTGATCCTAGCTCTATCGCCCCTAGACTCGGCCTGTCCAGATATCCTCAGTTGGGGTTACGATCGTTGTGGCAATTACTCTGTTAAAAGCGGTTATTGGTTTGCGAGGGACTGTCTTCACAAGCCTAGCAGCTCTGATTCTCGCTCGATTGTCTCTTTGTGGGCTAGTTTCTGGCGTATTCATGTCTCGCCAAAGGTTAGATTCTTCTTTTGAAAAGCTTGCCTTAACTGGATCCCTTGTTTCAATAATCTAGCTCGTCACGGTGTTGATGTAAGGGACCTCTACCCCCTTTGTTTTAAGTACAAATAGTCGAATTTCCATGCGCTTTGAGGGTGCTCCTCTCTGGACTCCATTAAGAGAGGCTGTGAAATCATAAGTTATATCCCTACTGCTAGCTGTATGAATTTTTTTATTTTGCCCTGGCTTGTTTTCATCAGCTGTTCTCGAGTGAATTCGATCTATTTGTTGTACTGGCTTGGCAAATTTGGCATCGCAGGAACCAATGGGTAAACCTTCATCGTGATCTTCCTGCCCAGGGCGTGTTAGACTGGTCAGTATCCTACCTAGTAGACTTTCAGGCAGCCTCTAAAGTGCCCAATCCTGGCCCAGTTGCCACTAACCAGACTTTGGATCCTCCTGAACTCATTGGTTAGAAAAATCCTCCCCATTGCTGCTTCAAGCTGAATACAGATGCTTCGACCAACTATAAGAATGGTAGAGTGGGGCTCGAGTTTATTATTCGTGATTGTGTGGGCAGGGTTAAGGCAGCTTATGCTTACCCAATTTCTAGTGGAATTGGTGTGAATTCTGCAGAAACTTTGGCTCTTTGGGAGGGAATCCAGTTAGTTAAGGATCTAGGCCTTCACCCTCTTCAGGTTGAATCTGATTCAAAAGGGGTTATGAATCTGCTGAATGGGCGAGGGTCCTCTCGAACTGAGGTGGGGCTGCAAATTTCCAAAATTTTGAAGCACCAATTCAGGCCCCAAATTCTCTCTTTTTCTTTCTCTCCTCGCTTGTCTAATGCTGCTGCCCACACTCTATCCAGGTTGGCTCTGTCTCTTGAGGGAAAGTATGTGTGGAGGGATGATTTCCCTAGCTCTCTGTGTAATGTTCTTATGACTGATGGCCTTAGCTGATTGTTTTCTTATTTTTTTCGGTTGAATGTTATCCATTTTTCTCAAAAAAAATAATAATAATAATACATTCAATAGTTTCATATTTTTAACTATATGAGAAATGAAAGGTTAAATCTAAAAACCCAATCCATCACTGTTCATTTTGAGGGAGAGAGAAACCCTAACAACCGATCAAGAGAGAGAAAGCGACGAACGGGGAGGACTTTGCCGGTAATATAGGACTAACATGCCAAAGAAGGACTGGGCAAATCGGCGACGAAAAAGGAGAGAGAAAACTCGATCACTTGAAGGGCGAGATGCCAAAAAAGATGTGGTGAACCAACGAAGGCAAAACGACGATAATCGGAGAAAGTGAGATAACCAAAAGAAAAAAGAAAAAAAAAGGAGAAAATAAGCTATTTCACACGGGCTTATTTCAAAGTGAAATAGGCTATTCATGTGCCCCAATTAGAGATGGCGGTGGGGCGGGTTCGAGCCTGTTTGGCTAAATCCAAGCCTGAACCCTTAATATTTTTTCATACCCAAACTTTCCCGCGAACCCATGAAATTATGCAAGTTTGGGTTTGCACCTGTGGGTTTGACTCAAACCCACACCCGCCCACGAATCTATATAATTTTTTGGGTTTACGGGTTTGGGTTTGCATCCGCAAGGTCAAACCTGAGAAATAAAAAATAAAATAAAAATACTTTTACTAGTATTAAATTATCTTCAAATCTCAAATTTTACCATATTCAAATCTTTAATAACTAAATAAAATATCAAGAATATTCAAATCCATAGTATTTTTTAAAAAAAAATTATCATTTTTTTTTAATTTATGCGGATCTGTAGGTTCGGGTGTGAATTTTTTTTTTTTCATACCCGAACCTGCATCGGATTTAAACATTATATCCAAAACCACCCACAAACCTGTTTAGTAAAATTCAAATTCACCTATCGCGGGTGAAATTGCCATCCCTAATCCCAATATTTGTGAGGCCAAGTCAGGTTAGGGAAAGTTTTGTAATTTTTCAACCAAGAGGTGAAAAGAAAATGTTCTGTTTCGTCAAAAACATTAAAACTATTGTATGTGGTTAAAAGTAAAAATTTATAATTTTATAAGGTTAATTTTAATAATTTCCTCCTTAAATAAAGCTAAATGGACGGGAGGTCTAACATGACGAAGAAGGATTGGGAAATCGGCGATGAAATAGGAGAAAGAAGAACTTGTCGGCGCAGAGGGAGAGATGTCGGAGCAGATACGGCGAACCAGTAAAGGAAAAACGACAGGGATCAGAGAATGAATGAGAACCAGAGGAAAAAAAGGGGAGAACGAAAAAAAAAAAAAAAACAAACAAAGCTCAACGTGAAATAGCTATTTCAATATGTTGGGCTTGTTTCAATGTGAAATAAACTATTTCAATGTTGGTGAGGTCCAGCTGGGTTAGGGAAATTTTTGTAATTTTTTTATTATGGAGTGAAATGAAATGCTTTTATTTCATTAAAAATATTAAAACTATTATATGTGATTAAAAATAAATATTTATAATTTTATAAGGTTAATTTTAATAACTTCATCCTTAAATAAAGCTAAATATTTTAAAAATGAACAATTACTTCATATTTCAATTGTCACTAATCACAATTAAAAGGTAAAAATAAAACATTACAAAATATTTCTCTAGTTTCTTGAATGATCATGACCATTTCACTATTTCAAAAACCAATTTGAGATCACCATATATACACATGGCTTGGTTCGGTTCAAATCGGACAGTTCTGAATCGGAACAGACCGATCCGGTTCCAATTTCGATTCGGAATCGGGACCATGCGGTCGCGAAACCAACGGGAATCGGAACCGGCGAAACCATCAATTCCAATTCCAATTTTATAAAAAAAATAATAAAAATAATAATAATAATCGTTGGGGCCAAGCCCTAACAGTGATTTTGGCCCAATTGTCAGTTTGACCGTTGGCCAACGGGCTGGCTGTAAAATTGCAGCCAGTGGACCCCACCCTCCTTCTAATTTTCCAAAACCATCCTTCGTCACTTCATTTTTTCATACAATTCTCATTTCTCTCTTATTCTTATTCTCTCAAATTCTCAATTCTATTATAATTCTCAATTCTCTTCATTTTCTATCAATTATTAATTTTAATTTTATATTTATTATTTTAAAATTTTAAAATTTCAATAGTAAGTTCTGATCATTCCAGAAAATCAGTCTCTTCCAGAGGCAAGGATCATATGAATATTGAAGAAATAGTAGAGCCACGTGATGCTTTATGCAATAAGTCAAATTATTACGACTTTCTGCAGCATCAAGCATTTGCGGAATAAATATACGGTAATGAGTTTCAACCTCCTGATCCCCCTCTAAATATTTCTGAACCATTTTCCACTCCTCAAAGCTCCCGTGCCCAATCTCACCATGGAACTAGTCAATCCCCAAATATGCCCAATTTTGGTGATGATGATACAAAGAAGTATAAATCTGAACTATTTAAAGGTCATATGAAAAAGCTGGAAAAAGAACCCAAAAAATTGGTCGTAAGTTGCAATTACTGCTCCAAAGAGTTTAAGTGGATTAAATCTGGAGGATACGACATATACTAGAAACACATCAACAACCTGAGGCCCGAGCACGCGGACAACAATAAATTGCCAGGTACGTATCTCCTAACCAAACATTATTTAAATATAGTGATGCATGTAATAAGGAAGAATTAGTTAAGATGGTAGCTGTAGAACTTATCTTTTAGTTTGGGCTAATTAGACTGACATCCTTTGTGGTTTGGCATACTTACACAGATAAATAAGATTTGGACATATCAACGAAAACTTACCCTGACATTTCATTGTTGTTACACGAACATCCCCTGCCGTTATCTTCAATATGTTAACATGATAATGCAAAAGTAAGGTTAAAATGGTAATCTTAGCAGAGACGTTAGCTACAATTAATGAAGAGGTATTGTGAATATATTATTTAATTAATTAACCAATTAAAAATTAATATTATAATATAATAGACCGAATTAGATCTGATCCATTAAATGAAGATAAAAATTTCCATCTAATGGACCAGATGATCTGGTCCATTATTATTTTTATAAAAAAAATATTTTAAACAATAAAAAATTGATGGACGATCTGATCTAGTCCATTATTATTTTTAAAAAAAAACTTAAGAAGGAGATGAAGAGCTCCGTCTCTCATAGGAATTCAACCAAACATGAATTATTGCAAACGGGTAACAACTATATATGAAATTTATGGAGTAATTTCTCTAACCTAAATGAAGAAATAGCCAACTATATGTGAAGTAAGAGAGTTTCTTTTTTGGCTTTTTGTTCCAGTTTTATATTTTGGGGTTAGATTTGTTTGCTTTTGTTTTCGTTTGTTATGGGTTCAGAGGTGCAACTGTGGAAGGCGTGTTCAAAAGGGAGAGGAGAGATGTGGAAGGTAAGAGAAAAGAGTTGTTATTGTACAATTCTTGTATACAAAACCACTGTACAAGTAGTTGGCTTGGTTTTAGACATGACGCTTGTATTAACAAGTAAGAATAAGTTCTTGCTCTAAACAAATTTCACAAAAAAATAAAAAAGACTTAAAAAAGAAGAAGAGGAGGAGAGCTTCTGTTTGGTTCCAAAACCATCGAACAGTGGAAAACCAAGCAATTAGAGAGAGATTATGGCACATCTCATTATTTTTTCAATATTTTATTGTCATTTTTCAAATAGTAAAAGGGCAAAATTGGAAGATAATATAGTTTTAAGAGACAAAAAATGTCTTGTCAGAGTGAGAGTTGAGTGGCAGTCTGACTATTTACTTTTAGGGGCATTTTAGTTTTTTATCACTTTTTTACACTGTTAGACTAATATTAACGGACAGATAACGACATCAATGGATGTTCGTGTAACAATAACAAAACGTCAGGGTAAATTTCTGTTGATATACCCAAACTTTATTTATGCATGTTATTTTGCCAAACCACAGGGGATGTCAGTGTAATTAGCCTTTTTAGTTTTGGTGAAAAAGTATGTTTTTTAAATTATTGTTATAAAACCTTAAATCTCGTTGCATGTGAGGTACCTTGAAATACTGTTAAACGTACAATGAGTGATGTTTATAAAAAAGAAAAAAAGGTTTAGTTAAATATTTTAAAAATTATGGAGGTCGTATTTTTATTTGTGCTGATATTTGGAGTAATTATTAGCAAAAACATACATATTTGGGTATCACTTGTCATTATATTGATGACACTGATGCAAAAAAAAAATTCTTGCATTTATGGTTTTTGATGATTCTCATACTGCTGATAATATATATAAAATGATGAAAATTATTTTAGAGGAATATTCGATTGAAAATAAAATTTTTACAATTGGTTTTGACAATGCTGCAAATAATACTGTCGCTATTCCATAATTATATGATTTATGTAACCCTTATTTTGGCGGTAGATTTTTTTATCAAAGATGTGTTTGTCATGTTTTAAATTTATGTGTACAAACTGATTTACAAATACTTCAACAATATATTAAATCAATTAGGGACGCTCTCTATTATTTATGGAAACATCCTAGTACTAAGAAACAATAGGCTAGATTTTACAAATCTTATAGGAAGCATTCAATTAGATTTTTCTATGATGTTCTCACTCACTGGAACTCCACGTATAAATTGCTTTGTGAAAGTTATGAATATATAAATTTATTAGTCCATTTTATGTAATATAATATTAGTAGTATTAATTTGTATACTCAGTATTAGGATGTTTGTACACGTATTTGTGAATTATTAAAAGTTTTTAGGGTAATTATCAATTTGGTCCCTAACGTTTGGATAATTATCAAAATTTTAATTTAGTTTCATTTATTAGTACCCTTGGGATCTAAGTTTTCGTAAATGTATCAATTTAGTCCTTTTGTGAGTCAATCGTTAGTCAAACTTAACGGTTTCAGGGGTATTTTTATTTTTAAAAGTACCCCTAATTAAAAATTAAATAAATAAAATTAACAAAATTTAAATGAATCTCTACCGTCCATCAATCTTGATGGACGATATAAATCATTTTAAAATTTAAAAAAAAAAACAAATTGTGAATAGTATTTAAAAAAACATATTTTCAATTTTTTTTTTCTATTCTGTGTTAGATCTCCACCAAGAACACAAAAAAAAAATAAATTAGAAAAGCTTCAAAGACAACGAGACAAACCCAAATCGGGTTCGTCTTCAACAAACCCATAAACTGGGTTCGTTTATTTATGGGCTCATTCTTAATGAACCCAGAATTTTATTTTTGTTTACTTGCTGTTCTTGGTGGAGATCCACTAAGATTAGCAAGAAAAAAAATGAAATTGAAATTGAAATTTTTTTTATTCTTGCTTGGATCTTTACTGAATTTTTTTTAAAATTCTCCATTTACAATTTTTTTTTTTTTAAAAAAAATTTAATATGATCTCCACCGTGCATCAATGTTGATGGACGGTGGAGATCCATTTAAATTTTTTTTAATTTTTGAAACTTTTATTTTTAAAAAATTAATATAAAATAACTATATTACCACTTTAATTATTAATAATATTTTTAAAAATTTAAGGGTAAAATGGTAATTTTAACTCATTTAAATAGAGAGAAGGGTAAAATTATATTTTTAGCATTTTCAGTTAGTTTGACTGTTAAAAAATTAGTCAGAGGGACCAAATTGATATATTTGCGGAAACTTAGAGCCCAAGGGTACCAATAAATGAAACTTCCTCAAAAATTTGATAATTTTCAAAAAGTTAGAGACCAAATTAATAATTTTCCAAGTTTTAATGATGCTGCTAATAATTTATCTGGTATTTATTATCCTACTACGCATTTATTTTTTATAGAAGGCCTTACTATTGTTGGTGCACTTTCGGACTGTGCAGATGATGAATTATTAGCTTAATGTTTTCAATTTATGAAATTAAAATGGTCAGATTATTATAGGGATATTCCTATTATTTATGCAATTGCTTTATGTTTTGACACTATATGTAAATTAGGTAATTTACTTGAATATTACACTATTTATTATCAATGTTTAGGGACAAAATGATGTTGAAATTGTTAGTATATTAATAATGTTAAGAGTTTATTTTATCAATTGTATAATGAATACCTTGTTATATACAGTCCATCACTGAACATTAATGCCTAGAATCCAGAAAAAGATTCTCAATTTAAAGTCCCCTCCACATTTAAAAAGTTAGGGTT
Organism: Xanthoceras sorbifolium; assembly: GCA_003430845.1. Lineage (NCBI taxonomy): Eukaryota > Viridiplantae > Streptophyta > Magnoliopsida > Sapindales > Sapindaceae > Xanthoceras > Xanthoceras sorbifolium. The sequence goes on from CM010609.1 coordinate 23,443,875, forward strand.
CAGTCTATTATTAAAACAAACAAAGAAAATGCGGAACGAGTGATGATTAATGATTAAGTAAATAAAAGGTAAGAGAACTACGTGGGCTTTGATTCATCCTAGAGGATATGTAGGCAGCTTTATTGAGGTAAAATTAGATGAAAGCCTAAAATTTTTATTTATTTATTTAAAATTTATTTTACTTTTATGGTATCATCGTAATTTTATTTAAATTTTATTGTTGCTTCGAGTTACCCACTTTTATTTTTTTTTACAATATTTTAATTTTTAATTATTTTTTTTTAAAAAAAAATCTAGTTACCGACGTTGGTTCCGAGAGCCGGCGGCAGAACAGGAACCGGCATGGAACTGCTGATTCCGAGACCGGAACCTGTAACCCACGGTTCCGATTCCGGAACCGTGGCCAAATGTAACAATATACGTAATTATCTTTCCCAACTACCACAGCAAGAGAAGAAATCTCAAATCATCATGTTGGGAAAAGTCGTTAACACGGAAGCACTGCCTAATATCTATCACAAGAATAAATACCTAAATAAGAAAAAAAAAAAAGAAGATGAAAGCAACATGAATCCAATTACACAACATAAGATTTACGTGGAAACTCAAAACAAAGAAAAACCAAGGTCGTGAGGTTGACAAGATAAAAATATCACTATGTAGAAAATTGTTATAATTAAACATTCAATATTCTTTTTCTAACATTTTACCCCAATTACAACCAGTGTCTACGCTCACAACTCTCTCAGATGTCTCTCAATATTACTCCAGTGTTAGTAACCCTAAGAATAAGTTTCCTATTTTATAAGTTAAGTATTCTTAGTTCCAAAAGGAATCATAAACCTACTCGGAATAGAAAATCTCGAAATAAAACAATTTCTAAAACAATCAAATCGTAGAATCATGACCTGTAGGTCGCGACACTGTATGTCATAAATTCACATGGTTTCATGCTCGCAGGATCAGCAACTTCCAACGGCACGTGAGTTGCTATACTTTTGCATCAGTTGAATAGAGGTTGTGTATTTCAGGCATACAAGCCGAAACCCAACACATCATGTCCAACAAAAGTAAATTTTAATGAATGCACTTTAATTAGCAATTTGACACAAATAGTTATTTGATATAGTTCTCAATTTTGATACAGTTCAATTTAAATTGAAGCTGTTCGAAAATTTGATATATTTTAGTTTATAGGAGGCCTAATAAGAATAACACCTCTCATTACTGCATGGGAATATGGTATACACATTCTCTTCCGCTGGAGGCTCTATGTTCCTCATGCATTTTTACTTCACAATAAATATTTGATTTCGACAAATTCCAAAAAAATATCTGCTCTATAAAAAAATGTGTATCAACATCCTCTCCCTGAACCATACACTATTATAGGGATGGCTATTTATCCTCTCACTAAACATATATTTTATTTAAGTTTTTACACATTATTAAAAAAAATTAAAAAGAAGACATTTGCCACCTCTCTTAGAGCGAATGTCGATTGCTACTAGTTATGATAATGTAAAAACTTAAATAAAATATATGTTTCTTATTAAAGAAAATATCATTTGATGGAGGTGGCCTCCACGATATCTTCCAACCACTATCCGATTTGGAAGAAACCGGTTTCCTCCATACAGCCCACCATTGAAGGTGGCCTTTCATTATTTTCTTTTTCAAAAAATTTTGTCTTTTTAATTATATAAAATTATAAATATGAAAATATTTTTGATAAGAAATTTTTGAAGGCTATAAAGTCCGATTGGTAGCAAAAGACTACAATCAAATAGAAGGATTAGACTATCGTGAGACCTTTACTCTACTTGTAAAGCTTGTGACAATTAGCCTCCTTCTTGTTATGGCATCAACTCAAAATTAGTATGTTCACCAACTCGATGTCAACAATACCTTCTTACATTAAGATCTTGATGAAGATGTCTACATGTCTTTATCTCCTGGATTCGGACGAAATGGGCAGATACGAGTTTACAAACTTCACAAATCATTATATGGTATTAAACAAGCTTCGGTCAATGGTTTATCAAACTCTCAATGGCTCTCAAACAAACCAGCTATCAACGATCAAAGGTTAACTATTCATTATTTGTCCGATCTCAATGTGGTAAATTCACTACTGTCCTTATTTAGTAGATGATGTCATTCTAGCCGGAAACAATCTACAAGATATTGAAGACACCAAATCATTTCTAAAGGTTCAATTTAAATTGAAGGATCTTGGACAATTGAAATACTTCTTAGGCATAGAGGTTGCTCGATCAAACAAAGGTATGGCACTTTCACAATGGAAATATGCTCTTGAAATTCTTGAAGATGCTGGATACCTTGGTGTGAAACCAGCCTCTTTTCCCATGGAACATAACTTGTCTTTTAATGAGTTTGATGGTGACTATATTAGTGACCCTTCTTTAGGGTTGGCTACTGTAACATCCCGGATTTCGGATAATTAATTTTGAATATGTGAAAATAAATTTTGTGAAGGGGTGTAAATGTAATTAAATGTAAATAAATTTTGTGATTGGACCAGATGGAACAGTCCAGAAATGATGCATGAAAATTGAAAACCGAGACAGTGAGTATCGCAACCTGGTCACCGCGACCACAGATCGCGATGACCTGCTCACGGTGAAAAATGTGAATTTTTGGCAGTGAGCATCGCGACCAGTCACCGCGACCACAGATCGCGCTGACTAGCTCGTGATGAAAATGTCAAATTCTGGCAGTGAGCAACGCGACCACCAGCGCGACCATGGTACCGCGAGGTGTGCTCGCGATGAAGGCGGTGGAATCGCTCCAGTGAGTACCGCGACCTGGTGGCGCGACCACAGGTCGCGACGACGGTCGCGACTACCGAAATAATAAAAAAAAAATTGGCTTCTCACAGAAGCCACAAAAAAACATAACAGAGAAAAGAGAGAGTGAGAGACCGAGAAAAAGAAAGAAAGAAGAAGAAGAGAAAGAAGAAAGAAGAAGAGGAAGAAGAAGAAAAAGAAGAGAAGAGGAAGGAAAGAGAGAAGGAAAGGAAAAGAAAACGTAGAAACACGATTTGTCGAAAGGAAACGGTATCCAGGTTGGTGTACACCTGTTTTCGAAAATCTTTACAAAAGTATTAAGTATTTTTAATTGAATCTGCAATTAATTTGAAGATTTTCAATTTTTATGTGTTTATATTATTTTATTGAAATAATTTTATTGTTAATCGTATTTTGATTATTACGATTCCGCTGAAATTACTTGTTTTCGATTCTTGCATGAATATTGTTGATTTCCATTAAAAATCTATGTTGTTGAAATCGTATGTTTCCGTTGATTTGTAAATACAGTGAATATTTGAAAAATAGTTTATCGAAATGGCCCTAGGATACTTAGACATAGAAATGGATATAGGAGGTTGGTATACCAGCTGGGTTCAGTGAGCAGTACTGCACCGATATTGATATGCTATTGATGACTATTATGTACCTCCTCATGGATTCATCTAGGGGCAGGGAGACACGTACCTCCTCACGGATTCGTCCTGGGGTAGGGAGACACGTACCTTCCTAAGGATTCGTTCCTAGGATAGGGAGTTATGTACCTCTCTATGTTCCGACCACTCGGTCCTAGAGTAGGGAGATACGTACCACTCTTAGGATTCGTCCTAGGGTGGGAGCTATATTCGACAAACAGCCACTGTGGTCGAACGACCCATATTCCAGTCCTAATTTGTGTTGAGTATTCTAGCGGGCCAGAATTGAAGTGAATTGAGAAGTGAATTGAGTGACTTTATTAATCGATTTTACATGTTGATCTTATTCTTGAAGTTAAAGTGATTATAACTGCTTTATGGTTTGATTTTGAAATTAAATGATTATTTCTGTAAATGATTAGAATTGAAATATATATATATTGTGATATGTTTCTTATTAAAAGTTATTTATGGTTTTCCTATTTGAGTTTAGTGTACACCCACTAAGCTATATACTTAGCGCGTTAATTTTGTTTCTAACGCGTAGGTACCAGGGATACAGAAGAGGCAAAAGACTGAAGAGAAGTTTCCTGCAGCCAGAGGAGTAGAGTCACACTTCTAGGGTAGATATTTATGCTGATGTGTATTATGATTGATATGCATATATATACAGAAATTTGTAACGTTTTGTATAATTCTGTTTTGTAATTAATTGGTCTATGAATTCTATTTTTCATTTCTTAAGGACTGTAATGAATTAATTATGCACTATTTGATTTTGAAAATTATTTGAAAGTCGCACTAAACGGCAGAGTGCGCAATTGATTGAAAATGAGATTTGAAGTGTTGTTGAGATTTGTATTTAATTTGAGTTGTGGAAAAACAGGTTTTGGAAAATCAGAAAAACAAACGGAACTCTGCCGAAATTTTTGTAAAAAGCGTATTTTCGATGGGCTCACTCGAAAATGATTTTAAAATTATAAACTATGTGGTTTTCCATTGATTTGAAAATTTATTCGATGGGCTCACAATGATTTTGAAATGTATAAAATGAATTTAGAAAGTTTTGGAAACCCGGTAGCGCTCCCTGGGTCGATCCAGTCGGGTCGGGTTGGGTCAGGGGGTGTTACAGCTACGGTTCCGGAACCGATAGTTCCGGCTCTCTTTAGGGGAACCCGAACCGGAACCGTAGGATACCGATTCCTGGTTCCGGTTTTGAAACAGGCATGGACCATTGGTTCTGATTTCGGATCCGCTTCTCGGAACTGGCAATTCCACGCCGGTTTCGGTTCCAATTTTTTTTTTTTTTATGTGTTAGGCCACATATACCTTTTTTTATTTTTTTTATGTGGCCCAATATATATATATATATATTGATTTTTTTATGTGGCCCAACACATTTTAAAAAAAAATTTTAAAAAAAAAAATTGGAATTGGAACCGGCCGCTGGTTCCGATTCTTGCCGATTCTTGAACCGGCGGTTTCGGTTCCTAAAATTGAAGAACCAGAACCGAGACCATTGGTCCCGTTCCGGTCATCAGTTCCAAATAGGAACCCGACCGGGATGGTCGGTTCCTGTTCGGTTCGAACTGAATCGATGCCATCCTTACCCTTCTTCATATCGAAAACTTGTTGGGCGGCTAATTTATTTTACCATCACACAACCCGAAATAGCATATGCAGTCCATGTTCTAAGCCAATTTATGGACAAGCCACGAGTTCTACATTGTCTACATTTGGAAGAGCTTATCTACCGGCTAAAAAAGCTGATTTAATCCCAAAAGCTCTTTTCAGTTTTTTTTTTTTTTTTTTTTTTTTTTTGTCGTTTGGTTGTCACTCCAATAGAACTTTTGGACGATTAAATAAGTCGTTTTATGTCTACTCGGATAAGCTCAAATTTTGAGTTTTTCCAAGTAGAGCTTTTTGAGTTTTATTTTTAAAATATTAAAATGTCTTATATAACCCTAGTATATTTTATAATTTCACAATACCCTTTAAAATTATAAACCTTAATAACTTAATTTTTTAACATACAAAACTTCAATTCTTTTGGATGATGAACGCAGTCGAATTGCAATTCTTCTTATGCATCGAGAATAATTAGCTTAGGCTATTTATTTTGATTTTCATGTTATTGGAATAATTTTTCATTGTTATTTTAATTATTTTGTTTAGAAAATTATATTTTCATACAATTTTATAATATTTTACAATTATTTTTTTAATTACAAGGAAATATATTTTCTAATATTTTTTTTTTGTTATGTTTCAAATTCTTTTATATGTCTTTTTTGTTAATTCTATCATTTAAAAGAGCTTTTAAAATTAATATAATCAAACAATCTACAACTTAAAAGAGTTTTTTTAATTGACAATCAAACGGCCAATAATTTTTCCTTAAAAGCTCTATGGATCCTTAGAAGCAGCTCATTATGTCTTGCGCTATGTTAAACACACGCCAAGTCAAGGAATTTTTCTTCTTAAAACTTGTTCAATCCAATTAAATGCCTTTTATGATATAGATTGGGCAAGATATTGTGATACTCAACAATCTGTTACTGGGTACTGCATATTTCTTGGTAATTCATTAATTTCTTTGAAAACCAAGAAGCAAACTACAATGTCACGATCCAGCGCAGAAGCCGAATATCAGTCTATGACTACAACTTGTTATGAGATTGGTTGAAATAAATTCTATAAGATTTGGGAATCAAGCATTCACATCCTGCTAATCTATTGTGATAATCAAGCAACACTCTATATTGCTTCAAACCCAGTTTTCCATGAGCAAATAAAACATATAGAAATTGATTGTCACTTATACGAGAAAAATTAACAAGGAATGATCAAAACAACTCACCAGTCCACATCACACCAACCAGCTGATATTTTACAAAGCCACCGAGTTCTTCACAAATCTTGACTTTACTTGGCAAGTTAGGACTTATCAACATACATTTCAAACTTGAGGGGTAGTGTTAAGGAATGTAAAGTCCGTTACTGCATAAAATATGTGATCTCCTTCAATCATGCATAGTCAATTTTCATTAATTAGTTTTCTTTTTACATAGAAATGTAAATTAGGACATGACAATGTATATACTTTAATTGAGGATCTAAATTGTGTGAATTGAAAGAGAAATAGCAAAAGTATAGTGTGAGAGAGAAAAAGTATTTAATTGATTAAATCTGACTTGATACAGATTGTAATGTATATATAAAACAGTGTCTCATACAAAACCATGACTAATCTACACAGTTTAATATGCTGACATGGATCAATCCAAAACTGCTGAGGTGATAGAGTATGTTGACTAAAGAAAGTCTTCAACAAGGCAAAATATATCTAATGAAATCTTCTTCTCAAGCAATGGAAGAAATGGAAGAAATCTTTAATTTATCTAGGATTCATTCCAAGTTGAGTTTGATAAAAAGACAATCATTCAAGCAATGGAAGAAATCTTTTACCCAGGATCAAAGGTTGAATCAGTCAAATAATTCTGTGAGAAGTAAGCTGCATTTGAATATGAAGAATTTGAACCTGGAGAAGTAACATCAATACTAGTGTTTGCAGCAGCAACACCAGTTTTGGATTTTGAATTTGAACATAGAGAAATGGCAACAGTGCCAGTGTTTGCAGCAACAGCATCACCATAAGTTTTGGACTTTGAATTAGTACCTGAATCATTAACAACAAGACTAGATTATAAGCTACGCACATCCACTCTTAAATCAAGCTTGGATTTATCCAAGATTAATTTGTCCTTAAGGTGATCAAAATGAATATTAGGAAGAGGTTTAGTAAAAATGTCAGGCAACTGATCTTCCGAGGGAACAAAGCGAACTTCAAACACTTGAGCAACAATTTTATCCCGAAGAAAATGCATATTCAGCTTAATGTGTTTGGTGCGAGCATGATAAATAGGGTTATGAGCAAGAAAAGTTGCCCCGATGTTATAATAGGTTAAGCAGGAGAATAGGACCTGCTACCAAAACTGTCAGGAACACTGTTAGAAATAGTAGCAGGAGGTATGGTTTGGGAAGTAGAACTGTTAATGTAAGATAAATAACCAGAATTATTGGGTACATGAGGAACTAATAAGAAAGAAATGGGAAGACTAGGGACAACAACAGATGTGGACTTAAAAGACTGTGACTCTGTGGAAGAACAAAATAATGAAGAAAAGGGAAACTCAAACCCATTAAAAATAATATTATGTGATACATACACATGACCTGAAGGATGAAGACATTGATAACCTTTTTATTGTAAACAATACCCTATGAAAAGACATTTAGTGAGTAAAAATCAAACTTGACAGTGTTATGATGCCTAAGTAAAGAAAAGCAAGCACAACCAAATGGTTTTAGAGCATGGTAGTTTGGTTTTCTATGAAACACAAGCTCAAAATAAGATTTATTGTTAAGTAAATGTGTTGGTAAACAATTGATGAGATGGAAAGCTATAGTGAAAGCCTTCCACCAAAAAGAACGAGGTGTATGAGCTTGTGATAGAAGAGTTAAACTGGTTTCCACAATATGTCGGTGTTTACGTTCAGTTAGACCGTTTTGTCAATGAGTGTGAGGATAAGAGTAACGAAATAGGATGTCTAAATGATGAAAGATAGTATGTTGAATTTTAAACTCTTCTCCTTGATCACTTTGAAAAACTTTGATCTTATAATTAAATAATAATTCTACAGCGTTTTTGAACAAGATGAAGGCATCTTTGACTTGAGACTTGGTTTTAAGAGGATAGATCTTTGTGTATCTAGTAAGTTGGTCTAAAAAGTGAACATAATATCTAAAACCATGGGAAGAAAGTTCAGGAACAGGGCCCCAAACATCAAAATGGATAATTTTAAGAGGTGTTTAAGTTCTTGTAGAAGTAGGAAATGGCAATTGACGAGACTTACCACATTGACAAGAATCACAGAAAAAATGAGTTATAGTAGTAATTTTTAACTGAGTGCATAATTTGATTAAGAATTCTATAGGAAGGATGACCTAACTTGAGATGCCATAAATGTACAGGTGAACCAACAACATAATCAGCACTAGAAGTAATTGTTGGGATTTATGCCCTAAATCTTGTAAATGTAAACTGTTAAAAACTTAATAAGAATTATTCAGATTATTATTCCAGTTTATAAATATTTTATATTCAGTAATACATTTGTATTGTGCAAGAACCGTATGAAGAATATGGGACTGGGAGAGTAAGATCACGTTGCAATTATTATCCACAATCTTATGTTTATGACACGGGAACAAATGGTAATAGTACAATGAATATGCTTATGCACCTATATAAACAATGCAAAAACTACAAAGCTAAATTAGCTGCTGAGGACTTAAAGCAAATGTGTCTAATGAAATTTAAAAAAAAATCAAATATCATCAATTGCAACAAAGGAGGTGAGTGGGAGTGTGAGTAGTATATGTTTGGGTTGCTTTAATAAGGAGAAAACTAGAAGGCATTGGCAAAGATGTTGATTGTTGATGTGTTGCCATTTAGGTTTGTTGAGAAGCCGGGTTTGTAAAAGTTTTGTCGTGCGGGTATGCCATTGTTTGATATCTCATCTAGAAGAACAATACTTGGGGATATTATACAAATGAGAAGGCATCTCTAATAAAAAAAATTTAGAAAGAGTAAAGTGAGGGTTTGTCTAACTACTAACAATTAGACATCAATCCAAAATATCAATTATATGGTTGTAACAACTCATTACATAGATGATTATTGACAATTACAATAGAGAATATTGAGTTTTATTCAAATAGCTGATCATAAAAGAGACACCATTGAAAAGTGTATTGAGAAAGTTTTGATTGATTGAGGTATTGATAGGGTTTTTACAATCACTGTGGATAATGCATCCTTCAACAATATGGTTATTCTTTATGTTAAAAGAAAATTGAATAGTTGGAAGGCAAATGGTGCAATTTTGGATGGAAAATATTTGTATTTGCGGTGTTGTGCATATATTGTGAATCTAATAGTGAATGATGGGTTGAAAGAGATGAATGATTCAGTTGTTATCATACACAATACCGTAAAATTTGTTAAATTATCTTCTAGTAGATTTGATAAGTTCAAAAAATGTGTTAAGCATGAAAAAATATAAAATAAAGGGCTTGTTATGTTGGAGGCGACCACTAGGTGGAATTCCACTTACCTAATGTTGGTGAGTGCGCTTAAATTTGTAAAACCATTTGAACAGATGGATGAGGAAGATGTACATTACTAGAATACTTCAAGGAGAATGAAAATGAGCAAAAGCGAATCGGGTCACCTCATTTTAAGCATTGGGAGAATGCTAAGGTATCTGTCCAATTCTTGAAAACTTTTTATGATATTACTGTATTGTTTAGTGCTTCATTGAATATGATTTCAAACTTATATTTTCACAAATGGAGCACAATTAACTACTAATTAACATCAATAAGTGGTGATGGGAATTTGTTTGTGCGTAATATGACTTCCCGTATGAAGACCAAATTTGAAAAATATTGGGAGAGTTTGAAAACTACAAACAAGTTGTTGATAATAGCGGTTGTGCTCGATCCTAAGTACAAATTGCAATATGTGTATTATAGTTTTAAGGTTTTATATGGTGTTGTTAATGCTGAATCAATGACAGCAAAAATCAAAAATGTTTTGATTGAGTTGTATGATTGCTATAATGTATTGCACGGTAATACTGCTGGTGTCGATGACATTCCCCTATTTAGTTATGTTGGCGATGTAGAATGTGATGATGGCATTGGTGGCTTTCAGTTTGACCTTTCAATTGCTTTTTTAGAGACTGTTGAAATGCAAGACAGAATTGGAGGAAAAAAATGAGGTGGAAAGGTATTTGTTGGAGTCGGTTGAACACAAACATCCGAATTTTGATGTGTTAACTTGGTGGAGCTGTTTATAGTAAATACTATCATATTTTGGCATTCATTGTGAAAGATGTGTTTGCAATGACGATTTTCACTGTAGCTTCGGAGTCGGCATTTAGCAATGGAGGACATGTTCTTAATCAATTTAGGAGTTCACTAAATCCAAAAACGATGGAGTACTTGATTTTTACTGAAAATTGGTTACAAGTTAAAAGATCTACTATTGAGGTTGAAGTAGTGAGGGTTCCTGCACAAAATGTTGATTCATCATTATAAAACTTGCAATTTAATGAAGAAGCGGAATCTGGTAAGTAGTTATTGTTTACTAATCAATTTAAATGCTTGAATATATTATTATTTGATCTTATTTTATTTTAACAAATACTTTACTTTTATTTTTACTTAGAGCTTGCAAAGTTGTCAAAAGCAATGTCATCATTGACAACAGTGGATGAAGAAGAGGAATCGTAGTGAGCAGTCACGAACGAAGACTTTTATTTTCATTTGTTATTTGGACTATGTTATTATAATTTATATACTATTTATGGACTATGGATTATATTTGGACTTGTTTGTGGACTGTTAATTCTCGAATTTTATTCAGGTTATGATTTGAGATTTTGGACTACTAAATATTACCTATGGATTATATTTTGGACAATTATATGTATTTTTGCACTGTTAATTATATGTGTAATTTTTTATTTTTCTTATGCATTTTTGCCTGTTAACAGATTTTGGATTTATGTATTTTTGGACTCTTCAAATTTTGGATTTGAGCATTTTTGGACTGTTAACAGATTTTGGGAATGTATAAGTTAAAATTAATCATATTTTGATGGAAAAAAATCGAAAGCCCATTATAATTTATATGGCCCAATAGGCTCACAACCGAACCGGTCCAATTCGGTTTGATTTGGTTCGATTCACTCTATTCTCGGTTTTCGGTTTGGTTCATTTTTTAAAAAATCGATCAATTGTAGGTTTTACTTAAAACCGAACCACGCCTACCCCTTGAAGACGGTGGAGATCATAAACACAAAAGTTTTTTAAAATAATTACATATTTTTTAAATAAAAATAAAAAGATGAATCTCAACACAAAATATTTTTTAAAAAATACATAAAATTTTAAAAAATAAAAAAATGGACTTCCACTATCCATATCCACAGATTTTAAATTTTTTTAATTTTAATTTTTTTAATTTTTTTAACTTTTTAGTTATTTAATATTTTATATTTAATCGCTACTGTATATCCTATGATGAATGATAGAGATTTGTTGATATTATAAATTATAATAATTTAATATAATATATATATATATATATATATATCTTTATATCCTTGGTGCCCTAAAGTTTGTAATAAAAAATTTAACTGTTAAAGGTATTTTGATAATTAAAATTGACGGTAGTTTGTAACAATTGTCGGTTTTACTCAAAACCGAATCACGCCTACCCCTAGAAGACGATGGAGATCATAAACACAAAAGTTTTTTTAAAAAATTACATATTTTTTTTAAAACAAAATTAAAAATAAAAAGATAGATCTCAACACAAAATATTTTTTAAAAAAATACATAAAATTTTAAAAAAATAAATAAAATTAAAAATAAAAATGGACTTCCACTATCCATATCCACATATTTTAAATTTTTTTAATTTTATTTTTTTTAATTTTTTTAACTTTTTAGTCATTTAATATTTTATATTTAATATCTACTGTCTATCATATGATGAATGGTAGAGATTCGTTGATATTATAAATTAAAATAATTTAATTTAAATATATACATATTTATCTTTATATCTTTGGTGCCCTAAAGTTTGTAATAAAAAATTTAATGGTTAAAGGTATTTTGGTAATTAAAATTGACGGTAGTTTGTAACAATTGTCGGTTTTACTCAAAACCGAATCACGCCTACCCCTAGAAGACGATGGAGATCATAAACACAAAGGTTTTTTTAAAAAAAGGGTTAATTGCAATAAAGTGCCCTGACGTTTGGCTATATTGCAATGAAATCGTGAGTTTAGCCTTAATTGCATGTTAATACCCTTAAGTAACTGATTAATTGCATGTTAGTACCCTTGACCAAGTTGACCGGTATGTTGACTTTGACTTTTTTGGTAAAAAGACAAAATTACCCCTGGTTAAAAAAAAATTAAATAAAAATTTAAAAAAAAATTTAAAAATTAAAATTTTTAAAAATAGATCTCCACCGTCCATCAAGATTGATGGACGGTGGAGATCCATTTTTAAAATTTTTAATTTTTTCAATTTTTTTAAATTTTTATTTAATTTATTTTTTTTAAACCAGGGGTAATTTTGTCTTTTTACCAAAAAGTCAAAATCAACATACCGGTCAACGTGGTCAAAGGTACTAACATGCAATTAAGGCTAAACTCATGATTTCATTGCAATATAGCCAAACGTCAGGGTACTTTAGTGCAATTATCCCTTAAAAAAATTGAATATTTTTTTTTAAAAAAATTAAAAATAAAAAGATGGATCTCAACACAAAATATTTTTTAAAAAATAAATAAAATAAAAATAAAAAATGGACTTCCACTATCCATATCCACATATTTTAAATTTTTTAATTTTTTTGACTTTTTAATTATTTTATATTTTATATTTAATCTCTCTTGTCTATCATATGATGAATGGTAAAGATTCATTAATATTATAAATTAAAATAATTTAATTTAATATATATATATATATATATTTTTATATCCTTAGTGCCCTAAAGTTTGTAACAAAAAATTTAACGGTTAAAAGTATTTTAATAATTAAAAATTGACGGTAGTTTGTAACAATTGTCGGTTTTACTCAAAATCGAACCACGCCTACCCCTAGAAGATGGTGGAGATCATAAACACAAAAGGTTTTTTAAAAAATTACATATTTTTTTAAAAAAACAACTAAAAATAAAATGATAGATCTCAACACAAAATATTTTTAAAAAAATACATAAGATTTTAAAAAATAAATAAAAATAAAAATAAAAAATTGACTTCCACTATCCATATCCACAGATTTTAAATTTTTTAAATTGTTTTTATTTATTTTTTTAACTTTTTAGTTATTTAATATTTTATATTTAATCTCTAATGTTTATCCTATAATGAATAGTAGAGATTCGTTAATATTATAAATTAAAATAATTTAATTTAATATATATAGATATTTATCTTTATATCCTTGGTACCCTAAAGTTTGTAACAAAAAATTTAACTGTTAAAGGTATTTTGGTAATTAAAATTAACAGTAGTTTGTAACAATTGTCGGTTTTACTCAAAACCGAACCACGCCTACCCCTAGAAGACGGTGGAGATCATAAACACAAAAGTTTTTTTAAAAAATTACATATTTTTTTAAAAAATAAAATAAAATAAAAGATGGATCTCAACACAAAATACTTTTAAAAAATGCATAAAATTTTAAAAAATAAATAAAATTAAATTAAAAAATGGATTTCCACTATCCATATCCACATATTTTAAATTTTTAATTTTATTTTTTAAATTTTTTTAACTTTTTAGTTATTTAATATTTTATATTTAATCTCTACTGTCTATCATATGATGAATGGTAGAGATTCGTTGATATTATAAATTAAAATAATTTAATTTAATATATATAAATATTTATCTTTATATCCTTGGTGTCCTAAAGTTTGTAACAAAAACTTTAACAGTTAAAGGTATTTTGGTAATTAAAATTAACGGTAGGGGAAAAAATTGACTATAAAATGAAACTACGGGGGGGTTTTAACCATAAATGAAACTAAGGTGGAGATTTTGACTAATGCACCAAATTAGAGGGGGATTTTAATAATATTTCTAACTAAAAAGTTAATGAATAATGGTATTTTGATAATTAAAACTGACGATATTAAAGATCTTCACTATAAAATAAAACTATGGGGGGGAGGGGGAGTATTTTAGCCATAAATGAAATTAGAAGAGGAATTTTAACGAATACACTAAATTTTGAGGGAATTTATGAATTTCAAATTCGCTCTCTCTAAAAATAATCTGATGGGCTTCGTTGTTGACTATCCTTATATGGGAAACAAAAAGAAATCATTTTGTTTGGCTAATTTCATGCTCTGCTGCAAATTCTTATGCTGTGGAGGTACGTACCTGCATTGTGGAATGTATCCTTCAATGAATGTATAGTACTGAAACTGCACTCAGTTGAATACTATCCTTCTGCTTTGTTCCTTGTGGAGACGTATTCTATTAATAATCACCATTAGTTAGTCATTCACTAGACAGAGAGAAAAAAATAATAATAATAAGATTTTGATACTTTACAAGAAACTAGTTACAGCAGATCTACACTCTTTAGTGATCCTAGGCCAAAAGTTTTCTGGTTGTGCTACAAAATAATTTTCTATTTTGTTATTTTAATTTAACTAATGCAAAGATAAAAGATAGTACTATTCATATTCGGGGTGTAAAATGTTATGATCACGTTTTATTTTAATTATATAAAAGGATAAAATTAGATGGAATTATTCTACCTCTTATTTGAATTATTAGATTAGTTTGTTATCCTTGAAATTCCTATATGAATAACTACTTGCTATTAATAAAATTTATGAGTTTATCTTCCGGACTTTATGTGTTAGTTTATTTTAATATTTTAGTGATCCTAATTTCACTTAAAGCAAACCAGATTATATTTTTGTTATTATATCAAATGTGATCGTATCATCAAATTTATGATATAATTTGAAAAAACATATTATTACTCCTCTATTAATAATATTTAAAAAAAAAAGACCATAATTCAATGTTTTAACCATTATAGTATGTGTGAGGAAATTTCTCTCTAATTTTATGAGAGTTTATATTTGTCGATGTTAAAGAATACATATCGTAACGATGCATGTAGTGTTTGATTTGTTAGGTTTTGGCTCGTATTCCTGATATGTACAGCCGTAATCAATTGATGCGAAAGTATAGCAAACGGTATCTGCAGATTAAGGTGATTCTAACACCAGTGGAAAGAAGAGATTGGGACGAAGACAATATAGGGAAAATTTTGATTTGATAAAATACAACAGAAGGATTTGGGTTTTAAAATTTTTCCTTATTACTGAAAAGTCTTTTCAAAATCGTTTCTTGTATATATGCGAATAGAAAACATAAATGTAATAGCTTTGTAGTTTCACTTGACGCTTTGATTCCTTTAGATACTACCAAGTCTTTCAAGTTATGATCCGCAATCTGACAACGCGTGTGTGGGCACGTCATGGATGTAGAAATGGAGGAGAAGAACAAGCGAAAAAGACAATACCTTTTTCTCTTCATTATGGCCGGCTGCACCCTGCAAGAAAGCAAGAAGAAAACAATTTTTTTCTTTTGTCTTTGTGTTTGGCCGAACCCCTGTTTTTTGCTCAAGGTTTGCTTGTTTGCATTTTAGTGATATAAAGACTCTTTTATATCAGTCTCTACGATTTAGATTTGATTAGGTCAAATAGAATTCTAAATTCTATTTAATTTAATCACCTAGAGAGATTCAAACTCTTAACCTCTGGGGACTTTAAAATAATCTAATTATTTAATCATCCCTTTTTATTTTGTCAAGGTTCGATATCATAACTTTCTATTTAATAATTAAATTAATAATTCTAAATTATTAATATTTATTTAATTATTAAATTATTAATTAAATAATTATATTATTTAATTAAATCGTGTCACTTTCGTAACACAATTAATTGGACTATCCAATTAATTGACTGTGAACCTCATTACCAACAACCATAAGGGCTAACAAAGGGAGTTAATGACTTACAGTTTTGAGCTCCAATAATACTTAGAAATATTAATTAAAACTGTTTAATTAATATTTCATTATTATTAACCTCGCAATTACTCCACTAAAAATCCGATGTTGAACTCTCGAAACTACTCATCTACTTTGTTTAAAAAGGAGTAGATTCTAATATTGTGTTTAGACCTTCCCAACCACAAGTCAAACCACAACTCTAAAATACAGAGATATTGATCGAGAAAACTACATTCGACCTCACTCATAGTAAATCAAAAGCCACGATCTAACCTGAAGGATTTGATAAGACACCCAGGATTAAGATCACCCATAAAATAGCTATCGTTTGTCGATATATATGAATCTCATCTACTAACGGATTTTTATGAGAGATTCATATAAATCGTGATCTCGTCTTGTATGATCTCAAAATGAGCAGTTCAGAATAAAACCATCATATACTACATAATGGACCGCAACAGTAGATCAACCACAAATAAAGTACCCAGCTTTGTTTGCTCTCTACGGACTCTTTATATTATAAGCCTCAAAATGAATCTTCATGTATATGACTTTCATATACTTATATTGAGAATACATTTTGTAATCTTGGATATTACGCGCACATTATATTAATGTATGAACATAAATAAAAATATTTTTATTTGAATGAAGAATAATTACTTTTATTAATATCTAAATACATTTACATTTTACAAGTTTTAGAGCATAAACCCCAACAGACAACAGTGTAAACGAAGCCGAAAAAGGAGACCGAACTAGCCCTCATGCCCCATAGGTAATCAACTGTCTTGCAAGCCTAAAACAGCACGATGTCACGGCGATGAGTGGCGCAACCTAGGTCACACGACCTATAGATCGCGCCATCAGTCACGAACCTGTATTTCGGCTGTTTTGGATTGTTTTGTTTTGGGATTTCATAGGTTTATGAGATTTGGTTGGTTTAAAAAGTGTCTTGTTTCAGAGCTTTCTATTCCTAGTATGATTCTAATTACTTTAGGACTAAGAATACTAAGCCTATAAATATGAGGGTTATTCTTTGTTGAATGCACCAGAGAAATTTTGGAAAAACACCAGAGAAAGAGCTCGGTTGTGTGACTCAAGGATATTCGGGGGGAGACCTAGGGAATATCTTGGGGACACTCTGGGGATATCTGGGAGACGTTGAGAGAGTTGTGAGCTTAGGCATTGGTTGTAATTGGGGTTTGAGGTTAAAGAAAGAATATTCAGTGTTTAGTTGTAACAATTTTCTATACAGTGATATTCTTTTCTTATCGTCCTGACGGCCTTGATTTTTTTTCCTGTTTTGAATTTCCAATTGAGAGGATTCAAAAATTAATGGAAAGAAGAGATTGAGACCAAGAAAACAGCGCAAACAAACCCGAAAAATGAGACCTAACGCTCCCTCACCTGCCGTCAGGAGTATGCTACGCTACAGGCCTGGAACAACGAGATTTCTGGCAATGAATGGCGCGACCTAGGTCTCATCGTAGGTTGCGAGTCTGTATTTTGGCTATTTTAGGAATTGTTTTGTTTTGAGATTTCCTAGGTTTTTAAGAATCTAATTGGTTTATGAAGTGTTTTATTTCGGAACTTCCTATTCCTAGTGTGATTCTGATTACTTTCGGACTAATAATACTAAGTTTAAAAATAGAAGGGTTATCCTTTATTGAATGCACCAGAGAAAGGCTCGGTTTTGTGACTCAGGGGCTATACGGGAGAAACCCGGAGGGATATACGGGGGACACCCAGGGGATATCTGGGAGACCTAAGGGATATTTTGGGGACAGGCAGGGGATATCTGGGAGATACTGAGAGAGCTATGAGCTTGAGCATTGGTTGTATTTGGGGTTTGGTTTAGAGAATATTAAGTGTGTAGTTGTAACAATTTTCTGCATAGTCATATTTTTCTCTTGTCGTCCTTACAGTCATGGTTTTTTCCCTGATTTGGGTTTTTACATAAATCTTGTATTTTGTGATTGGATGATTGTGTTTCTTTCATCTTATTCTTCTGTTTATATATTATTTGTTCTTGTAATAGTTATTAGGCAGCTCTTCCGCGCTAACGTTTTTTTCCAACAACTAGTAATAAATATTGCTTAGGGTCCAATATGGTTTCGACAGGTCTCAACAAGTTCCATACCCAATTAGTATTGACTATTTCAAAATTTTGATATGATTTTAAAATTTCAGAAAATATGAACTCTAAATCACAAATCCATCTTGATGGTAATACAAAATAATGCAATATCCTACCAATGTGAAAAATGATTGCTATTTAAATGTGAATATATGAATTTAAGGATGAAAAACGTATATATATCTTCAATGAAGATTGAAAATTCTCAACTTGTTAAAGCGTGGATCCTCCACAAATTGAATATATTCCTTTGATTAAATGGTTTGTTGATTTGTTTAGTCGAAATATTAAAGTTGATATAATGAAGGGGGATTATCATTTTAGTCCCTAAGTTTTGAAGAATTATCAGTTTTTTAAACGAGTTATGGTTAATGGTACACTTGGTCCTTAACTTTTAGAAAATGTATCAATTTGGTCTCTCTGTTAGTCAACCATTAGTCGAACTTAACGGTTTCATGGGTATTTTCGTTTTTAAACCTATCAATAACTTAACAGTAAATTTTTTAGTAAAATGACATATTTATTCCTAGTTAAAAATTTAAAATAAATTAAATTAAAAAAATTGAAAATTTCAAAATGATCTTCTATAGATCTCCACCGTCCATCAATCTTGATGGACAGTAAAGATTATAACAAATTAAAAAATAGGATTTATTTAAAAATTAAAATAATAATAATAATAAAATTAATTATAGTTAATGTAAATCCATTTTCCAAATTGGATCTCAACCGTCCATCAAGATTGGTGGACGATGGAAATTCAATCTGAAAAATAAAACTAAAAAAAAAAAAATTGGAAGAATTTTTGGGTTCTTCAATTTGTTTTTTTTTTTTTAGTATCTAGATCAGGCGAACCCAGATCGTTGACGAACCTAGATGGGTTCGTCTTCGTTGACAAGCCCTTCTGGGTTCGTCGCGCTGGAGATCCACCTTTCAAACTTTAATTTTTTTTTTTTTTTTTTGGGTTGGTGGAGATCCAGCTGGATGGTGGAGGATCTCCACCATTTTCATTTTCAATTTTTTTAACAACAAAAATTTTAAAAAAAAAATTATATTTTCACTTTAATTTTTTAAAAAATTTTAATATAATCTTTATCATTCTTCAAGATTGATGGACAGTGAAGATCCATTAAAAAATATTTTTTAAATATTTAAATGAAATGACCATATTACCCTTCTATTTATTAATAATCATTTTAAAATTTTGAGGTTAAAATTATCATTTAACTCATTTAAATAGTATTAAGGGCAAAGCTGTCTTTTTGTCAATTTTGTCAAGGTTGAAAACAGAAATTTAGTTAGAGGGACCAAATTGATACATTTTCTAAAAGTTAAGGACTAAGTGTACCATTAACCATAACTCGTTAAAACTGATAATTCTCCAAAATGATAATCCCCCTATACTAAAAGAAATGTGAAGGTAAAAGAGAAAATAGTGAAGAGAGATAAAGAAAGTGCAGATGAGAAAAAAGAGTTTGGTTGAAGAGTTTTATTAAGGAAGGGATGTGCACTAATTACTTGGATTATGGATGAATGTCGATTTTTGCACACCTAATCATATTGGACGGTAATTTTTAAATAGGTTCAGTACTTCAGTTTAGTAATTTGACCGACATACATATTATCTTAAACTGTCTTCCAACTTTGTAGTTATTAATATTATTACAGCAAATAAAGACAGACAGAGACTTCTCTCTGAGCCTTATTCAGCCCCCTGTTGGCTTATCATAGTTCGCATTGGCAGTCTATCCGTTGGATTCATAAATATTTTTGCTGTTCATGCATGCTTATCAGCACCATAGCTTTCATTAGAAATCATGTTTCATGACAACAGGGTTGATAAGTTCGAACCATTTCTCAGTTTGTGACCATCTATCTCATCTGTCTGTGGTCCATTTTTTTTACCATTGTTTTTATTATCACAGCTTCCTTCCTCGATGCAAGAAAATGCCAGAACAAAACAACCCTCAAATAATGCACCTTCAAATTCAACCAACTCCATCCAAAACTTTATATATACACCCTAACCATTGCACTAAAGAGAGCTGTTACTTGTGAAATATTATTATTATTATTTTAATGCAAAAACTGCACCGCCCATTGCATGCTTTTGAGTTCTGTAGCAGAGTCCACACGGAGCTGCATTTAATGAAGCTCCTTGTTATTTTTCTGATAAGTTGACTAGAATTTTAGCCTAGCTAGAGATCGACGATGCACCATCACCATCATTGAAGCTCACCACTAATGGGGAGATTGGCCCATTACTAAATCAAAGCTAATACATGTAAGAAAAATATGCATTTTCATAGTTGCTTTTTGGCTTGCTCAATTTTAACTACATATTAAATGTCCAAGTATTGGAAACAGATCAGAGAGAAAAAAGGGACCACATCCTGAGAGTAATATTGTAATTATCTGATTAGTTTGTTTTATTGAATACTCTTCTGTAAATGTTTACATATAATTTCTTTTTTCTCTCAATTGGACATCTGAAACAGATCAGGTTGAGGTTGCAGAAGAATTCTGTAAAATTAGAATCCAGTGGTTCTATTTACAAACTTTAGTTTGTTCATTAAAATTCTAATTTGAAAAAGAAATATATAGTAAATCTATAGTAGCTAAGGTGGTTTTTGGTTGCAATTTTTAAAACTGTAACAGATGTAAAGTTGTTTATTTATGTGTTTTCTAAACAGCAATTTATTGTTTTTTATCGTTTCCAAAACAGGTTTTCAAAATAAATCATAGTTTTTCCTTCCAAATAACTATTTTACCCATTTTAAAAATAATGCCAATCACATTTACATTGTTTTTAGTTTTTGATAATTACTTTTAAACTCTACCAAAGGCATTTACATTTTTAAAATATGATTTTTATTTTTAAAAACAATAGCAAACGCACCCTAATATTCTTATAGTGTGTGTATATAATATATACGTGGAAATGAACCAAACCATTTTACAAACAAGGATTATATATATCTCTTTGGATACTTTTAGTTCCAGTTAGATTTTTTAATTAGAACAAGAAATATGTTCTATGTGTCCAGTTAGTTAACTATCTTTTTTTAACTCTTGTCATTCTAAGTGGCTTTTGCCATGCGTGTGGTTGCTTAGCTCTCTCATCTGTACCTTATTTTCAGCTTTTCTTTTTCTTTCAAAAAGTTTTGGTTACTCACGTTCATACTAACTGAAAAAGCACTTCACAATTGAAAAGGCGTTTGTGCAGTATACTAGTTATTATCAACCAAGTTTTCCCATCCAATTATAAATCTGCTCACTTAGGCTGTACAAAAATGTGCAGATTTTTTGTACTTGCAGTAAGGGCGGTCAGCGTTACCGTCATCTTCTTAATCCTTATTGAAAAATGTGCCAAAACCAAGGGAGCAAAGGAACTAAGCACTATCCTCAGGATATAACAGATGCTATAAGATAATAAATTATAAAAAATCTACTGAATTGTAGGTCTCCCTATGACTCTAACCCAGTTCACAATTCACCCTTCACTGTCAACTACTGTCTTTTTACAGACACAACTCCACTTAGTTTTTGTCGGTTTTGATCAACACAGTTCACTCGATCGGTTTTTACTTTTTAAGTGTTTGTACGTAGTAAAATGCATCGACATGAACTAACTAGTTAGAAGGAGGAGGCCAAGACTCGGTTTTGCGAATCTAACTTGGCTTGCCACATTTACTTTAACTAACGTTTCTGCTTGTTGAGATTGAGATTCTGCTAAATGAGAGTGTTTATGATTTTTATGTTCTGACAAATGACATGTGATTGTGGGGTTTGATGGGGTATTTACTTATCTTTATTTTTAAGAAAAGTGAAATTTTTAGGGGGAAAAGCAAGGGAAGACCTTTGCCCTCAATGGGTCATAGAATAAAGCAGTTCATGCACCTTCTTTGAAGAGAGATCTATTAAATCTGAGCCCTCCAGTTTGTACTTCAACGGTTCATTTATAAGCTCTGATATTAATATGCATCGATTGACCTTTGATATTGATTGTCGATCGCTAGATCCGATGGTTAATACGTTTTCTGATTAGAGGTAGCCCCACAAAATGGGCGGTCACTATCTAAAATCATAAATACAATCATAAATGAGTTTTCAGAGTTTTCCATCAACTTTCTTGCATGAATAAAATATTTGTCACAAGTTGCTGTATATAAAGCCTTCCACTTCCTGATTGCTTGCTGGATTGTTGCCACTTTCGATCAACTTTTCAAATTTTCCTTATCTCTCTGAGCATATCTGAAAAAAATACCCTTATTTTTTTAACTCATCTTCGGCTCTCCCATCCCTCTGTCTTCCAATTTCTCAATTTATCATCATCACCTACCATTTCTGCTAACCCTCTCTCTCGCTCTCACTCAAACTCAGACTCCAAAAGAGTGAGAATCCATGGATGTTGACATGATAAAAACTTCTCAAGAGGATCATATGGACATGATGTCAATTATAATGCAAATGGAAAAGCTTCCTGAATTCTGTGACCCTTTTAACAGCACTCAGACACTGCCAGAAATTCAATTCTCCACCAGCTCCACCAATGTTCAAACACCGACCATATATCACAATCCAACTGTCAATTCTTCTCCTCCTGCAATATTTAGTACGCCTTCCTCTATACCATTTATAAGCACAACTCCAGTTCAAGAGCCCATGACACCACCTCTTCATCTTCAACCCCCAAATTTGGTCACAGCAAGATTCAAGGACGCATTCACATTACCAAACACAAACCCGTATGCACCATCGTTGGAGAAGAGAAACTCAATGGCGGCCATGAGAGAGATGATTTTTCGTATAGCTGCTATGCAACCAATCCACATAGACCCGGAATCCATCAAGCCTCCCAAGAGGAGGAACGTGAAAATATCTAAGGATCCGCAGAGCGTGGCGGCGAGGCACAGAAGGGAAAGGATAAGCGAGAGGATTAGGATACTGCAGAGACTTGTGCCTGGAGGAACCAAAATGGACACAGCTTCAATGCTAGATGAGGCTATACATTACGTGAAATTCTTGAAGAAACAGGTGCAGACTTTGGAACAAGCCGGTGCGCAGAGGCCTATGGGAGGTGTTGGATTTTCAGGAGCAGCAGCAATGGCTAATGTGTGTTACCCTTCAATGGTCAAAGCTTGCCAGCAGAATTCTCAAATGCTGGGGCGCAATATGCAAATGTTTCGATAAGAGATTAGAAAAAATTGTGTATTGTTTTTGTGGGCTTGTGTAAAGAGTGGATCGATGTTTATTTCTAATTGTTAATTTCACAAAGAATTGTAATGTATGCTTTCATGATCAAATGCTTAAACTTTTAACAACTCTCTCTCTCTCTCTCTCTCTCTCTCTCTCTCTCTCTCTCTCTCTCTCTCTCTCTCTCTCTCTCTCTCTCTGCTCCAACAACATGGGCAAACAGTTAAACATAATCAAATTATCAATATAGTACTTAATTAAAAAAGAAATCTATTTTTATTTTTATTTTAAATTTAAGAACATGTGACAACTTGGATTTTGCTTCCAAAAAAGTTGCCATATTTGCAATAGACAAATTGTTATTGGACATCTGATTCTTTCCTTTAATTAGTTTAGTTTATTCACAGGGCGTTCATGTTAAACAAAAATTAAAAAATAATAATAATAATAATAATAAAAAGTATAGTTTAAGGGTTTGTTGTCTTGTCCATATATATTCCTTTAATTTTGATCGATTGTACTCACACCAAAGTTTGAATTCTTTGTATTTAAGGCTGAGTCTGTTAACACAAAAGAGATGTCCAAAATTTAATGTTAATTTTTTAGGCTTTGAGCTATAACAATTTATCTTTGAATTGTAAAGGAGCCCTTATTGCTTCTTGTTTTCGCTGAGAAATTTGTAAAAAGAACCTTGCATTAATACGTGAGATGGATAAATATGTACAAGTAATTAATTATAAATTATGTAATATCAATCATTAAATTCACTACATATGTAGTCGGGAAAAATCTACTCCCACAACATATTATGGAAGAGGCGGAAAGAGGGAGGGCTGGCGGAGGCCATGATAATGATCCCTCCAAACAAAATTTCTGGCTTCACCAATACATACTGTTAAATGTGAATGGTGAGATTTAAACCCCTCATCACTAATATAGATGGGGAGGGTATACTAACAACTTGAATTAAGGATGGGTGTGCAACCGTGTTTGATCTTCTTTTTTTTTTTTTTTTTTTGAAGTACTTTAGCACAAAAATACTCTAATCACTAACATAAAAAAAATTAAATCTCTCTAAGATATATTGATGTAAGGAGGGATTGAATCTCTAAATCTCTTTCATTTACTACTAGAGTTTCAATTTAATCAATTAAACTATAATTCGACCTCAAAATTTTTGAATGTTCAAATGACTAAATGAATCTCCAATATTATTAAACTTAATATGAATTCAATTTTCTTGTGCTTAGGCTTATATAAGAAGAATTGAATATGTGAAAAGAAAAAAGAAAATAAAAAGAGAATACCTCCCAAATTAAAATTCAGGAGTATTTCTGGAAAGTGTAGTATTATTGTAATTATATATAATTATAATTTGGACTAACTATTCAAACAATTAATTATAAATCATTATACCACCGCCCAATGTGGTTCAGTGGCAAACGCACTCATTCAGCCTGACAATAATTCAGGTTCGAGTCACCACCATTGCAAGTGGTATGTTAAAAAAAAATTATAAATCATTATCATATTTCATATATACCATTTAGGGTTAGCCCCGGTTCGATTCAAACCGGGCAGTTCGAACTTGCCCGGTTCAAACCGAACATGCGGTTGTGAACCAGGAGAACGAACCGGGAGTCGGTCCCTAGTTTCAATTAGTAGAAATATGGAACCAGAACCGCTGATTCAAGAACCGGCGAGAAACGGAACCCGCGGTCCCGCCGGTTCCGGTTCTATTTTAATTTTTTTAAAAAAAATTGAAAAGAACTAGGAGGTTCTTTTAATTTTTTTTACATTATTTTTATTTTCAAATTATTTTTAAATTACTTTTAAAAAATATTTACAAAAAAGTAGGAGGCTGATTCTGGTTCTAGTAACCGGAGGAGGAACCGCCTGTTCCAGTAATCGGAAGGAAGAACCGGACTTGGCGGTTCCTATCCGGTTCTAGAACCAGAACCGGTACCCCTCGGTTCCAGTTCCGATTCTCCTCCCAGGAAGATCGGAACCAGCAGTTCTAGAACCAGAACCACTAGTTCTGAAACCGCAGCCATCCCTGATACCATTTCTGATTTATTATCAACCGTCAATTAGACCATTCCAAAGAGAATCACCTGGATCAAAATAGATTCTGTGAACATATATATATATATATATATATGACATGAGTCTTATAATTTATTAATCTCAAGAAATTTGCCCATTTGGGTATGATCACATAATTCACATTTGCATTAGTAATTAAACAATATTATAAAACAATCAATAAAAGACACGTCTATATTTATATTTAATTTAGTTTTTTTCTTTTTGGTTTGTCTGTCTTCTTCTCCTATAATTAAAAAAAAAAAAAAAAAAAGAGAAGGAGAAGGTGGCAGAGGTAGGTTGCCTCCCAAGGCAGGATCGAGTTATAGTAGTGTTCATGTCTCAAGAATCATGTCTCACTACCTATACAACGACATCCACTCTATACCTAATTCTAAATCTAGAAAATCCTAAATAAAGTCCAAATTGCGGACATTAAAAAATAGCTAAAAATACAAAAAACAATCAATACACATGGAGGAAATAGGCCCATGTGAGATATCCCACTAAGCTCCCAACATCCCCACCATGTCCTTTTTATTATTAGAGATCAAAGAGACACCCCTTCTTTCAAAAAATATTAAACAAATAGATCCCACCGTGTAGTAATGCAAAATTCATTGTATCCCCTCTGCTCTGACACATTCTATGTATCTTTTTTTCTATCATTTCCTTTCCTTTTTTTAGGATAAGTTGTCATGTTCTTTGTGACAGAGGAGATAAAGGATCCAATGCACATTCATGAAATTTTTTACCACATTCATGAAATTTTTTACCTTATACACCAGATGCTTCCAATCTATGTGTATTGGTTCATTATTAGCACACCAAAATTTTGACCTAAATTTGCAAGTTCATTAATACGTTTAATTATTAATTTTAATAAATTCTGATAAACTTATTATTAATTACCTCCATTTAATTGTGCTCTCCTGTCTCCAGGCTAATTTGCTTCTTTTATAAACCAACATTTATTATATTATGATATTAGGGATTTCCAACCAATAAATTATTTCAATATTCGTGGTCGTGGCATGATGACAAACAAATTAGAAAAACAATTTAATAGCATGTACATCTATACATTACCGTTGCAGATCAGGAATATTACCAGCTTTGTTCTAAATTGAATCCATCAATTGTTAATTAAGAAAGGCCAGCATATATATGTGTCAAAGTGAGAATGTTAATGTAAATTTGAACTTCACAAGAAATCTGCCTCCAAATAATTGATGTTATGCTTTCTTTTTTTCAAAATAATAATATTATAATAAATATAAAGCAAAACCCTTTGTCTGTATCAGGAATCAACTAAGACTTCTTAGACGATGACATGACAAAAGAACTTATCAACTAAGTTATGATTACATGAATGGTTACTAAGTTTCAGTAGAACAGTTTAATGCTAAAATAAGACACATAATTCTCGCAACTACCCCTTTAATGAGGCGTGGGCACTCAAACCATTGAACCTATCAATTCCTTTAAAATGAACTGGTTGGTTTGATTTTTTAAAAATAAAATAAACTCATTGACTTACTTATATTAAAAGCAAATTGATCAATTCTGGTTAATTTTTCGGTTGTATTTTTTTTTTTTTTTTTATAAAACTGACTAATCCAACCGCCATTATTACATTACATACCTTTGCGGAAAAAAGAAAAATGCTTATTAATTAATCAATTTAATAAATAAAAATTAAATTAAATTAAATGTAACTTAATATTGTATTATATATATGTTGTTTTTTATGTTACTGCCTTCCAAGTTCCAAATTTCGACTCTTTCTCTTTAATTTCCTTACTTCTCAATCCTCACACCCTGAACTTAGTATTATAATTTATGATAATGAATCTAGCTACTTATATGCAAATATAATTAAATTTGCTTAAATAAAATATTAATATAATTATGTGACAT
Source organism: Xanthoceras sorbifolium (assembly GCA_003430845.1). Lineage (NCBI taxonomy): Eukaryota > Viridiplantae > Streptophyta > Magnoliopsida > Sapindales > Sapindaceae > Xanthoceras > Xanthoceras sorbifolium. The sequence continues at coordinate 23,471,384 of CM010609.1, forward strand.
TCATTTAACTCATAATTGTTAATAGTACTATTGGTATAACTTGAAAAGAATTTAAAGTAAAAAAAAATAATCCCTAAATGACCAAATCAAATAAAGTCGATTAATACTGTTTTGATTTAGTTCGATTTAAGCTTATAATTAGTTTGTTTTGTAAATTACCGCACCAATTATATAATTTCACAGAAAAAGTTTATCCATCATGAAAAACCTGACTCTAGTATAACGTTAAGTAGTTACTAAAATCGAAAACGATTTTTTTTTTTCTTTACTACATTGCTAGAGATTAAATAGAGAGAAAATAAACATAAAATATCAATCGTTACCTCTCACCATTTGTCTATACATTACACCATTTCTTTTTCTTACTACATGTTTGGAGAAATTGTAAATATTATATTAAAAAAAAAAAACTCTGGAGGTGCACTAAAGTTAGGTAGGTGAGGATATAAATGCATATATGGTCAAATGAGCTTCAATACATATGTTTTTATAAAGTAAAATATCATATAATACTCAGATGAATAAGGACAATAAAAATGGTTGGTTGGTTGATAGTGACTAGTGATGTTAGATTTTGTTATAGCAAGAATGCATATACTTGAAAAGTCCGGGCAGGTGCAAGCTCCAGATCTAATAGCTATTTTCTTTTCAACAAAATTCTTCCTTCCATTGTCCTATGGGCTAGGTGAATTGTACTAAATTCATATAAGATCTAACAATATATTAAATAACTACAACATACTAAAAGAGGTCTATGTAAAAATAGCCAAAAAAAGATGAAATATTAAATTTACCAATTTCAAACAATTTTCTTATTTTTGTCAACTTTTTTCGTGGTCTGGACAAAAATGTCCTTAACAAATTTTTATTTTTTTCTAAAAAATTATGGAGGCAACAAACCTCCGAAAATGGAGGTTTATTCGTAGAACTCCATTGGAGGTCTTGTCGGACACCTCCGAAAATGGAGGAATGCTATTTTTAATTATTTTTTTAATTTATTAAAAAAGTTAAATAATTTAAAACAAAAAGGAAGGGTATTTTTATCACTTTAAGTTTAAGGGTTAAAAATTGACAAGAATCGAAAAAAAAATTAAAATGGAAAAAATAATAGAAAAAGTAAATTATTTTTTTAGATGTTTGTAGTTATTTCCTCTATAATTTACTTAGTTTAAATTACTTTGCCTTCTTTAAAGATATATAAAGTATTAATTCTGCACAACCCAAATTTTGTTCAAAAAATCATCTACAATTATGTGTCAAATGATTCGTTCTTATCATATAAATTATAAGATGATATGATTCATTCTTATCATATAAATTATAAGACGAGAATAAATCACTTGCTACATTAATTGAAATTATTTTTGAATAAAATTTTTGAGTTTAAAAAATAAGCAATATTCAAAGACTAATAGGGGCTATTTAAACTGTGTCGTTTTGCACTAACCACAGTTAGATTCTTTTTCTGACCTTAGTTATATGCACTAACTCTCTCTCCTGGTTAACTTTGCCTGATATTTTCCTTCTCGCTTTTCTAACAGTATTCAAAGATCACTCGAGAACATTTCCTCTCAAATGAAAAGCTAGGGCTTGAGACAAGAAGCAGACATGGAGAAGAAGAGAAGCACGAAGGAAAGAAAAGCAACAATGGTGAGAAACTATTTTCTCTGTAACTAAACAGATGCGAGAACAATATTTTCTCTTTGTATTTTCATTTCTATTTTCTAAATATTAACAATAGATTACAATAGATCAGTTTATATACATGTTCAGTAACTGATTTGGGGCTGGAAAGTTTGTTAGAGAATAACAAACTTTCCCGCCTAAACTAACTACCCTAACAACCTTTGCTGACTAGACCTACCCATGGTCACTGATGCTGAGTTCCTTTGATTTCTTCTGGGTTGTTGATTTAGGGATTTTAGATAATCTGTTCTCTTCTTCTTGTTGCACACCAGGTGATTGACTTAAAGTCTCACTAGGTTCTCTTTGCTCTTGTGTAGCTCGGCCTTGAGCTGAGTTATCACTAACATCCCCCCTCAAACTAAGTAGGGAGACTGCTACAGTCAGTTTGTTGCGAAGATAACATAACCTAGGTGTGGGTAGCGCCTTCGTGAAAACATCAGCTACTTGATCAAGATAGGGTACATGATTTATCTGTATCTCTCCTTGAGCAACCTTGTCTCGAACAAAGTATAGATCGAGTTCAATATGTTTAGTTCGAGCATATAGGACAGGATTCCTGGGCATAGCAATTGTAGATAAATTGTCACACCATACTGTGGGCACAGTAGATTGAGGGAAGTGCAGCTCACTAAGCAGAGACTTGAGCCAAGTGAGCTCTGCAACAACAAAGGCAAGGCTGTGATATTCAGCTTCTATTGATGACCTAGATATGGTGTGCTACTTTTTAGCACTCCAAGCCACAAGATTAGGACCAAAAAAGATACAAAACCCACTGGTAGATTTACGATCATCTGGATTGGAAGCCCAATTTGCATCTGAATAGGCAACTAAACCAAGAGAGGCTGAAGCAGCTTTAGTAAATTGTAGACCAGCAGTAGAAGTCCCTTGTAAATAGCGTAGAATACGCTTGACAGCCTTCCAATGCTCATCCAAAGGAAGTTGCATGAACTGACACACACGATTTACAGCATAGGAAATGTCTGGGCGAGTGATTATAGCATATTGAAGAGCTCCCACCCCATAACGATACTCGGTAGAATTAGGGAGAGGTGAACCCTTGTAGGCTGACAGTAAGTGGCCAACAGAAGAGACCATAGGAGAGAGATAGGGCTTAGCAACAGTTGTAGTCCTCAAAAATCGCTCGGGGACACGGGGCACTACAACCTGCAAAGATAGAACGCACGTGACCCGTAGGATGTCTGGGACACCGGGGTGGTGCCGGCCAAAGTCACTCCAACGATCAAGTTAGCGAGTGCTAATAAATGTGTAAAGCTCGTGAATGGAGATGAGTGAATGATACTTCCTGTTATCTTGGTGATTAAGGTCTCCTTAATCGGAGGAGATGTGAGGTCAGAGGGTGATCGGAGAAGATGAACAATGGCCGGAGGGTGTGGTTCTAGTATTGGTAGCTTTCGGATCTTCATTTTTTGGTCCCCTTACAATGAAAGATTATCCTTCATCTTATAGGGGAATGATGCTTCTACATTTTGAGGGACTTCATCATTACCCCTCCTTACTGTCCTCCACTGAGAAAGCATGTGGAGGTTTCTTTCGATCTGGCCGTTATCAAGTGTCATTATGGTTTTGTAGGACCTGCTTCAAAGTAGATCATGACTTGGTCTTCCTCGGGATAAAAAGAGATCCTATGTCGTACGACATGTAGGTTTGTCAATTTGGACAATTATGATTGCGCGTCGTATGATGTGCTGGTTGGATGTCGACATGACATGAGTATGTCGTGCTACATAGGAGTACTTCCAAGCATGGTCACTGAGTTATCTCCCTTGATGCTACTTGGATGCGTAGGGCATAGAGTGTATGTCGTACTACATGGAGATTTCATGTCGAGCGTGTGTTATACTTTATGAAAATCTCATATTGGTCCAGTGTCGCACTACATGAAGGTCTCTTACTGGTCTAGTGTCGTACTATATGAAAGTCTCGTACTGGTCTAGTGTCGTACTACATAGATGTATTCCCATTCTTGGCTCTGGGACTAGTCTTTGAGATATACTTTTAGGTCTCTAGGCTGGATCCTCGCTTGTGTTTTGGGCCAAACATATTTTGTCTACTACAACAGTCATGCCCACATGAGCCAATAAATCAGCAATATATTTCCGTTGAGAGAGATGTAGGCCAGCAGCAGTGTGAGAGACTTCTATACCCAAAAAATAGTTAAGGGATCCCAAATCTTTTAGAGCAAAAGACTTGTTGAGTTGAACCACAAGATGATTAATCAAACTAGAACCACTCCTCGTAATAATAATGTCATCAACATACACAAGGATGTATGTACATTGATGATTCTCAAACCTACAAAATAGTGAACTGTCAACTTTAGATGAACAAAAACCCAATTGAACTAAGGCAAGCTTGAGTTTATCAAACCAAGCCCTAGGAGCCTGCTTTAACCCATAGAGAGCTTTGTATAATTTGCACACTAAAGTGGAATTGGCTGCCATAAAACCAGGAGGTTGCTGCATATACATGTCCTCAGCCACAATGTCATTTAAAAAGACATTATTCACATCCAATTGCCTTAGAGCCCAGCCACGAGAAATAGCAATAGAGAGAATGACCCTAATGGTTGTAGGCTTGACCACGGGGCTAAAAGTTTCATGAAAATCAAACTCCTCAATTTAATGAAACCCTTTAGCAACAAGACGGGCCTTGTACTTGTAACACCCCCTGACTCGACCCGACTGGATCAACCCAGGGAGCGTTACTTGTTTCAAAACTTGACTTGACTCACTATATAATTGAAAAACCATTGAAAATTAAATAAATTATAATTTAAAATCCTTTCTAGTCAGCCTATTCAAAAACTATTTAGAAAAATTTCACCAGAGTTTCCTCTGTTTTTCTCACTTTCTAAAAATTCATGTTTTCCACAAAAAAATTCAAATAATATAATTTCAACACTTCAAAATCAAACTTTCAAACATGTGCGCACTCTGCCGTATAGTGCGTCTTCCCAAACATTTTTCAATAAAACAATTCATAATTGCTATTTACAACCTTTGAAAACAAAATCCATCAAACAACTATTTACAACACATATATAAATATCGAATTTATAAACTTCTGTATATGCATGCTTAGTTGAATATAATATACAAGACTGTATAGCTACCCAATAAGTATAGTGACTCTGAATTCTTCAATCTGCAGCTACCTCCTCTTTACTCTTATCTCCTCCGGTATTCCTGTTACCTACGCATGATGAAATCAACGCGCTAAACAATAATGCTTAGTGGGTGTACACCTAAACTCATTTATCAAAATCATAAAATAAATTTCATAATAACAAAAATATCACAATGCTGTATAAAAACATATCATCATTCAACTCAATTACGGAAATGAATCATATAAAATCATTTTAATAAAAACAACTAAATTAAATTAAATATTCATACGAAATCAAGTTCTCAATTCTTTTATAATCATTTTATTCAATTCATTCTCAATCCTGGCCCTTTGGTATACTCAACATAATTTCAACATAATCCTGTCAGTCGAACATAACTCCCAACCCTAGGACCGAGCACTTGGGACCCGTACAATCCAAGGGTGGTACGTATAACTCCCTATCCTGAGACCCGGTACTCAGTATCCTCAGGGAGGTACATAACTCCATATTCTAGTCCTGAAATTATGTTGAGTATACCAAAGGGCCAGGATTGAGAATGAATTGAATAAAATGATTGTGAAAGAATTGAGAATTTGATTTAGTATGAATTATTAATTTGATTTAGTTACTTTTATTAAATTGATTTCATATGATTTATTTCAGTAATTGAGTTGAATAATTACATGTGTTTATACGATAGTCTTGTGATATTTTTATTACAAAATTTATGTTATGATTTTAATAAATGAGTTTAGTGTACACCCACTAAGCATTATTGCTTAGCGTGTTGATTTTATCATGCGTAGGTAACAAGGATACCGAGTAACAAAAAGATTGAAGAGGTAGCTGCAGACTGAGGACCAGAGTCACTATATCTTGGGTAATTAATACTTTTGTATATTATATTCAGTTAAACATGCATATACAGAAGTTTGTAAATGTGATATATTTATGTTCTGTAAATAATTATTTTATGGTTTAATAGTTTACGTTACCAAAGGTTTGTAAATATTAATTATGAATTGTTTTATTTGAAAATGTTTGGAAAATCGCACTATATGGTAGAGTGTGCATTTAATTGAGAAAAGAAATTTGAAGTGTTGATTATTATATTATTGAGTTTTTATTTGTAAATAGGAATTTTTGAAAAATCAGAAAAACAGAGGAAACTCTGTCGAAATTTTTAAAATGGATTTGATGGGCTCACTAAGATATAATTTATTTGATTTTCAATGGTTTTCAAATTATTTAATGAGTTAAGAAAAGTTTTGAAAACTCGGTAGAGCTCCCTGAGTCGATCCAGACAGGTCGGGTCAGGGGGTATTACATTTGTAATATCGGTGTGACGTCCGGGGTTGCCCCGCAACAACAGTCACTAGTATCGGTGTGATTGTCTGGGGTTACCCCGCTACAACAATCACTGGTATCGGTGTGACATCCGGGGTTACCCCGCAACAACAGTCACTAGTAATAACGGTGCAGTACTGCTGAATTAACCCAGCTGGTATACCAACCTCCTATATCCGTTTTCTATGTTCAAATATCCTAGGGCCGTTTCATAATTCATATTTTTTTTTCCCACTTTCATATCATTTTATTTCATGTACTTCAAAATCAACAAACTTTATTTCACAATTTTAGATCAAATTCACTATCAAACAATATTCATAAAACAAGTTTGAAAGTATACGATTTCACAGAGATTCAGTGATAAGAATATATATATATATATATATATATATATATATTTCATAATTATTTTAAACAATTTTGAACAATATTCATAAAGGAAGTATAATTATATAAGATTCGTAAATAAATCTTCAAACTCATTCAATCAAAATATGGAAATTCAAATCAAAACGTATAACGAAAATCGTAATTATTTCAGAAATCAGTGTACACCAATCTGGATACCCTTTTACAATTTTTCTCTTTCTTGGATTTCCTTTTTCCTTTCTCATTCTTCTTTTCTCTTTTTCTTTTCTTTCTCCTTTCTTCTTCCTTTCTCTTCTTCTTCTTCTTCTTCTTTTCTTTCTCTTCTCTTCTTCCTCTCTCTCTCTTTTTCTTTCTCTTTTTCTTTCGTTCTTTCTTTCTTTCTTTCTTTCTTTCTTTCTCTCGTTCTCTCTTTCTTTCTCTGGTTTGCTTCCTTGTGAAGCTTCCACCGCCTCTTATTTTTTTTATAAAAATTTGGTCATCGCGACCTGTGGTCGCGCCACCTGGTCGCATTGCTTACTGGAGTAATTTCACCGCTTTCATCGCGATCAACCATCGCGGTGTCTGGTCGCGATGTTGGTCGCCATGGTCACTGCCCAAAATCAACATTTTCACCGCGAGCTGCTCAGCGCGATCCCTAGTCGCGGTGACTGGTCGCGAATGCTCACTGCCTAAAATCACCATTCTCACCGCGAGCTGCTCATCGCAATCCCTACTTGCGGTGCTCACTGCCTAAAATCACCATTTTCTTCGTGCATTATTTTTCGACCATTCAAATTGGTCCATTTGAAAACCTAAAAATATGCATACATTTAATTAGATTTTCTACCCCTCAAATCATAAATATCATATTCATATATTCAAAATTAATTTAACCATATTTTTTGTATTTATTGAAATTAGGGATGTTATAGTACTTTAGTATAGAACCATCAGGATTTCTTTTGAGACGAAAAACCCATTTGCAATCTATAATCTTCCTAACAGTAGGTGGTAACACTAGAGACCAACTATTATTACGTTGTAGGCAGCAAACTCCTCTTCCATAGCAGCTGCCCACTTAGAATGTTGAAGAGCCTGCTGGGCTGTATGCGGTTCACCATTAGAAAGCTGTGCCAGCCATGCTTTTAGCTTAAAAATGCCTGTCTTGGACCTGGTAATCATAAGATGTCCAATAGAGGCAGATGGTAAGCCAGCAAGTAGTTGAGGCATAGTAGAAGGTGCTAGCTGAGATGCACTAGAAACATAAACTTGTGACCCATCATGAGGGTCTGAATCTTCCATAGAAGTTGTAGAATGCCCCACAGGACCTGCAGAAACACTAGGAGAACCAGTAGAAATATCCATAGAATCTGTAGGATGTATCACAGGACCTGCAGAAACATTAGTAGAACCAGAGGAAACAATCCGATGTGGAAAAATAGGGACCTCTGAGGATTGTGTAGGCAAAGAATTTAGTAGAGCAGATTGTGACTAAGTAAATGGAAACTGCAACTCATCAAATACTGCATGCCTAGTAATGTAAATTCGGCCAGCAGAGTTTAAGCATTTATAGCCTTTAAATTGCCCACTATAACCAACAAAAGTACAGGCTGCTGAGCAAAAGTTAAGTTTATGCCTGTTATAGGGTCTCAAATATGGGTAAACAAGACAGCCAAAGACCATAAGAGAAGTATAATATGGGTCTACTCTATATAGACATTTATAGGGTGATTTCCCACACAATACAGGAGTTGGCATACGATTAATTAGATGAGTGGCTGTGAGGAAGGCTTCATCCCAAAACTTGAGTGGCATAGATGCTTGAGCAAGTAAGCTCAATCCGGTTTCCACAAGATGCCTATGTTTTCTTTCCACTAGGCCATTTTGTTCATGAACATATGGGCAACTATGCCGAAACACAATTTCAAAAGTTGCTAGAACCTTAGACAATATTACAAATTCTTTACCACAATCTGTTTGAAGAGCCTTAATTTTGTGAGAGAATTGGAGTTCTACTTGACATTTGAATAGCAAAAAAGTTTGATAGACTTCACTTTTAGCTTTTAACAAATATATCCAAGTATGCCTAGTATAAACATCAACAAAACTTACATAGTATTTGAACTCATTTAAGGATAGGATTGGAGCTGGTCCCCAAACATCAGCCACTATTAATTCTAGGGGTTGTTTATAGGTAGTGTTTGACAAAGAAAAAGGTAATTTGTGAGATTTACTAACTTGGCATGCATCACACAAAAAAGTAGGAGATTTAGAAAAAGGAATTCTGCATTGATTAAGTACATATTTTACAATTGTAGAAGAGGGATGACCCAGCCTCTTGTGCCGCAAACTCAAAGATGAAACAGCTGAATTAACACTAGGAGCACTAGGCAGAATAGAATCAGCTAAGTTGCAGCACTTCTTGGAAAACAAAGAACTAGATTTGTGTTGTAGAGACTGTGATGCATTAAATCGTAGTGATGGTAGGTCAAAGACATATAGGCCATGTTTAAGAATTCCTTGAAGAAGAACCCTCTTCGAAACACGATCCTTCACAAGACAAAAATAGGGATGAAATTCAATGTAGACATCATTCTCTCTCACAAACTTAGACACACTTAGCATATTTTTAGTAATATATAGAACATGTAGTATGTTACGAAGATGAAACACATGATCTTTAGTATTAAATGAGCTATGTTTGTAACACCCCCTAACCCGACCCGTCTGGATCGACCCAGGGAGCATTACCGGGTTTTTTTTTTTTTCAAAACTTTTCTTAACTCTGTTTATAATATGAAAACCAAATAATTTATAATTTAAAATCATTTCTAGTGAATCCATCAAAATCAGTTTTAAAAATTTCGGCAGAGTTTCCCCTATTTTTCTGATTTTCCAAAACCTGTTTTCAAATAAAAATCTCAAATATAATAAAAACCACACTTCAAAATCAAATTCTCAAACCAATGCACACTCTGCTGTTTAGTGTGACTTCCTAACATATTTCAAATAAAACATTTCATAATTTAATATTTACAATCCTTTGAAAATGAAAAACAGAAACCATAAAACAATTATTTACAAACATCAATATATATAACACGATTACAAATTTCTGTATATGCATGCGTACTCAATATAATACACAGAACTATACAACTACCACATAAATGTGACTGAACTCTCATCTACAGCTAGTACCTCTTCAGTCTTTTCCTTCTTCGGTATCTCTGTTACCTACGCATGATAAAAACTAACGCGCTAAGCATATAGCTTAGTGGGTGTACACTAAACTTAATTATCAAAATTATAAACTAATTTCATAGTAAAGATATTACAATGCTAATGTATAACAACATTATAAAATTCAATTCAGTTACTGGAATAAATCATATGAAATCAGTTTAATAAAAATATCTAAATTCAATCAATAACTCATACGAAATTCAGTTTTCAATTCTTTTTTTTAATCATTTTATTCAATTCATTCTCAATTCTGGTCCTTTAATATACTTAACATAATTCAGAACTGGAATATGGGTCATTCGACCTCAGTGGCTGTCTGTCGAACATAACTCCCAACCCGAGGACCGGACTCTTGGGGCTCGTACTATCCAGGGGTGGTACATATAACTCCTTACCCTAGGGCTGAGTGTTCGGAACCTAGAAAGGTACATATCTCCCTATCTCAGAACAAATCCTTAGGAAGGTACGTGTTTCCCTACCCCAGGACGAATCCTTGTGGAGGTACGTAACATCAACATCAATATCAATAACGGTGCAGTACTGCTAAGTGAACTCAGCTAGTAAACCAACCTTCCTATATCCGTATATATGTCCAAGTATCCTAGGACCGTTTCAATACAGGTTCACAAATCACAAAATTTATAGTAAAGCATTTCATTTCCAAAACATGTATCCAATTCAACAATAATATTTTCAAAACAATATTCATAGTTCAAACAATTTTCTCAAATAACTTATTCAAATATAATCGTTAGTAATCGAAAACGAACTAACTCAACTCAATAAATTCAATTTCGAATCAATACACAAAAATAAAATCACAGAGTTTTTCGAAATGGTGTGTACATCAACCTGGATACTGTTTTCTTTCTGACTATTTCTTTTCTGGATTTTATTTTTTCCTTTCTCTTTTCTCTCTTTCCTCCTCTTTTCCTTTCTCCTTCTCTTTTTCTTTTCCTTTCCTTTTCTTCTTCTTCCTCTTCTTCTTCTCTTCTTTTTTTCTTTTTTCTTTCTTTCTCTCTTTTTCTCTCGGTCTCTCTTTCTCTTTTCTGTCTGGCTTTTTTGTGAAGCTTCACCGTCTCTTATTTTTTTTATAAAATTTTGGTCATCGCGACCTGTGGTCACGCCACCTGGTCGCATTGTTCACTGGAGTGATTTCACCACTTTCATCGCGATCAACCATCGCGGTGCCTAGTCGCATTGCTCACTGTCCAAATTCAACATTTTCATTGCGAGCTAGTTAGTGCGATCTCTGGTCGCGGTGCTCACTGCCTAAAATCACCATTTTTCACCGCGAGCAGCTCATCGCGATCCCTGATCACGGTGACTGATCGTGGAACTTACTGCCCAGTTTTTCACCCTTCTCTTCGTGCGTTGTTTTTCGACCGTTCAAATTGGTCCATTTGAAAACCTAAAAATATACGTACATTTAATTACATTTTACACCCCTCAAATCATAAATATTGTATGCATATACTCAAAATTAATTATTTAAAATTAGGGATGTTACAATGTCCAATAGAAGTAATGTTGAGAGCATTACCATTTCCCATGTAGATACGTTCATTCCCTTGATAGGCAGTGCTATGCTGCAGATTAGTAACATCTGGAGTGCAGTGATTTGTAGCTCCACTGTCTGGAAACCAGGAAGGATCAGCCACTGTTTTGGGAGAGGCAATCATGGCTTGCATGGCTGCTTGATTTGGTGCTGAACCTGCAGTGTTAGGAGCATCATTGTTGTTAAATTGAGGCTGTTAAAAGGTTTGATCAAACCTATAATAACACCTGTATGCTTCATGCCCAGCCCTATGGCATATTTGACAGGGAGGTCTGTTATTGGTGTAGGAATTTTTTCCTCTTCCTCTGCCTCTACGACCTCCATTATTATTATTGTAGCCACATTGAGACTGATTTGTAGCTTTAGGAAACTGGCCAGACTGTTGAGCAGAAGATTTGTTGACAAAATTCACTTGTCTACTTCCTTTCTTGTTTGCTCCAAGATTAGCACTTAAATTCTCAAACTAAGAGGCTTGATCCATTCTAGCCTCATGTGTCAGCAACAAAGAAGTAATTTCTGCAATGAAATAGGAATGTTGAACATAGGTAATAGAGATAATGAAAGGATTATATTCTGATCCTAAATCTCCAAGAATTGTCATGAGTTTATCATCATTACTCATGACATATCCTGTAAAAGCAAGAGTATCAATTAAACTCTTCTTCTTCATTAGATAATCTGACATACTAGAACCATCCTTCCTTAGGGTTTGCAGTTGAAGTTTCAACTGCATAAGATTTGCCTTGGACTAAGAACTAAAGAGTTGTTCTATAGTTTTCCATGCTTCACACGCAGTCTGGCAACCAACAAACTCAGGCAGCAGGTCTTGGCTGATTGAAGACAGAATCCAAGCAAGAAGTATCTGATCTTGCTGCTCCTAGTCCAGAAAATCTTCATTCATAGATCCATCACTATTGAACTGTGATGGAGGTAGGACAGCAGGATCAATGTAAGTAAACAAGCGATTACCTTTAATAACTGCTTGTACCTGCTGCCTCCACAACAAAAAGTTTTTGTTGTCAAGCTTCACAGTCAGAGTGAGCTTCATAGGTGTCAATGGCTTCAAGTTTCTACTCATGTTAAGTTGTGACACATCATTGTTGTTAGTTGCAGAAGCAATGGCTTCATTCAGCTCTGATATCATATTTAAACTGTGTCATTTTGCACTAACCACAGTTAGATTCTTTTTCTGACCTTAGTTACATGCACTAACTCTCTCTCCTGGTTAACTTTGCTTGATATTTTCCTTCTCGCTTTTCTAACAGTATTCAAAGATCGCTAAAGAACATTTCCTCTCAAATGAAAAGCTAGGGCTTGAGACAAGAAGCAGACATGGAGAAGAAGAGAAGCACGAAGGAAAGAAAAGCAACAATGGTGAGAAACTATTTTCTCTGTAACTAAACAGATGCGAGAACAATATTTTCTCTTTGTATTTTCATTTTTATTTTCTGAATATTAACAATAGATTACAATAGATCAGTTTATATACATGTTCAGTAACTAATTTGGGGCTGAAAAGTTTGTTAGAGAATAACAAACTTTCCCACCTAAACTAACTACCCTAACAATCTTTGTTGACTGGACCTACCCATGGTCACTGATGCTGAGTTCCTTTGATTTCTTCTGGGTTGTTGATTTAAGGATTTTAGATAATCTGTTCTCTTCTTCTTGTTGCACACCAGGTGATTGACTTAAAGTCTCACCAGGTTCTCTTTGCTCTTGTGTAGCTCGGCCTTGAGCTGAGTTATCACTAACAGGAGCTTAAAACATTTACTAAGTATTTTAGATGATTAATTAACAATATTTGGTGCTTGCTTTGTAACTTTTAGTTGAGAAAAAAATGTTAGATCGTTTACATGAAATTGTTTAGAAAATAATTATTAAGAGGTTTTTTTTTTTATCTGAAAACTAAACGTTCTAAATTTTACTAAAAACTGAATGCGACTGAAATATGAACACTCTTGAATTTTACTAGACACTGAATGAGGCTAAAACCTGAAGTTGAATGACATTTTTTTTTTCACACCTTTGAATATAAAGTCAACTCGTTTGTTTGTTTTCAAATAAAAATATTTGTAACAAATAATTTGACATTTATATTCTTATTACTAATTGCTATGCATTTTTATTTGATATGATACAAACAACTAAAAATAAATAATTTAAACAAATCTTAAACCATTTTTATATAAATATTGATAAGATTTTATTCACGATTAAAATATGATAAATAATGTTATAAAAATAATATTTATTTTATCTTGATAAAAAAAATAAAGATTTAATAATAGTGTTAAAAGTGATGACGTGAACTCCGCATAATATGGGCAATTTTTATTTTTATTTTTAACATTGTTTATCATAAATAATAAGTTAAAATAAAGAAAATTGTATTATGTAAATTATAGTAAATTAAAAATATATTATATTTTGGAGAATATTTTTGGAATAAAATATTTTAAATATAATCCAGTAATTTGGAATTAAGTGAAAAGTCGGAATTTTTTACATTTTATTTTTAATTGTTTTTTGATATTGTTAATTTGTTTGATCACTTTAAAAAATAAAAACAGCTTAAAGGGTCCAATTCAGACCCGTTAAATATTAAGTGGAAAAACAAATGACCTCTAAGTACACATTTGTAAAAAAAAATTTCCATCATATTGATGTTTTCTCAGATTTGTTTTCAATATATATTATAAAAAGTAATTTTACTTAAAAATACTTCTAAGTAGACCTCTCAGGCTTTCGAGTATTTAATAACTTATTTAAAAATTTCATTTAACAACCAAACGTCTGAGAAGTTAGTCGAATTTTATTATAAAAAATTCGCATGTAAAGTTAGAGAAAATAAATTGGATTTCACATTTTTTTAAAAATAAAAAATAAAAAGGATCAAGAGAGTCGAGGAAGGACACAAAATATATCACAACAGTGGCTTTGAGGCGGGATACCACTTTTCTTAAGGATTTATTTGCACATTCTCAGAGAATTTTTTAACGGATTTTTTGTGCAAATTACCTCCAATATACAAAAAAAAAACTAAAATACTGCAATTAGCAATATTGAAGTGTCTCATAAAGAGTCCATTATATTAATTCAAGAGTCATATTGCCTTATTTATAATATCTTGAAATTATTTTGTAAAATATAACTTTTGTTTATATATGGGAAACCTAACCCTAGGTTTTGCTGAACAAACAATCAAGAATAATTTGGAAAATCAAAGAGAAATTGAGAGAGTTGAGAGAGAAAGAAATCTAAAAAAGTTGTGTTTCTTTTCTTAAAGAAAACTCAGATCACACCTCAGTATATATATACAAACATGAACTATCGTAGATCTCTAAAGCAACAATGAATTTGTGCCTTCCAAATATACAAGTCAGCAATCCTTGTGCAATACAAACATAGCATCCAATTGACTGAATTTAAAATACTAACAATAATAACATATTAATCTCATATAGCTGGTACATGATAATACAATAAAAATCACAAATCACTCACACACATCATCAGATGTCTTCACATGCTCCTCAAACTGAACTGAAGAGAAATAACCAAGTTTAGTTTGTTGCGAAGGAGTTCAAACCATGTGGAAGGCAAAACTTTTGTTAACATATGAGCTGGTTGTGACTCAGTAAGCACATACTAGATAGCCAACTATCCAAGAGCAATTTTCTCCCTAATAAAGTGCACATCCACTTCAACATGCTTGATTCTAGAGTGAAAAACAGGGTTGTGAAAATTTAAAGCGGACAGTACACGTTGCAATGCATATTGTGAATGGTGACCAAGTTTAGAATGCCATAAAGTACAGACATCATTAACAGAATCATGATTTAAACCAGAATCAGCAACATTAGAATTCAAGGCAGTTTGAGGAAAATTCAGTACAAAATTAAAACAAGAATTAGTTTGAACAAAGTCTTTACAAGTATCAAAATAAAAATCAGCAAGATAGACAAAATTAGAAGCTGCTCATGATTAAGGACCAGGGATCTTGAGCTGATTTCCTTGAAGCTATAACTGGTATAATTCATCCTTAAGTGTCCCTTGAAGCAACACTTTCTTGGAAAGTTTGTCCTTTACAACACAAAAGGTATCATAAAGCTCAGCAACAACATTGTTATTCCTAGTAAATTTGGATACACTAAGTAGGTTTTTGGTGATTTTAGGTACATGAACAATATTTTTTCAAGTGTAAAGGTTTAGTAGGTATTGTGTGTGACTGATCCAGAGAACTAACAACACTCCTAATAGCTAGAGACTGGCCACTACCAACAATCAATTTATTAGAAACTTTGTAATTAGATAAGTTGGAGAGATTACCCAATCAGATGTCATATGACTGGTAGCTCTACTATCTACATACCAGGCAGGATCCTGAAACTGTTTCAGGTTTTGCTAAAGTTTGTTTCTGCATATCTATATATTGATACCCTTAATGTCATTAAATTTAACTAACAGTTGATTAATAGAATGATTAAATTGATAAATTTTTAAAATGTTAGGACCACGAAAACTAAAAAAAAAATATCGATCAAAAAATAATAATTCAAAAAAAGTTAAGAATGAAAGTAATTTTTGTTGTATTCTATGTTGTTAAAAGATTTGACTTTCTTTCTCGTGACACAACGACTGCTATCATTCATTTTTCTCTTTTGTACCTTGAATCACTCTCTCTCTACCCTCTTTTCCACACACCCTCTCTTTTCGAACAAACAATTGATGAGAGAAACAATTTGGGAATTCATGGGTTTCGAAATTTTTTTCTTAAATTTTGGTTTCGTCAACGACAAAACTATAAATAGAGGTTATAAAATTTCACAAAACACGCATCACCAAGAAGCACCCATGGCCTAATGGATAAGGCGTCTGACTTCTAATCAGGCGATTGTGGGTTCGAGTCCCACTGGGTGCGATGTTTTTCCAGTTTGTTTTTTCACTTGTTCAATGCACACCTAATTGTCCAAAATATAAAGGCCTTCAAGTTGAAGCCACAATATTGAATCTAAAAGCCCACATTTTATTGGACCATTCCTCCTTGTGTTGTCTCTTGGAGGTGTGGGCTTTGGGCTCATATGAGTGGGTTGGACTCAATGGCTAATAATTGTTTTCCATTTGAGTGACGATATTTGCACCCCTTTCAGAAGTATATCCCATCAAAAATTTAAAAAAATCTCTAGTTAGCAAGTAAATAAACCCTAGTCAATGCCAGAAACACCCTTTCTTTGACTTTGTTGTATTGTAATTACTGTTTCTGATCCAAAATGTTCCTTAAGGGCACATTGTTTCCCATAACCCAATAATTTTTTGGGCATATATTATTAATTTTTAGGGCTTAACATTTTTATATACTTTAAATCCTTATATTTAATCTTAAGGGTCTAATTTTTTTTTTTTAACCCAAAACCATAAAAAGTTATAAGCCAGCCCTGACAATACTCTCATTTCTATTTTTATCTTCGAGAGCCAAAAAAATATTCTCTCAATATTTCATCTTTAAAAATTTTTTACTCCAACAATAATCTCTATCTCTATCTCTATCTTAAAAATATATTATATTTTTATTATTCTTTTGACATTGTTTCAATAAATTAATTTTTATATAATTTTATTTTTACACTAATTTTGTAACGCCCCTAATTTTTCGTAATTATGAAAAGTATTCTAGTTAAGTGTGCAATTTAAATTGGTGGAAAGTATATTATTTTTATAGTATATTTGGATGATAATAGGTCCAAGTGAATATTGGTGAAGTCATTTGGTAATTGGATAAGTGTGGAATATTTTTGGAATAATTATTGAGATGGAATGTGATTAATTGTAAATTGATTGTCATTTTAGAATTTTAAAAATTCAAGGGGGGAGGGGACATTTTGTAATTAAGGATATATATATATATATATATCCAGCTCACAAATAAATTTAAAAAAAAACATAAGAAGGCATAACATAGCAAAACAAAACAGAAACCCAGCAAAAACATAAAACAGAGGAGAGTGAAGCGGGAGAGAAGAGAGAAGAAGAGAGAGAAAGAAGAGAGAGAAAGGAAAGAAGAAGAAGAAGAAAGGAAGGAAAAAGAAATTGTTGGGACAGTATCCAGGTTCGGTGTACACTAGTTTTCGAATTTTAATTTTTTTAGAATATTTCGGATTTATCGAATTTTATTGATTTCGAATTGTTTGAATTATTTTGATTATAATTTACAGTTTAGAATATGATTTACGTCTGATTCGTATGTGTGTATATATATATATATATATTGTTTGTGATGAATTGATTTTGAATATATATATTGTTTGTGATAAATTGATTAAACAATTTTAAGGCAATTTGATTCGATATTGATTTGTGAAATAAGTTGGAATATAATTTTGAGTCTCTTTTATATGATTATTGATGATATATTTGAATTTTGTAAATGTGTTTATTGATTTGAATTTAATAAAAAAAATTAATTTGACTATAAAGAAATGATATTATAAAATGACTCAGATATATATATATATATATATGAACATAGATACGAATATAGGAGGTTGACATGTCAATTGGGTTTTATAGCAGTACTACGCTGAAATATTGTGATGTACCACCTTATAGATAGTACATGCCCCTAGTGCTGGTTTTAGGGTAAGGAGCTTTGATCTGAATGTAGCACCCTTTGGATAGTGCAAGCCCCAAGTGCCGGTCCTAGGCTTGAAAATCTGATATGTGACATTTACAGCAAGTAGCCCTGTTGGTGTCCAATGCCGAACAACCCGTAATCCAGTCTAGTTATATATATATATGTTATGTATGTCAGGAGCCCGATATGAAAAATAGAAATGTGATTTGAATTGAAACGAGATTCAATTTGAAATGTGATTTGAAATTATTTGAGCTTGATATGGTTTATGGTTTGATTTGAACAATTGAGCCACATATTTGAATATTCATTTATTATTTATATTTTTTATATATTGATAGAAATTGTTATAGTATTTGTAAATTCAGTTTTGTGTACACCCACTAAGCAATATGCTTAGCGTGTTGAGTTTTCTCACGCGTAGGTAAAGGAGATTCTAAAGAAGACAAATCCTGAGAAGAGTTGAAACTGTAGGAGTTAGGATCAGAGTCACATTAGTCCTGCATTTTAGTAGTTATTTATATTTTATATGTATATGTATTTTTATTAGCATACATATACAAAAGAATGTTGTAAACTTTTGTAAATATTTTTACTATATGCTTATGTTGTTGGAAAATATAGTTTATGTTATTTTCGAATTAATATTAAGTATATATGTTTTGATAAAATGATTGAATAAGTCACACTGAATATGGAAGGGTGCGCAAAATGATTGAAAAGAAATTGAAGTATAGAATTTTTCATATATTATGATTTTATTAAAAAACACGTTTTGGAAAGTTAGAAAAACAGAAGGAATTCTGGTGAAATTTTTAGAAATTTATTCGAACCATTTTAGAAAAGTTTAACAAAATTTGAAGTTATGGTTTTATAAAAGTAAAGTAGATATTTCAGTATATGGTAGCGCTCCCTGACTCGGTCCGAGCGAATTGGGTCAGGAGGTGTTACAGTTTTTGGTATCAAAGTAATGGTTTAGGCGTTCCTAGACCTGAAAAACATATTTTATATATGCATGCATTGTATAAAAGAAAAATAGGAGGATGTGACTCTAATCTGCAGAATTCCTCTTTTGTCTTATATAGGATAAAAGAAGAAAATAAATGGAACCCTCTGAAGATGGAGATAGAAATAGACGTGGAAGTCCCGTCAGTGTAGCTGGGGGAACTTCAGGAGAATTAGTTAGCCCAAGAATGGTTGGGCCAGAGGCTTAGGGTCAGCCAGAATACATACAACAGATGGCTGAGTTCTTTCAGAATGTGGCCAGAGCAGCGCCACAGGAGGTCAGCGATAGAACGACTGGCCAAATACAGACCGACTGACTTTCATGGTAGAAAAGATGAGGATGCATCTGCCACCGAGTATTGGCTTGAGTGGACAGAATGAATACTGCAACAGTTACATTGTACACCCGAAGAAAATTTGAAGTGTGCAGTCTCTTTGTTACAGAAGAATGCCTATCAGTGGTAGACCTCCATTGTGCAAACTGTACGGTTGGAGGAGAGAACCTGGGGGTTTTTCCAAGGAGAATTCAAAAGAAAATATGTCGGCCGTATTTATACAGACAACATGAAGAGAGAATTCATCAATCTGAAACAGAGGCAGATGACTGTTATTGAGTATAAAAAAGAGTTTATCAGATTGAGCAAATATGCCAGAGAAATGATGGCCACGGAGGCAGACAGATGTCGAAGATTTGAATATGGTTTGAATGATTATATACGCTTCCAAATTACAGCATTGTAGTTAGAAGATTTTTCCAGACTAGTGTCAGCAGCCCTGAATGTGGAAAGAGTCAAGAAAGAGGAATAAGCTAGGAAGGATAGGAGTCAGCAAATGAGGGGTCCAGGATAGTTCAGTTCGTCCCAGCCACCCAGTAAGAGATGTAGAGGGCCTCAGACTAGTGGGCAGAGGCAGCCACAGAAACCTCCATTCACAGTTAGACCAGGACAGTCAACTACATCAGTGGCTAGTACTCCTGGAAGTACAGCTAGGGGACCAGCTTAGCACTTTGTGAGCATTGTGGGAGGAGATATCCAGGAGAGTGTTGGAAATCTGATGAACACTTAAATTTGTATAATAATAAAGGTAAACCATTATTTTATACTATTAGTGTCATCAAATTACCCAACTTATTTATAACTACACTTAATTGTTAAACTTTATTTTTTGATGCAGGTTCAGTATAATGGGCATACCTTTGCACTCAAATATCCAATCACTACGTTCTTGATAGTGTTGGAAAGATAACTCATAGCCCTATAAGTTTGGTTTGTAAACTCTTATCAGATTTGGACTCCTTTGAAGACAAATATTGGATTATCTTGGGCTGGTTTGCATGGCCGTGTCAATTGAGTAGTCTTCACTCTTTGGGCCATAACTTTCTCCAGAAAATTTCAAATATTATGAGTCTTATCATTCTAGAAACATAAGAGAATTATCTAAAACTTTGTTGTTTATCACGAGATCAAATTGTCAAAGGAACGATGCCTAATTCGGTGGATAGGTCGGTGCATGTGTGGAAGACACCAAAGTTGACAACTTTACCTTACCAAATTCAATCAACTTGCATTAATTTATTCATACCATTTTTGACTTGTTTGCCTCTCAATGTGTCTATAAATAGAGGCCTTATAAAAGCTTGAGGGCAGCTTAGGTTCCTTGCCAAGTTCACCTTACATTGTTGTATTGTTGAACTTTTATAATAATCTAATTTCTCTCTTGCTCATTTTATTTCTTCTACTTGTTTTCTTTCTTCTATCATGAGTAGCTAAATTCTCTTTTTGCTAAGGTGAAGGGTGAAGCACTTGGTATGTGAATAAAGATTTATTTAACTCTTTACATGGTCTTAAAGTTTATATTCATTTGTGTAAATTTATCTACATGTTTTATATTACTTTTCTTATTGAATTGAATTGAATTTTCATCTCTTACTCTTATGTGAAGTGGGGATCTTGACTTATTGTAGACAATTCTTAGCACAATGAATACTTGAATCCGTCTAGAACCGCATGGTTATACCTGCACCTCTGACCAAGGATTCTTGATTCATTGTAGACAAACAACACCATAAATACTTGAATCCGTCTAGAACCGTATGGTTATACCTACATCTGGCAAAGGAATCTTGATTTATGGTAGTTGATTGGCACAATAAGTACTTGAACCCATTTAACATAAGGAGTGTAGAGTACCCATTGTAATATAACTAAAAAAAAAAGAAATATAACTTGATAGATGTGTAAAGAACTTAAATGTGATAATTTCCGATTGGAACCTCCTTTGTGTGTGGATTCCAATTGAGTGATAAAAATGAGTTAAATATAACTTAAACCATATACCAAGAGTGGAACCTCTAACCTTAGCATATTTTAATTTAATTTGTTTTACCATTATACCTATATTCATTTCATAATATTTTCTTTCCTATTATATTTTCGTTGTAGATTTTTGTTGGTTTTTGCAGGATCTAAATCTTCTTCCTCGTGGATCGACCCCGGTCTCACCGGGTTAATTTATTACTTCGACACTCCTGCACTTGGGAGTAGAAATCCATTTTCTGGACGTGTCAAGTTTTTGGTGCCGTTGCCGGGGAAGTATCATTTGGTGTCCAAAACCATCAAAATACTTTTCATCTTTTTCATTTTCATTTTCTTGTAAATAATATTATTTTTGGTGTTTTTGTTTTCTTTTATTCTGTTGCATCTAAGACTTGCATGAGAGCTTGGTCACGTACACCGACTGGTAGACTTGTTAGGGGCTCCCCATCTTCATTTGAAAATATGGCAGAAAACGAAGTTAAAAGAGTCGCTGATCTTGGGGACAAGTCGTTCCCAACACAATGATCATGCACAACCTAGAATACTTAGAGACTACATGAACCCCACAAGAACTAGTGCTCCATCATGTCTAGTTTTTCCTCCAGATGCATCTCATTTTAACTTTAAGCCGGGTATTATTCAACTTTTACCCAAGTTTCATGGATTAGATGCCGAAAACCCATACCTGCATTTGAGAAAGTTTGAGGAAGTGTGCAACACTTACAATGACACAAATTGTAGCATGAACACCATCCGACTAAAGTTTTTCCCTTTCTCTTTGAAAGATAAAGCTAAAACATGGCTGCAAAATCTTAGGTCTAGATCTATTGGTAATTGGGATGAAATGCAGGAACAGTTCTTGAAAAAGTTCTTTCCTCATCATAGAACAAATTCCTTCAAAAGACAAATTACCACTTTCAGCTAGAAACCAGAAGAGACCATTTACCAATGTTGGGAGAGGTACAAAGAATTGCTTAATTCTTCTCCTCACCACGGCTTTGAAACATGGAGACTAGTTACACACTTTTACGAGGGTTTAACACCCCAAGGTAGACAAATGGTCGAAATGATGTGTAATGGAGAGTTTGGAGATAAAGACCCTGAAGAGGCACTAGACTACCTAGACCTATTAGCAGATAATGCTCAAAATTGAGACACTGCAGGTACCCAAGAGGCACCGAGCAAAGCTTAAGCCTCTACATCTAGTGGAGGTATTTACAACCTTAGGGAAGAACATGACATTCAAGCCAAATTTGCATCTCTAGCTAGAAAGGTCGAGGCCTTAGAATTGAAAAAGAGCAGTCACCTAAAATACGCTCAAGAAATTGTGTGTCACATATGTGATACCAATGACCATTCAACTAAGGAATGCCCAACTCTACCTGCATTCAAAGAATGTCTCCATGAACAAGCCAATGTCCTAAACACTTTCAAAAGGCCAAATCCTAACCCATACTCACAGACCTACAATCCAGGTTGGAGAAATCACCCAAACTTCAGTTGGAGAAATGATAATCATGCACAATCTTCACAACCACCACCTCCTCAAGGTCACCAAAACTTTCAAGGCACTTAAGGTTATGCACCCTATGTCCCACAATTTAAGAAAAACCTTGAGGAAACATTGCATTCATTCATTGAAAAGTAAGAGACCATTAACAATCAAACTTCACAAACCTTGTCCGATTTAAAAGACACTCTTGCTAAGATTGCATCAACACTCACCATCCATGAAAAAGGAAAATTTCCTTCTCAACCTCAACCAAATCCTAAAGGTCAATACAACCTGGAAGAGGGTAGTTCAGGAAGTCAACACATGGACCAAGTTAAATCAGTCATAACTCTTCGCAATGGTAAGGTTGTCGAAAAACCTATTCTTGATCCTTGTGAGAAAGATGATAAGTCTATCTCCAAGAGTATGGAAGGGGTTGATAAGCCTGTACCTAGCCAAGAAAAGACCAAACTCCCACCTATAGCCCCATTTCCTCAAGCATTGAACAATCCAAGGAAATTGAACCACAATCCTGAAATTTATGAAATTTTTAAACAAGTGAAGGTTAATATTCCTTTGTTGGATGCTATTAAACAGGTTCCTTCTTATGCAAAATTTTTGAAAGACTTGTGCACTGTGAAAAGAAAACTGAATGTGAAAAAGAAAGCCTTTTTAGCAGAACAAGTTTCATTCTTCAAAACAATAATTCTATGAAATATAAGGACCCTGGTTGTCCCACAATTTCATGTATTATTGGAGAGCATAAAATTGAACAGGCTTTACTTGATCTTGGTGCTAGTGTTAATTTACTTCCATATTCAGTTTATCAAGAACTTGATCTAGGTGAGTTAAAACCAACCTCCATAACTCTTTTACTTGCTGATAGATCAATTAAAGTGCCAAGAGGGATAGTGGAAGATGTGTTAGTACAAGTCGATAAATTCATATATGCTGTGGATTTTATTGTCTTGGATACACAACATGTTGCTAATGGGTGTAAACCAATTCCTGTTATTTTAGGCCGCCCATTTTTAGCAACTTCTAATGCTTTGATTAATTGCAGGAATGGCGTAATGAAGATGACATTTGGAAATATATCACTAGAGCTTAATGTTTTCAACATGTGCAAACAACCACAAGATGAAGGTGATGAAAATGAAGAAGCAAACATGATTGAAGCTATTGTTAAAGATCATCTTCAAACAGGGAGTTCTTCTGATCCTCTAGAAACTTGTTTAGTTAATTCATTTGAGTCAAGCATGTAACTAGATCCTACTATTTCTAATATATGTTCGTTGCTTGATTGTACCCAGGTGATGGAGAACAAAGGTTGGAAGCCGAAATTTGAAGAATTGGGACCTGTCAATGAAAATAAACAAGAAGAAGTACCCAAACTAGAATTGAAGCCATTACCTGAAGGACTGAAATATGCATTCCTTGGTGAAGAACAAACTTACCCGGTGGTAATTTCTTCAACTCTTACCAACGAACAGGAAGATAAATTGATAGAGGTACTTAAAAGGCATAAAAATGCAATTGGGTGGACTTTAAAAGACATAAAAGGCATTAATCCTTTTATATGTACACATAGAATACATCTAGAAGATAATGCTAGAACATGTCAACAGCCCCAAAGAAGATTAAATCCACACATAAAAGAGGTAGCAAAAGGTGAAGTTCTCAAGCTACTTGATGTAGGAATTATCTACCCTATTTCTGATAGTAAGTGGGTAAGTCCAACACAAGTAGTCCCTAAGAAATCTGGAGTTACAGTGGTAAAAAAATGAAAAAGGAGAGTTAATACCAACACGAGTCTCATCTAGTTGGCAAATGTGTATTGACTATAGAAAATTAAATACTGCCACTAGAAAAGACTATTTTCCCTTACCATTTCTTGACCAAATTCTAGAAAGAGTGGCAGGACATCCCTACTACTGTTTTCTTGATGGGTACTCAGGTTATTATCAAATCCCCATAGCACTAGAGGACCAAGAAAAGACAACATTCACATGTAACATTCACATGTCCCTTTAGCACCTTTGCATTTAGAAGGATGCCTTTTGGCCATTGTAATGCTCCTGACAACATTTCAAAGATGTATGTTGAGCATTTTTAGTAACATGGTTGAACATTTTTTAGAGGTCTTTATGGATGATCTAACAGTGTTTGGAAATTCATTTGATAATTGCCTTGAAAATTTAGAAAATGTGTTAAAAAGATGTGAAGAAAAAGGTTTGGTGTTAAATTGGGAAAAATGTCATTACATGGTCACCTCTGGAATTGTCCTAGGACATGTGGTTTCTTCTAAGGGAATTGAAGTTGACAAAGCAAAAGTTGAATTAATTGCCCATTTGCCTCCACCAAAAACGGTTAGGGATGTTCGATCTTTCCTAGGCCATGCAGGATTTTATAGGAGATTTATTAAAGACTTTAGTGCAATATCTAGACCTCTTTGTAATCTCCTAATAAAAGATGCACCATTTGACTGGACTCAAGATTGTCAAACATCTTTTGACAACTGCTCCTATCATGCAATCCCCCGATTGGTCTCTGCCTTTTGAGTTGATGTGTGATGCTAGCGATTTTGCTGTCGGTGCCGTGTTAGGGCAAAGGAAGGAAGGTAAGCCTTATTTCATTTATTACGCAAGTAGAACTTTGAATAGTGCACAAATGAATTATACCACTACAGAAAAAGAACTACTTGCTGTAGTATTTGCATTAGACAAATTTCGATCTTATTTAATTGGCTCTTCAACTATTGTTTTCACTGACCATGCTGCTGTGAGGTACTTAATGTCTAAACAGGATGCCAAACCTAGGTTGATACGGTGGATTTTGTTGCTCCAAGAATTCAACATCACAATCAAAGATAAAAAAGGAGCTGAAAATGTTGTTGCAGATCATTTGTCAAGACTTACAACAAACTCATCCTTGGACATAACACCTATCAATGACTATTTTCCAGATGAGTTTTTGTTTTCTATTAGTAAAATGCCATGGTATGCTAACATTGTCAATTTTCTTGTAACAGGAGAGATGCCATCTCAATGGACAGCACAAGATAAGAAAAATTTTCTGACAGAGGTTAGAAATTTTTATTGGAATGACTCATACCTGTTCAAGTATTGCCCTAATCAAATTTTTCGTAGATGCATACCCGACAATGAGGTAAGTAGTGTCATTAAATTTTGTCATACAGAAGCATGTGGGGGTCATTTTTCGTCAAGGAAAACGGCTGCAAAAATCTTACAATGTGAATTTTATTAGCCAACTCTGTTCAAAGACACCTATACATTCTGCAAAACTTGTGAAAATTGTCAAAAACTGGGGGCCATTTTTAAACGGCACATGATGCCTCTAAACCCTATACTTGTTATTGAAATATTTGATTGTTCGGGAATAGATTTCATGGGCCCATTTCCATCATCATTCGATTTTGTTTACATTTTAGTCGCAGTTGACTATGTCTCCAAATGGATCGAGGCAATTCCATGTCGAAATAATGACCACAAAACAGTTGTCAGATTTTTGAAAGAAAATATTTTGAGTCGTTTTGGAATTCCTCGAGTCATTATAAGTGATGGGGGAACACATTTTTGCAACAAAGTCTTTGAGTCTCTAATGAAGAAATATGGGATTACACATAAAGTTGCTACCCCTTATTACTCTCAGACAAGTGGACAAGTCGAATTAGCTAATCGAGAGATAAAACAAATTTTAGAAAAAACAGTTAATCCAAATCGCAAAGATTGGTCACTTAGACTAAACGATGCACTTTGAGCTTACCGTACTGCTTTCAAAACATCTTTGGGTATGTCACCTTATCGATTAGTTTATGGGAAACCATGTCACTTGCCTGTGGCACTAGAGCATAAAGCTTACTGGGCTATCAAAACTTTTAATTCAAACATTGATGATGCTTGCAAATTACGTAAGTTACAACTGAATGAACTTGAGGAATTAAGAAATGATGCATATGAAAATTCGAGAATTTATAAAGACAGAACCAAAGCCTTTCATGACAAATCAATTTTAAGAAAAACATTTAATGTTGGGCAAAAAGTTTTACTTTATAATTCTCGACTTCCCATATTCCCTGAAAATTGAGATCTAGGTGGAGCGGTCCATTTGTTGTGAAACATGTGTATCCTTATGGGGCCGTTGACATTAAAAACCCTAGGAATGGTAACGTGTTTAAAGTGAACGGTCAAAGACTTAAACCATTTCTAGAAAATCAAGTTTTCGAAGAAGGGACTCTTCCTCTTTCAGACCCATGTTATGAAAACCATTGATATGATTTGAATTGGGTTTGCATATTTCTTTCTAACTCTAATTTTTTGTGATTGCAGGCTAATTTTGTATTTTTGTTTTTCTTTTTCCTTCTTCTATTTTTCCGGTTAAATGGTGGATAACAGTACTCCGTGACTTTTCAAGTCGGTGTTTTCAGTCTCCCATAATAACTGATAAAAAAAAATCTTGCTTTGTACATTCTCTTTTCTCTCTCTTTTCTTTTTCACAAAAATGGAAGAAATTCTCGAGAAATTAAAAAATTGTTTTCCCTTACTTCCTTAAAAAGCTTTGATGAAAATTTACAAAGAACGGTCCGAAAGATTAAGGATGCTAATGTGCAAGGGCATCCCTGTTGAGGTACGTTGGCTGATTGAAGCCAAGGTAAGATTGGCAGGTGAGTTCTCTGATTCATTTATTACTTACATGCCTGGTCTGGGTAAAAGCAGTTATGCAAAAAAAAGAAGAGCAAAGAAATTGGGCGTGTGTTATAAGTGTGCTCGCACGACTTGTAACACACGCTGTCGTTCTCTTGGAATGGTGTCTGTAAATCGAGAAGATTAAATACAATTCATTAAGGATGGCCTGAGTAAGGAGTCATTAGACAATATTTTGTTGACTCTTGAGACGCATCCTAGTGGATATGTGCATATTGCAATTCTCGCTTTATGGAACCAATTTCAAAAAGAACAGGAGCGATACAGTCTTGGGAATCTGACTTTAAAAGACCCTGTTTGCTAATTTATAAGAAAATTGGATGGGAAGCCTATCTTCGACCCATATAGGGCGTTCAAGCCTTTTCTAGACGTAAAACCAGAGGAAGATGTGAGCCACAATCACAACCACTTGTTACATATACAGGTCAGCCACTCTTTTTGACATTTTATACTCTAGACTGACACCCATCTGCCAATGCAGACCTAGTTATATAGCTTCCATGATTTCATCTTCTTTTTTAGCCCTATAAATGACACTTCTCTATCTTCTCCAGTTCTCACAACCTTACAAATTTTCACAAAAAAAAAAAGGCGTGCATAACAATGGCAAACATCATCTCATGCCGCTTTACTAATATTTGTGTCTTTTGTGGGTCTAGTTCTGGTAAGAATAGGGAATTTGAAGAAACTGCTGACCAGCTTGGTAAGGTATTAGCAGAGAAAAAGAGTCATCTAGTTTATGGAGGAGGTAACCTTAGGTTGATGGGTCGTGTCTCAAAAGCCGCTTATGATGGCGGCAGTCAAGTTTTGGGTGTCATCCCAAAAGCTTTGAGTGTGGGTGGTGTTACAGGAAATACAATTGGGGAAGTGCAGATTGTTTCAGACATGCATGAACGCAAAGCTGAGATGTTTAGTCATGCTGATGCGTTCATAGCCTTACTAGGGGGATTTAGAACCTTAGAGGAACTCTTTAAAGTCACCTCATAGGCCCAACTCAAAATCTATCAAAAACCAATAGGCTTGTTGAATACTAGTGGTTTTTATGATGGTCTATTGTCTTTCCTAGATCATGCTGTGGAAAACCAATTTATCTCACCTCTAGCTCGACGTATCATTGTCACTGCTTCTAATGTTCATCAATTGATTGAACAATTAGAAGCTTTTGTTCCCGAATATGACATTGCCACATCTAAGTTAGATTGGTCAGTTGCTGAGGGTAGGACAAAGCGTAGATTGGCTTGACCTATGTATTTTGTTTTTCCTTTCTTTCTTTCCCATTTTTGTTTTCAATAAATATGTTATTTTTAGCTTGTTCTAGTATGTTGCAGGTTTTTCTTTTCATTAATCTTTGATTCAGGTAATTTCTTCTACACTCTCTCTTTATCCTTAGACATTGAGGACAATGTCTTTATTTGGTTGGGGGAGGGATAGTTGATAATATTTGTGATAACTTTTATGATTATTTATTTTTATGCTAAAAATAAATAAATAAATAATAGGTGTTATCATTTCATCTCGAATTTTTTAAATTTATTAAGAGACTTCACTATTCATCTTAGTTTGACTATTCAAATCTATGAACTCTCAAATATAAATTAACTTTCATGCTCATATACACAAAGCAAGTGTTCATAAACTACTCTTCTCACACACACACTTTGACATTTGATCGTGGGTTGCAAATTGAAGATTATTAAGAGTATATTCTTGTGGGTTAACAAAATCAATAACTAAAGGTAGTGAATCCTCTTCTTCCTCTCTTGCTCATTTTCCAAAAAAAAAAAAAGGTAATAATAAATTATGGATACGTTTGGTTTCGAAGCCTTCTTAATTCGAGTAATTAAGTCCGTAGGGGTGTCTCAACACCTAATGCCCTAAGGTCAACTGATGTGGGAGCCATTGACCTAAAGCTCGCTAAATGGGTTAAGAAGAAAGCTTAAGGGAACTAGACATTGCACTATCCACTATTACTATATAAATCTGGTTACATTTCAACCCGAGTGATTAAGTCCGTAGGGGTGTCTCAACACCTAATGCCCTAAGGTCAACTGATCTGGGAGTCATTGGCCTAAAGCTTGCTACATGGGTTATGAATGTACTATATATCTTATTTCAAAAAGAGAGAGAGAGAGAGAGAGAGAGAGAGGAAGAAATATATTGCTCTCCCTAAGGAAGTTATTTTGGAAGAAACATTAGAATAGAACTTTGATATTTTCAGTGAAGCCCCATGAACTTATGTCAACTTATAATGAGCACAAAGAAGGTTTGTCAATATCTTATCTAAGGGTACATGTTGCACACAAAAATGAAGAAGACAAATTAAATATTTTTGTCGAGAGTTCATCTAATTGGATAGAACAAACGGAGAATGGGTAAATGAAAACTTAGATATAAATTTGAAAAATTATTATGAAATGATAACGCTTTAATTGCTAGGGACTAGCAATAAGCTGGTTGGGGGGTGTGATGAACACTTAAATTTGTATAATAATAAAGGTTAAAACCATTATTTTATACTATTAGTGTTATCAAATTACCCAACTTATTTATAACTACACTTAATTGTTAAACTTTCTATTTTGATGCAGGTTCAGTATAATGGGCATAACTTTGCACTCAACTATCCAATCACTACGTTCTTGATAATGTTGGAAAGATAACTCATAGCCCTATAAGTTTGGTTTGTAAACTCTTATCAGATTTGGACTCCTTTGAAGACAAATATTGGATTATCTTGGGCTAGTTTGCATGGCCGCGTCAATTGGGCAGTCTTCACTCTTTGGGCCATAACTTTCTCCAAAAAATTCCAAATATTATGAGTCTTATCATTCTAGAAATATAAGAGAATTATCTACAACTTTGATGTTTATCATGAGATCAAATTGTCACAGGAACGGTGCCTAATTCGGTGAACAAATCGGTGCATGTGTGGAAGACACCAAAGTTGACAACTTTACCTTACCAAATTCAATCAACTTGCATTAATTTATTCCTACCATTTTTGACTTGTTTGCCTCTCAATGTGTCTATAAATAGAGGCCTTGTAAAAGCTTGAGGGCAGCTTGGGTTCCTTGCCAAGTTCACCTTACATTGTTGTATTGTTGAACTTTTATGATAATCTAATTTCTCTCTTGCTCATTTTATTTCTTCTACTTGTTTTCTTTCTTCTATCATGAGTAGCTAAATTCTCTTTTTGCTAAGGTGAAGGGTGAAGCTCTTGGTATGTGAATAAAGATTTATTTAACTCTTAACATGGTCTTAAAGTTTATATTCATTTGTGTAAATTTATCTACATGTTTTATATTACTTTTCTTATTGAATTGAATTGAATTTTCATCTCTTACTCTTATGTGAAGTGGGGATCTTGACTTATTGTAGACAATTCTTAGCACAATGAATACTTGAATCCGTCTAGAACCGCATGGTTATACCTGCACCTCTGACCAAGGATTCTTGATTCATTGTAGACAAACAACACCATAAATACTTGAATCCGTCTAGAACCGCATGGTTATACTTGCATCTGGCAAAGGAATCTTGATTTATGGTAGTTGATTGGCACAATAAGTACTTGAACCCATTTAACGTAAGGAGTGTAAAGTACCCATTGTAATATAACTAAAAGAAAAGAAATATAACTTGATAGATGTGTAAAGAACTTAAATGGGATAATTTCCGATTGGAACCTCCGTTGTGTGTGGATTCCAATTGAGTGATAAAAAGGAGTTAAATATAACTTAAACCATATACCAAGAGTGGAACCTCTAACCTTAGCATATTTTAATTTAATTTGTTTCACCATTATACCTATATTCATTTCATAATATTTTCTTTCCTATTATATTTTCGTTGTAGATTTTTGTTGGTTTTTGCAGGATCTAAATCTTCTTCCTCGTGGATCGACCCCGGTCTCACCGGGTTAATTTATTACTTCGACACTCCTGCACTTGGGAGTAGAAATCCATTTTCTGGACATGTCAAAATTGACAGGAGCCTGCTTCAGATGTGGGTCCCGCGATCATTTTCTAAAGGATTGTCCGAAGAATCAGACTACTTCTGCTATGCCATCAAATATATCAGCTCCCACTGTTTCTAGAGAGAGGAGACCCAGTCAGATAGGGATGGACGCTAATAGGCAAGAAGGGGCAGCAGAGTCTACAGGGAGACAGGATAGTCGAGCCCCAGCTCGAGCCTATACTGTTAGAGCTCAGGAGGATAGAGATGCACTAGATGTGATTACTGGTATGGTTTCTATTTTTGGTACTACGGCAATTGCATTGATAGACCCAGGATCTACACATTCATACATATGTGATGCTATGCTGAGAAATAGAAATTTGAAAACTGAATCTACTGAGTATGATATAGTGGTGAGTAATCCTTTATGCCGCAGTGTGATTGTAAACCTAGTATTTAGAGATTGTCCTATCAGAATTCAGGAGTACGAGTTTTCAGGTGATTTGATGGAATTGTCATTCCATGACTTCGATGTGATTTTGAGCATGGATTGGTTATCTAGACACCAAGTTATAATTGATTGCAGTTTTGTAACGCCCCTAATTTTCCGTAATTATTATTAATTATTATTGAGCATGCAGAAATTAAGTATGGGATTTAACTTGGTGAAAAGTATATATTTGTTATATGGTGTATAAACAAATAGTGATTTTAACCGAGTTAAATCCCATTAGAGATATTATTTTCATGGTGCATTTGGATGATAATGGGTCCAATTAAATATTGGTGAAGTCAATTTGATAATTGAATAAGTGTGAAATATTTTTGGAATAATTATCGATATGGAATGTGATTAATTGTAAATTGAATTACCATTTTGTGATTTGTAGAAGTAAAGGGAGCAATTTGTAATTGAGAAGATATTTATATAATATATGTGTGTGTGTGTGTGTGAAAGAGAGAAAGAAATAGAGAGAGAAAGAGAGACTTTAGAGAGAGAAAGTGCTAGAAGAAGAAGAATGAGAAGGAAAGTGAAGTTGGTCAAGAAGAGTTTTGTGTAAAGAATAGCATTTCAGGTTTGGTGATACAGTTTTCGTATTTTTCATATTTTTCAGAATATTTCGGAATCATTATATTATATTGTTTTTAGTTTATTTGAGCTATATTGATTATAATATGTTGTTTGAAATTGATTTTGGGATGATTTGGAATATATATTGTTTGTAATAAATTGATTTTGAATATATATATATATATATATATATATATATATATATATCGTTAGTGATTTGGATTATGTTTATTTAAAATATAATTTGGATCCGTAATATTGTTTACTAAAAATATTCAGAATTGATTTTCGATATGTTTTGATTATAGTAATATTACGGAGAATATTATTAAAAGCGATTTCGTATATTTTTGCGATTCGTTTCGAAAAGTGATTCAGGGCATTTGGATTTACTATGGATTTACGATATATAATTGCATTTGATTTTAAATGTGATTTGAAGCGATTTCTGGATTCAGAAATATTTTCGGAAACGATTTTGCAATTTGCTTGTATATGTATATTGATGCGATTCGAATTCCAGGAAATGTGTATACTGGTTTGGATATGATTTCAGAATTTAAATTAACGATTCTGTTCGGAATGAATTATATGATTTTCGAAAAGTGATTTGGCTCTGATATATGTAAACATAGATATGGATATAGGAGATTAACATGTCAATTAGGTTCTCTGAGTAGTACTACGCCTATATGTTATGATTGAGGTACCACCCTTTGCGGATTGGGAAATCTGATCTGGGATACGTAGCGGGTCCTCCGTTGGTATCCAACTCTTTTCTGATATATTTAGGATACGCAGCGGGTCCTCCGTTGGTATCCATCTCTGTTCTGTATAGCCCGTAATCCAGTCTGAAAAGTATGTTTAGTATATCATGAGCCTAACATGGAAATAGAAATGAAATATAATTTGTTATATGATTTGGTTTGGAATTAATAAGTTTGATACGATATTTTATTCTGATTTCGGAAGATGTTGTTGATAATTGCTTTGATATGATATTTGTTATATTTTTTCCAAAGGATATATATATATATTGAAATATTTGATTTAATTGTGCCCCATATGTTGGTTTTATATGTTATTTGCGTTATTGAGATATTATATTATGTTTATACAATTGGATTTTGGGTACACCCACTAAGCGTTATGCTTAGCGTGTTGATTTTCTCACACGCAGGTAAGAGAGTTCAGGAAGAAGATAAGGCTGGAAAGAGTTGAGTCTGCAGTGATTGAGTCCTGAGTCACATCGCTCCCGCATTTCTGGTAGCTCACTATATATTTGATGTTTTATATGTGTTATATCGGTATGCATGTACAAGAATGTTTTTGTAAATATTTAAAACGGTATTTAGTTTTATGTATGTCTGTAAATATTTGTAATATTTAGGCCCATGGAATTTAATGCTTTTGAAGTTGAATATTTATAAGTATTTTGATATAATTTGTTTTGGTAAGTCACACCGGATATGGAAGGGTGCGCAATTTGATTTGAGATTATAGAAGTGTGGATTTTATGAATTATGAAAACAGATTTTGGAAAGTCAGAAAAACAGAGGAAACTCTGACGAAATTTTTAGAAACTATTTTGGACTATTGATTTCGATTTATGTTTAAGTATATAATTTTAAGTTTTCGATAGTATAATTTAAATGCTAACTATATAAGAAGGTGCTTCCGCTAGTGTTTTCAATTTTTCGTATCCGTATATGTCTGTATCCGGTAGCGCTCCCCAATTCGGTCCTAGCGGATTTGGGTCGGGGGGTGTTATAAGTTTACAGTGGGTAACGCTTAGAACAGCAGATGGTACAGAGGTATCAATGGTTGGCGAAAGGAGGAATTATCTCTCTAATGTTATTTCAGCCACTACTACTCAGACATTGATCAGAAAAGGGTGTGAAGCCTATTTAGCACATGTGGTTGATTTACGGAGGGTTGAATCTAGTTTGCAGAATATACCTACTGTATGTGATTTTCTGAATGTGTTTACAGAAGAACTTCCTGAATTACCACCGGAGAGAGAGGTGGAATTTGTGATTGATGTGATACCAGGTACCATTAGTATCAATTACTCCGTACAAGATGGCACTTGCGGAATTGAAAGAATTGAAGATACAATTACAAGAATTGTTAGATAAGGGATTCATTCGACCTAGTGTTTCTCCGTGGGAAGCACCAGTACTGTTTGTGAAGAAGAAATATGGGTCGATGAGATTGTGTATCGATTACAGACAACTGAATAAGCTTACAATCAAGAATAAATATATATTGCCTAGGATCGATGATTTATTTGATCAGTTGAGAGGAGCCAGTGTCTTCTCGAAGATTGATCTCAGATCGGGATATCACCAGTTGAGGGTGAAAGATTCAGATGTTTAGACAACAGCTTTCCAAACACGATGCGGACACTATGAATTTGTGGTGATGCCATTTGGGTTGATTAATGCACCAGCAGCCTTTATGAATATGATGAACCGTATTTTTCGTCCATATTTGGATCAATTTGTGGTGGTATTCATCGATGATATTCTGATATATTCTCAGAGTCCTGAAGAACATGATCGGCATCTTCGAATAGTGCTACAAATTTTAAGAGAAAAGAAGTTGTATGCCAAGCTCAGTAAATGTGAATTCTGGCTGAATGAAATTGCATTTTTGGGACATGTAGTATCAGCATATGGTATTAAAGCAGATCCCAAAAAGATTGAAGTAGTTATGGAATGGAAGCCTCCTAAGAATGTTACTGAAATTAGAAGTTTTCTCGGCTTGGCCGGATATTACAGACGATTTGTAAAGGGGTTTTCATCCATGGCCACTCCTCTGACTAAACTACTACACAAGAATGTTAAATTTGAGTGGAATAAGAAATGCCAGATAGCTTTTGAGAAACTGAAGACGATGTTGGTTGAAGCTCCAGTTCTTGTACAGCCAGTAGCTGATAAAGACTTTGTAATATACAGTGATGCCTCACATAATGGCCTGGGTTGTGTACTGATGCAGGAAGGAAAAGTGGTTGCTTATACTTCCAGACAGCTGAAAACTCATGAACATAATTATCCGACACATAATCTGGAACTTACAGCCATAGTCTTTGCATTGAAGATATGGAGACATTACTTGTATGGAAAGAAATGCTACATTTATACTGATCACAAGAGTCTCAAGTATCTGTCTACTCAGAAAGAACTCAATTTAAGGCAGAGAAGATGGATGGAGTTAATTAAAGATTACGATTGTGTTATTGACTACCATCCAAAGAAAGCAAATGTTGTTGCTGATGCTCTAAGCAGGAAATCTCTATTTGTATTGAGAGCTATGAATACTCATTTGAGATTGACACCAAATGATGCCATCTTAGCTGAATTGAAACTTAAGCCGAATCTGATTCAGTAGATATAGGAAAAGCATAAACAAGATGAGAAACTTTTGGCCATTAGTGGTCAAGTCCAAGAGGGGAAGAAGACTGATTTTGCAATCAGAAATTATGGTATTTTGTACTTCAAAGACAGAATTTGTGTTCCAGATGATGATGAGTTAAAAACGGCAATATTGACAAAGGCATATAGTAGTTCATATTTGATGCACCCTGGTAGCACGAAAATGTATAGAGATCTGAGAACTCAGTATTAGTGATCGGGTATGAAGAAAGATGTAGTCGACTTTGTGACCCGATGTATGACATGCCAACAGGTAAAGGCAGAACACCAGGTTCCATCAGGTTTGCTACAGCCGTTATCCATACCTGAATAGAAGTGAGACCGCATTACTATGGATTTTATCACAGGATTACCCCTCACACTGAGTAAACAGGATGCGATTTGGGTAATAGTAGATCGACTGACTAAATCCGCACACTTCCTACCCGTCAGAATAGATTATTCACTGGACAGATTAGCAGAGCTGTATATTAGAGAAATAGTCTGATTGCATGGAGTGCCTGCTTTTATAATTTCAGACAGAGATTCGAGGTTTAAATTCAGATTCTGGAAGAAATTTCAGGAAGCTTTGGGTACTCGATTAAACTTCAGTACAGCCTTCCATCCACAGACAGATGGGCAATCAGAGCGTGTAATTCAGGTGCTAGAAGATATGCTCCGAAGTTGAGTAATTGATTTTGAAGGGAGTTGGGTTGATCATCTCTCATTGATTGAATTTGCTTATAACAACAGTTATCAGGCGAGCATAGATATGGCACCATATGAAGCACTGTACAGAAGAAAATACAGGACACCATTGTGCTGGACAAAATTGGGTGAAGACAGGTTAGTAGGACCTGATTTGATCAGACAGACTGAAGAGAAAGTGAAGATTATCAAGGAGAGATTAAAAGCAGCATCTGATCGACAAAAGTCCTATGCATATTTAAAAAGGAGAGACATAGAATATGAAGTCGGAGAAAAAGTCTTCCTTAAGGTATCTCCGTGGAAGAAAGTACTGAGATTTGGGAAGAAAGAAAAGTTAAGTCTTAGGTTTATTGGTCCATAGGAGATTCTTGAACATATGGGACCGGTAGCCTGCAGACTAGCTTTATCATTGGAATTAGAAAAGATACATAATGTGTTTCATGTATCTATGCTGAGGAGATACAGATCCGATCCATCACATAGAGTCCAGACTGAAACTATTGAGATACAGCCAAATTTAACATATAATGAGGAACCAGTGAAAATTCTAAACAGAGAAGTTAAAGAATTACGAAATAAAAGAATTCCACTTGTGAAAGTTCTCTGGAGAAATCACAATGTAGAAGAAGCTACCTGGGAAAGTGAAGAAGTGATGAGACAGCAATATCCACAATTGTTTGAATAAGATAAATTTCGAGGACAAAATTTCTTAAGAGATGAAGAATTGTAACGCCCTTAATTTTTTGTAATTATGAAAAGTATTCTAGTTAAGTATGTAATTTAAATTGGTGGAAAGTATATTATTTTCATAGTATATTTGGATGATAATAGGTCCAAGTGAATATTTGGATGATAATTATTAAGATGTAATGTGATTAATTATGAATTGGTAGCCATTTCAGGATTTTAAAAATTCAAGGGGGTGAATATTGTAATTAAGGATATATATCCTTAATTACACTAAACCTCCATGAGGTTTGTCTAATTACACTCGAATCAAAATTTGCATTAATTGACACTAACCTCCCCTCACGTTAACTTTGACCGTCAAAATAAACGTTGACTTTTTTCAAATTTATTAATGACCAAAATACCCCTGTTAATTAATATTATCAATTTTTTACTATTCACCCAGATTGGATCTCCACCGTCCATCATAATGATGGACGGTGGAGATCCAGATTGGATCTCTAACAACAAATATATATATATATATATATATATATATGTTATATTTTATTTTATTTTTTTGAATGTATTCATCGAACCCTTCTGGGTTCGATGAATCTCGAACCTAGAAGGTTTCGAATCGAACCCTTCTAGGTTCGATCTCGAACCCAGAAGGGTTCGAATCTAACCCTCTGGGTTCAAAAATCTAACCCTTCTGGGTTCGATGAATCTCGAACCCATAAGGGTTCAATCTTCGAACCTCTGGGTTCGGTGAATGGCTTCAAAAAAATTTTTTTTTCTTGGTCTGGATCTCCACCATCCATCATTATTGATGGACAGTGGAGATCCAATCTGGATTCCACCTTTAATTTTTTTTTAATGAATAGTAAAAAATTAATAATATTAATTAATAGGGGTATTTTGGTCATTTAATAAATTTAAAAAAGTCAACGTTTATTTTAATGGTCAAAGTTAACGTGAGGGGAGGTTAGTGTCAACTAATGCAAACTTTAATTTCGAGTGTAATTAGCCAAACCTCAGGGAGGTTGAGTGTAATTAACTATATATATATATATATATATATATATATATATATATATATATATATATATATATAAATGTGTGAGTGGAGGCCAGCTTGCCTCCACTCTCACAAATAAATTATAAAAAAAATACATAAGAAGGCATAACATAGCAAAACAAAACAGAAACCCAGCAAAAACATAAAACAGGGGAGAGTGAAGCGGGAGAGAAGAGAGAAGATGAGAGAGAAAGAAGAAGAAGAAGAAGAAGAAGAAGAAGAAGAAGAAGAAGAAGAAAGGAAGGAAAAGGAAATTGTTGCGATAGTATCCAGGTTCGGTGTACACTAGTTTTCAAATTTTAATTTTTCCAGAATATTTCGGATTTATCAAATTTTATTGATTTCAAATTGTTTGAATTATTTTGATTATAATTTACAGTTTAGAATATGATTTACGTCTGATTTACGTATGATTAGTATATATATATATATAGTGGTAATTGTCAAAAATAACCTCCTAAATTTGTGAAAATTTATTTTTAACCTCATTTTCAAAAATGATTGTTAGTGACCTCTTTGAAAATTTTATTTCAAATTTTAACCAAATATTAACAAAAGCTACCCCTAAAAAATTACATAAGTTAACCCCACATTAATTGTATATAAAATTACAAAAATACCTAAAAAAATAAAATTACAAAAAAACCGTTTGACCAAAATTTCAAATTGAAAATCAGAAACATTTCTTCATCTTCTTCATTTCCTTCATCAGAAACATTTCCTTCGTCATTTCTCTCCTCTCTGCATTTTTTTCTCTCTTCATTTTATATTTCTGTATTGGTTCATAAATCTACCACCAATTTTGAGGTATGTTAATACATCATATGTTATAAGTATTTGTTACATTGATATATTAATTGAGTAGATATGGTGTAGATTGATTCCCTAATATTTTCTTCAACCTATAAAATGTTTCACGCTAAAATTTTGCGTGAATCACACAAAATATTTTTGCGTGAAACCCGATTTGCGTGAATCACGCTAAAATTTTAGCGTGAATCACATAAAAATTTGTGCGTGAAACACATTTTTTTTTTGCGTGATTCACGCAAATTAGGTTTCACGCAACAATTTTAGTGTGATTCACGTAGAAATTTTAGCGTTAAACACATTATTTTTGCGTGATTCACGCAAACCAGATTTCACGCAACAATTTCAGTGTGCTTCATGTAGAAATTTTTGCGTGAAACACATTATTTTTGCGTAATTCACGCAAATCGGGTTTCACGCAACAATTTATGCTTGAATCACGCTAAAATTTTAACGTAAATCATGTACAAATTTTAGCATGAAATACATTATTTTTGCGTGATTTACGCAAACCGAGTTTCACGCTACAATTTCAATGTGATTCAAACAACAATTTCAGCGTGATTCACATAGAAATTTTTACGTGAAACACATTATTTTTGTGTGATTCACGCAAATCGGGTTTCACGCAACAATTTCTGCGTGATTCACGCAAACATTTTAGCGTGAAATACATTATTTTTGCGTGATTCATGCCAACCAGGTTTCACGCAATAATTTTAGCATGATTCACGTAGGAATTTTTGTGTGAAACATCGTTATTTTTTTTTGCGTAATTCACGCAAACCGGGTTTCACACAGAAATTTCTGCGTGATTCACTCTAAAATTTTAGCGTGTTTCATGCAGAAATTTCTGCGTGAATCACGCAAAAATTATTGCATGAATCACGCTATAATTTCTGCGTGATTCACGCAAACCGTGTTTCACGCATAAATTGGTACATGTTTCACGGTAAAATGAAAGTTTATGAAATATGGCTACAACACTCTGAAATTTTACGTAAAATGTTATGAATTGTAACTAAGTTTTTTTAATTTTTTCAGAAAAATGGCTATACGCAGGCTGATAATTAACTACAACGGGCAGTGGGATGGGTTGAAGTATGTTGGTGGGGAGCCGTTCGTTCAGGTGGTTACAGATGATTTGACATATGCGCAGTTGTTAGATTTGATATATGGTTTGATTGGGGTTGATAGAAGTTTGCATGATGTAGTTGTCAGTTCGGTCATCTCCAATGATATGAATGAAAGAAGAAAATACATCATCCGGCGTGACAAAGATGTTTATTTTTTGCTAGTTTGTGACCGAGCTGTTCATGAGATATATGTCGGTATTGTTGAAAAGGTAGACAATCATGTTAGATATTCTCCGCAAATACCTGCACCGATTCTAGGGTGGTCCACTAAAATTCCAGATGCACTACGTCCTCCTTCTTTTGGAACCAATTTTGCAGGTGCTGGCACTAGTAATTTCACTCCGTCTACGGATGTCCCATTATGGGAGGGTGACCACGGGACCCCACCATCATTTGCAGATGATTATGAACAGTCAGATAATGTTACTTATTCAGATTCGTCCGATGATGATGGGATTCTGTTGCCTCCAACCTCGTGTCATACTCCAGAGCACTTGTCAGATGAGGATTGTCAAGGAATGGAACAACCAGATAATCAACAGGCCAGTGGTGTTGTTCCCCCATATTACCCAGTAGTTGATGCGGTTCCATCCAGATGGGTAATTCCGGGGGCAGATCAGTATTGTATTGAACCTATCAGAAGTGAAACTTCTAATTCGTTACGTGGAGCTTTGTATACTGGTAAAATTTTTCAAACTAAGGATCATTTAAAAGCTGCGCTGGGTAAATATGTTATGATGCAGAAGTTCAATCATAGGATAAGACGGTCGATGAAGAGGCGTTTTGAGGCAGGGTGCAGGGACATTAATTGCAAGTTTGTCTTACGGGCCATCCGTAAAGAGAATTGCTCAGTGTGGCATGTACGGAAGTTCAATACGGTCCATTCATGTTCATTGGATGCTTATGAGTCACACTTTCGGTCTGTTAGTGCTGTTGTCATTGGTGAGATATTTGCACCTAAACTTAATACGAATGGTCGTGTCATTCGACCCATTGACATCATTTCTGAGATGAAAGAGCAACATGATGTACAACTAATGTACACCAAGGCCTGGCGGTCAAAAAAACATGCGGAGAAAATTCTTTACGGTAAACCTGAGGATTCATACAGTTTACTGACATCATATTTTCATATGTTAAGATTGACTAATCCAGGGACTGTCACAGGGGTACAGACAAATGAAAACAGTCAGTTTCTTTACTCATTCCTTGCACTTGGGCCATGCATACATGGGTTTCGGTCAGTTATACGACCAGTTATAGCCATTGATGCTACCCATTTGAAGGGTGCATTTTCCGGGGTGATTTATATGGCTACCAGTAAGGACAGGGATGAAATGTGCTACCCATTGGCTTTTGGTTTTGGGGATAGTGAATCAGAAGAAGGGTGGACTTGTTTTTTAAAACACCTACGGGAAGCGTACGGTAATCCTACTAACTTAGTAATAGTTTCTGATCGACACAAAAGCATTGCAAAGGCAATGAGCAGCGTATACCCGAGTGTACCTCACCTAGTATGTTATTACCATCTGAAGCAAAACCTAAAGAATCATTGTAGGGGACGTAAAGATATCATGGAACTTTATGCCAAGGCTGCTTACTCATACCAAGTTCATTCATGTAATGCAAGCTTGACTCAAATTCAAAATTCTCACCCATCCTTATTTAATATGTTGGTTGAGGCTAAGGTTGATAGGTGGGCACATGTATATTGCCCAGGCCGAAGATACCAAATGATGACAACAAACATTGCAGAGGCACTGAATAATTGTATTAAGAGAGCACGGAGGTTGCCTATCACCGCAGCTATGAAGTTCTTAAGGGATATGCTTCAAAGGTGGTTCTACGATCGACGGGAGAAGGCGGCTAAAAATCCAACTTATCTTACAACTGCGACTTCTAATCACTGCAAAGTTATGTATGATGAGTCATTAGCATTCCAGGTATATCCTATTAACCTCACCAAATACTTAGTAAAAGGTAGTGAGCATGATGGTTTAGTTAACATCGATGAGAAGACGTGTCCATGCTGACATTGGGACTTAGATCAACTCCCTTGTACACATGCTATTGCAGTAGCAAGGTATTTTCACACTATATTCTCATTTTTACTTCTGTTAAATTGTAAACATGTTATTGTGTTCATACTCATTTAATTTCCTTTTTTTTTTTTTAATATGTTCTCGAAAATAGACTTCAATTCGTTTTGCCACGAGTTCTATAGTACATCATGGCTTAAGACAACATATGCACCATCTATAAATCCGATTCATAATCCATCCTCATGGGATGTACCTAATGATGTTAGCAGTCAGGTGGTCCTACCACCTGAAGGTAGAAGGCAATCTAGAAGGCCTAGACAGTCCAGGATACCTTCGGCCGGTGAGACCAAGCATAGAAAGAAATGCTCCAAATGTGGTGAAGTTGGACACAATCGCGTGGGTTGTCCCAATCCACGTCGTACAACAACAGTTACAAAATCTTCTACACCTACCAGTCAAGATATCTCGGTTCGTAGGCAACGTCAATGTGGTGCATGCAAGCAATTAGGACATTATCGCACGACATGTCCCTTTGTTGACCACTCTCATACCGAGGATGACACAACCACTGAGACGCCCCGAAGTGATGATGCTTAAGTTATTCATATATTATGGTGGACCTTATGTTATTGTGGATCTTATGTTATTGTGAACCTTATGTTATTGATATTCAGTACGTGTTATTAATACTCAGTACGTATTTTATTGTTAACATAATTGTTTTGTTATTCACGTAGAAATTTTAGCGTGATTCACGTAAACCGGGTTTCACGCTAAAATTTCAGCGTGATTCATACAGAAATTTTAGCGTGAAACGTGTTTCACGCAACAATTATAGCGTGAATCACGCTATAATTTCTGCGTGAATCACACTATAATTGTTACGTGAAACACGTTTCACGCAATAATTTCTGCGCAATTCACGTAAAAATTATTGCGTGATTCACGCAAACCGGGTTTCACGCAAACATTTCAGCGTGAATCACGCTGAAATTATTGCGTGAAACATGTTTCACGCAATAATTGTTGCGTGATTCACGCTATAATTGTTACATGAAACACGTTTCACGCAATAATTTCTTCATGATTCACATAAAAATTATTGCGTGATTCACGCAAACCTGGTTTTACGCAAACATTTTAGCGTGAATCACGCTGAAATTATTGCGCGAAACGTGTTTCACGCAATAATTATAGCATGAATCACGTAAAAATTATTGCGTGAAACACGTTTCACGCAATAATTACAGGGTGATTCAAGCTATAATTGTTGCGTGAAACACGTTTCACGCAATAATTTCTGCGTGATCCACGTACAAATTATTGCGTGATTCATGCGAACTGGGTTTCACGCAAAAATTATAGGGTGAATAACGCTAAAATGAAAGTATATGAAATTTAACGAAAATTGTTGGTGGGAAGTCGTTTGTTCAGGTGGTTACAGCAAATTTATTTTGACAGACTTACCCCTGAATTTCCTATTAAAAAAATTTAATAGAGTTACCCCTGAATTTTGGACTTTCCCAACATATTACAGCAAATCACAAGTCTTTCAAAATCAATTCCAACACTTCAAAATTTATTCGAAACACTGCGTATCCTTCCATTGTATGGTACGACTTTCCATATCATTTTCCACCACTGTATTGTCCCAATTTCCCACCATTTATATACAATATGAAAAGTTATCATAAAAAATACACATCAATTAACTGGTTCACTATTTAGAAAAATATCTCTTGCTATTTCCTCCCATATACGCTTTTCATCATTCCCATTAAAGTCTCATTTGTGGTCTTTAAACGTCATTATATTCTCCATGTACTTCATCACAAATGCCCCGCAACTAACCCTGAGAATGAGTTAAAAATTTATCTTCAATTTGTTAATAGTATATAAAAATAAACAAAAAATATTCATCACTTGACAAACTGGACATACCCAGGTGGTTGCTGGGGAAGTAATTGATGATCGACCACGGACACATCAATACCATCAACCCATGGATCTATGTTCGTGTGATCGAAGAAACCCCCACCTCTCAGCATGGATGGTAAGAACCTTATGAGAGGTTCTACGTCTTTAATTCGCTGCTTCGGATCCTTACCCCGACAAAGCGAATCATATATGCATATCTTCTTTTGCCGTAGAACTATCTTGCACAGGACCCAGTGATAGTTATTAATGCAA
Organism: Xanthoceras sorbifolium; assembly: GCA_003430845.1. Classification (NCBI taxonomy): domain Eukaryota; kingdom Viridiplantae; phylum Streptophyta; class Magnoliopsida; order Sapindales; family Sapindaceae; genus Xanthoceras; species Xanthoceras sorbifolium. The sequence goes on from CM010609.1 coordinate 23,515,956, forward strand.
CACGGAATAAGAACCTGGTGGAAAATTATAAATAAATATATACATTTTGTCAAAATAATATATACAGTTTAAATTGATCATGCTAATAAAAGATACTTACATTTTCAATATCCCACCAAGGAATGCCTGCGTCCTTCTCTCCACTCACATACGCTGACCATAAATACGGGCACTCAAACGTATTAGCATCATATCCATATCCCGTCCGGTTGATAAAAATTCACGTTTCAATGTAGCTGCTAAATGTCCCTGTAATGTACAATTATAATGGAGTATTTATTGTGCGAGCTATAATGTGTGAGAAAGTTTATATAAAACTAGAATAGAATAATACATACAAATAACACTGTCCCTTGCATAACGGTCTTCCTGTACCAATTCCACGAACCATGATTCATCTTATTATGTAGTACACATATGTACGAATCAATATGTTGTAATGTTGATATTGAATTAGTGTAAAATTAATTAATTATGATGTACTATTTAATTTGAATTTATATTTACCATTCCTTCTATCCCCTTTGATGGATCCAAAATATGGTGTAAATCATGCGGGGTAAAGTGTTCGGTCCAACCACACGTACGACTTCATTGTTTCACCAAAAAACAATGTCAGTTGGAAACAAATAGGAGTAAATGTAGATATAAATCCAAAAATTTAACTCTTATCTCAAAAACTTATATTAAACAAAAATTTACTTACTATACAGTGCTTTCCTCGACCATATATTTATTAAACTCCATCTCCGATGCCTGACAGTTCTCAGAGTTGTTATCTATTTGATTCTTCCGCCGTGTAACATTTCCTTTCTTTCCTCGCCACAGCAAAATGTATGGTGTCCTACATGCTGCAGAAGGCCTACGTATACGCCTTTCATCTCCTAATCTCTTATGGGTAAATTGATGCTTCTCAATGGCCTCCACACTCAACGTATCATTGTCCACCTGAATGTTAGGTATGGGATACATATCTTCCCGCAGTTGATCATCAGGCTGCACGATCGACTCTACTGTTGTATCCTGCAACGTTTATAACATGTTAAATTAACAAATCAGATTACTATTCGAAATATTTACACATATAAATGTACGTACATATATTTCTCCAACCCCATCTGCCTTTTTTTCGGCGTCGTGCATAAAATCCTCAAAATGTTTGTAATTGATATCCGACCAAGTATCTTCCCCATAATCTTCCACATTATCTTCAGCAGAACCGGGTGCCGCTTGCACACCAGGGAGGACAGCATGTATATCGTCCCTGAGATCATATATCAAATGTCGAGTGCGATGTTCCGAACATCGTATCTCCTCCCGTAACTCGTCGAACTTTGTGCTAATAAATGACATAAGATCCTCCTGCAATGCACTCTAAAAATAATTCAAAACAACAGTAACTAGTGTGCAGTATTTAGAGTATGTGACAAATCCTAATACTGTTATGAATTAAAGTTTTAAAAACCAACCTGTTTTTTATGTTTCTTGTGCTTAACAGTTGGTGGAGTAGGGTGGTCCGCTACCATTACAGGTTCCATCCTACGTCGAGGCCACATCTAAATGATCATGTTGTATCTTCAATTTGGACTCGCGATGTTGCCTCTCTTCGTGTATTTCGATGTCCTCATATTCATTACATACATTGTCTGCAAGGTCTACATCATCCTCTGCGGGGACATCCTTCTCCTCATTATCCTCGACGGAGACATCCTTCTCCGCATTATCCTCGACGGGGACATCCTTCTCCATATCATCATCCTCTGAGTCATTCCCAAAACCATCAATCTTGTGTAACACAGGCCCAACTAATTGATCGGGATCAAACGAGACATAATAATCCTGCTTCATCTCATCCTCCAAAGCAGTCAATGTCGTAAGTACTTCTAACTGTAAAATATAGACAAAAAATTGGTTATAAATTTCAATATTTACATAGTCAAAATAATTTTAAAATAAATATAATTGTCCTTACATCATCTTTGAATTCGTTAACAAGCCCCGTTGGTTTTTTCCTGCAATACCATCTACAAACACGAGGTATTCCATCACCCTGTCGTATCCCACACTTACCATTCAACGATGGGATAGCCTCCAATGCCCATATCTGAAAAAAAAATTTAATTAAATTACATGTCAAGAAAAAATGAATTTATGTCCCGTATACAAATGAAAAAAAGCTAAATTATTTTTAAAAAAAACAAACCATTAGTGACCATGGAAATCCGTAGATGTTGATACCCAAATTCTGTTTCTTAGCTGGCGTTTTTTCTTTCATATTTTGTTTGTTACTCCTGCTACCAAGACGGCTGCGAAGGACTTTCCCTAGCCAGTATATAGTGCTGTTGTAAACGTAAGTCCCCCATGGAAAGTTCTCAAATGCAACCAAATCCTCGACCAACCCCCACAACCAACTAGGAACAGTGCGATGTCGCTCACGTCCAAGCAGGAAGTGAGCGGCAAAGAATACGTACGTTAACTTCATCATATTATCATCTCTTGTGAAATTCCCCTCCTCTTACTTTAATTTAACCTTGTTAATGTGAATACGCCGCTTACCGAAATACCTCTGTTGAACACCATCATTGCTGGCCAGGTAATGGGACACAATTCCATCAGGCAAGGGACCAAAACTGAGACCTGTACAAAGTAAGAACTCCTCCTTCCCAAACCTCATAGGTTTACCACCAACCTTAAACCACATCTCATCCTCTCTTGCACCCGGGTATTCGATCTCCCGACACAACAAGATTTGACATAGCTTACCACCAAAGTATTGGTCTCCTCTCATTCTAAGAAAATTACTAAATACTCCATTCATCCATCGATCTAACTGACCCTCTCTAACCAAAGCCTCCCGAAAAGTTCCTCATTCACTAACTCGGCAATGCATGTTAAATCGAAGGTCAAACCATCTGTCCTCATCATACTTGTAAGTTAACTGAACATGATTGTTGTCCATCTGCAAATAAACAACATACTTATTAGTATAGAAAAAATATATAACAAAGAAGCCCTGATGTCAGCTTTCTTGGCTGCTAGAATTGATGCTACATCCACAATGCTTTTCAAAGAAGCCACTTTCTGCAAAAAGAAGCAACATTCAGAAAAAAAAAAAAAAACTGCACTTATATAGAATACTCTCTTATAATTCAGTTTGGTAGAGAAAAAAAAAACCATCGTCAAGAAAAACAATTCGCCAATTCCTATATTCAGCTGGTTGCACCCAAGAAGAAAACTCTAGAAACTATTGTAGAAAAGCTATGCAGCAGAACAAGTTTGCAACCCAAGAATATAAAGTATTCTATTAATGGATTCTAAATGCCTCTAAATTCCAAAACAGAAAAAATGCTTCGTTTTTTTTCTTTCTCTAATTTCAAGAGGCCATTCCCAGAAATTTTGAAGTCAGGCTAATTGCTCATGTTTCACACATTCAATCCATTTTTTAATATACAATTAAATAAAATAATAGTTGATTGTTTGACGACTCAAACGTGTCATTTAAATTTTAAAATAGAAATCTCCTTATTTTATTTTATGTGTATGTGTTTCTTTCTATAAATAATATGTTAAACAAATAGTTGTAGTGCTCCTCTTAAATTGAAATTTGCTTTTTCTTTTCTATTATTTAAATAAGAAAAATGCTAGGTAACGCTTGTGACTTGTCTTGACAGGTGTAAGAGTCATTATATATATATATATATATATATATATATATATATATATATATATATATTTATTCTTTTTAACAAAGGGAAATTTATAGCTATGAGAAATCGAAATTCTTTTCAACTTTCTTTTATGATTTTTTTAGTGTGTTTTTTTTATGCAGAAACGCGTTCTCGGAAAATACACTAATTAACTAACAATATTTAGGGCATTGACTAAAACTTCCACGCAAAGAGGAATGTATATCCTTTAGGCTATAACATAAAATTCTTCAATAATGAGGCCAAATGTAGCCAACTCATAAATAATAATGTTATAATTATAAGAACTAAAGAAAATATGTTTAATTGACAAAGGAACAACTAATTGAATTATATAATAAACAATGAGACCCATATTAGATAAAATGGAGTTCTTTAGAGCTTCTCCAACCTAGCACCATTTTGGTGTATTTGCACCAAAATGATGCATAAAACCATTTATTAGTCATTATTTTATCATTTGAAAGAAAAAGGGAAAATGTCATAACAGCAAGTGCTCCAAGAACAATAATGAAATGGTACACTTACAAGACATCAATGAGAAACATATTAGTCACTAGGCAGCTGAAATTCATAAATACCTTAATAATATCAATAATCAACATCACCAAACCACCTAGATACATGTCGAGTGCAAATTTGCATGTTTCTATCTCAGAGAATGGCCATGAGAAAGTGTAATAACATGCTCAACATTTTTCTAGAAGCCTATATATATTGACTTGACTGCAAACTCTAGAAACAAATATGAGATTAAACATAAAATCATTTATTGATCACCAGTAATAAAAGTTAAAACTACAAATGATCTGGATAATGAATACGAGAGAGATAGATTCCTATTCAAGCCAAAAGCCTAGCGAATCAACGAAATGATCTGGATTGAAGTCCCAAATTCAAATCCCTCCTCACGAATCAACGAAAAGAGAAAGAAAAAAAAAAGTACAGGTAGTTCTTAAGATAAGCCCTTATCTTAACTACCCAGCAAACTCAAGATAATTACTCCACTTCTAGTGAACTTAACATTATTATTCTAGAATGAATAATAATTATTATTCAATGTTGATTATTGAGCCTTGAGCGTGTTGTTCTACATTCCTCGACTACCTAACATCAAACCATGGGAACCAGGTTAGGCAAAAATAAGACCCAAATTCTCATGCATAAATGCAACAACCCGAGTCGTAAGATACCATTGAAAAAAAAAGAAATTTACCTCATTTGCCTTTCACAAAAGAGAAATAAGATGAATCCACTATAGAACAAGAATGGTAAATGCAGAGACATACTTGCAAGTAGTCATCAAAATATTATAACAGACAAGAGGATTGAAATGCAATAAAAAATTGAACACAAAACAACCAAGAAAATTGTCCACAGAACAAATCTCCTTTAAGGAAGAACCAGATAATAATTACATTTAAATTGAGAAAGAGAGTAACTGTCGTTGAAGGCTACTGCACATTAAAGCCAAAGAGACAAAGAGAGCAGAAAAACACACCTTTTCCAGCAAGCTTCCTTCAATCATAGATGCATCCTTTAACAGCCACACCTGTGTCTAAATAAAATCCATGATTCACACAAACATCGAACGAAGCCGAACAAAACGGAGCCTAACCTCGTCGTCGTCAGAATAAAGCTGAACTCTCCTTCTCGTTCTCGTGTCGGCTTCTTTTTCTTCACCAGCGTTCTTCTCTCCGATGGGTTTCTCTCCGTCGATCTTCTTCTTCAACGACTGCCACTCTAAAAAAAAAAAAAAAAAACAGCAGAAACAAAAAAAATGATTTAGGGTTAGCAAATTAGATTTTAAGTATATTATATAATGGGTTGAACTGTAATTTTACATGGATTTTTTAAAAATTTGACAGAGTTACTAACAATTATTTTTGAAAATGAGATTAAAAACAATTTTTCCCATATATATATTGTTTGTGATAAATTGATTAAACGATTTTGGGGCAATTTGATTCGATATTGATTTGTGAAATAAGTTTGAATATAATTTTGAGTCTCTTTTATATGATTATTGATGATATATTTGAATTTTGTAAATGTGTTTATTGATTTGAATTTAATAAAAAAAATTAATTTGACTATAAAGAAATGATATTGTAAAATGACTCTGATATATATGAACATAGATACGGATATAGGAGGTTGACATGTCAATTGGGTTTTATAGCAGTATTGCGCCGAAATATTGTGATGTACCACCCTATGGATAGTACAAATCCCTAGTGCCAGTCCTAGGGTAGGGAGCTTTGATCTGAATATAGCAGCCTTTGGATAGTGCAGGCCCCAAGTGCCGGTCCTAGGGTTGAAAATATGATATGTGACATTTACAGCAGGTAGCTCCATTGGTGTCTAATACCGAACAACCCGTAATCCAGTCCAGTTATATATATGTTATGTATGTTAGGAGCCTGATATGAAAATAGAAATGTGATTTGAATTGAAACGAGATTCAATTTGAAATGTGATTTGAAATGATTTGAGCTTGATATGGTTTATGGTTTGATTTGAATAATTGAGCCACATATTTGAATATTCATTTATTATTTATATTTCTGATATATTGATAGAAATTGTTATAGTATTTGTAAATTCAGTTTTGTGTACACCCACTAAGCAATATGCTTAGCGTGTTGAGTTTTTTCACACGTAGGTAAAGGAGATTCTAAAGAAAACAAAGCCTGAGAAGAGTTGAAACTGTAAGAGTTAGTATCAGAGTCACATCAATCCTGTATTTTGGTAGTTATTTATATTTTTTATGTATATGTATTTTTATTAGCATACATATACAAAAGAATGTTGTAAACTTTTGTAAAAAGTTAAGTTTTGTAAATATTTTTACTATGTGCTTATGTTGTTGGAAAATATAGTTTATGTTATTTTCAAATTAATATTAAGTATATATGTTTTGATAAAATGATTGAGTAAGTCGCACTGAATATAAAAGGGTGCGCAAAATTATTGAAAATAAATTGAAGTGTAGAATTTTTCATATATTATGGTTTTATTGAAAACAGGTTTTGGAAAGTTATAAAAACAGAGGGAACTTTGGGGAAATTTTCAGAAATTTATTCGGACCATTTTAAAAAGGTTTAACAAAATTTTAAGTTATGGTTTTATAAAAGTAAAGTAGATATTTCAGTATATGGTAGCGCTCCCTGACTCGGTTCGAGCGAATTGGGTCAGGGGGTGTTACAAAGTTTTTATAAATATTATTTAAAATTATTTAAAATCTTTTTATTAAAATTGTAATATAATTTTATTAATTTATTATATAATATTTTAATTTACGTTCACATAAATTTTTAGATTAATTTTTCTGACATGATCTTATTTTCCTAATTTTTGTCACATTCATTTTGGTTCATATAACATTAATAAACTATGTGACTATAATTATTTCGATCTTTATTTTAGTGCTAACTTATAATTATTAATATGTCTATAATATAAAGTATATGAATAATAATTATTCAAAAAAAAATTAAAGAAATAAATATTCAATATTAGTCTCATTTTAAAGATCTAGATGAGACCTTTGTAATGACATAATTTTTATAGTTATATGATTTATAAATTATAAATTATTATATATTAATTGAATTTAATTAAAAAGGTAAAAAGGACATCAATGTCCAATATTTATTTATAACTATGGACATAAGGGTAAAATGGGAATATAAAAAGTTTAAAGTAAATTTAGAGTATGTAAATTGGTACTCTAAATTAAGAGAGTGGGATTGTCATACTCTAAAAAAATATTATTGGAGATTATGGGATAGAGTATTGTTAGAGCAAATGAAACTCTAGGATATAATCAATAGTCTATTTTAGCATAATATTGGAGATGCTCTAAGAATGGCTAAATAGTTTGTATGTACACTTGCAAATTATTTATCAATTTTTTATTAATATATAATAAAACTCTTTCTAATTGACAAGATGAGGTTGGACCAGTGATTTGTCCCTCACACTTACACCCTTGAAGTTGTGAGTTCGAATCGTATCCCTCTGCCTGAATTCCAAATTAGTTATAATTGTTCCCAAAAAAAAAACACCTTTCTATTTTCTCAACCAAATACTAATTTCAAATATTTTCTTAGATTATTTTAAGGAATACAAATTCATTATTTGCTAAATATGGAAAATGAATCAAAAGCATCTGATGAAGTTGGTTGTGAGGAGGTAAGTTTTAAATTAATTTTTATTAAAAGAACAAAATTATTATTTACTTTCTTCTCTACATTTTTTTTTCTTAATGAAGATAAGTTGAAGAAATTTTTTATTTTATTTTTTTGAAATTTTACAATTACAAATATGTTAGAACCTACGAAGTTCAATTATTAAATGCGCGGTTCGGATATCTACAGATATTTACACCTACAATAAGGAAAGAAACCTATTCACATATATCGATAAATATTTATAGTGAGAATGGAACCCAACCATGTGCTTACCCAAAGACATTTTTTTTTTTTTTTTTTTGTTGAAAAGATTAGCAGAAGATATTTGATAGCATGAGATTGCTCAAATATAGCAAATTATTAATCTATGCGACTGTCAACAATTTTATAATATATATATATATATACATACATATATATATATATACATACATACATACACACAAACACACACATAGTAAAACCTCTCTATTATCATAATGTTGGGACCAAACTAAATTTATTACTACGAGGAGGTTATAACCTCTAATAGAGGTATAGTTATAAAAATCACTGCAATAATTGAATGGATATTATTCTCAATCATTCAAATGAGCAACAAGTTATGTATCCTTTAACCGAAGAAGAAATCATTGATGCAAATAGATAAGAAGATGAAGGAGATAATCCCGATGATGGTAGTATGGAAATACAAAATGTTTAGTACCAAGAAGCTCTAAACATGCTTGAAAAGCTAGAAATATTTTGCCTTCAACAAGAAGGTGTCTATACTAACAAGTTATTATGTGCTCGCGAGTTCAAAAATGCGGTAACAATACTAAAGAATAAATCATTATCCCAAACAACTTTAGAAAAATATTTTATTTCATCTTAAACTTTTAACATAATATATCTTTTTTATAATGTACAAATGGACGATTATCAATTTGGTCCCTAACTTTTGAAAAATTATCAAATTTTTAAACCAGTTTCATTTATTAGTATCATTGGACTCTAACTTTCTGAAAACGTATCAATTTGGTCATTCTGTTAGTCAACCGTTAATCAAACTTAACTGTTCTAAGAGTGTTTTTGTCTTTCAACCTATCCATAATTGAAAAATTAAATAAATTAAAATTTTAAAAAAATAAATAAATAAAAATCTCCACCGTCCATCAATTTTGATAAACGGTAGAGATTGTATCAAAATTTTTAAAAAATAAAATAAAATTTGTAAAATTTAATTTTTTTCAATTTTGTTTTACTATTTTTAAAAAAAGGTTGATGTTGGATCTCCACCATCCATCAACAATGATGGACGGTGGATATCCAGATTGGATCTCTACCAACAACCACAAAAAAAAGAAAAAAAAATTGAAGTTAAAGTTGAAGATCTAGGTTCGATTCGAACTCAGAATTTGGGTTCGAAGACGAACCCAGATCTGGATTCGATATTAGATCTCAATTTAGGGTTTTCATCTCTCAAAATTTGGGTTTGAAGACAAACCCAAATCTGGATTCGATATCAGATCTCAATTTAGGGTTTTCATCTCTTTATATTCTCACAACCCCATCAGTTTTTCTCTCAAAGATTTTAAATATCTCCTTAGAAAAACCTGCAAACCCCATCATCTATATTCTTTGTTCAATCTAATATCTCAATGTAGGGTTTCCAACTGTTAGTATCTTCAAAAACTCCCATCACTTTTTGCTTGAAAAGCCTCCAAAGTTTGAATTTATATTTTTTTCTTCTTCTGGGTTTGTTAGATCTTCAACTTCAAATTTTTTTTTTTTTCTTTTTTGGCTGTTCTTGATGAAGATCCACATCAACTTTTTTTTAAAATAGTAAAAAAAATTAATTGAAAAAAATTAATTTTACAATTTTTATTTTTTTAACAAAAATTTCAATATAATCTCCACCTTTTAAAAAAATTTTAAGGGCATTTAAAAATATTTTAAAATTTTTAATTAAAATTAATCTAAAATGACCATAATGTCCTTCTAATTATTAATATTCTTTTTTAAAATTTGAAGTTAAAATTATAATTTTGACTTATTTAAATAGAATCAATGGCAAGTCAGTCCTTTTACTATTTTGTGAGATTTGACCGTTAGAAAATTAGTCAAAGGGACCAAATTGATACATTTTCATATAGTTAGGGACCAATAATACCAATAAACGAAATTAGTTTAAAAAATTGATAATTTATAAACAGTTACGGACCAAATGATAATCGCCCTATAAATATTATTATTATATAGAGACAAGTTCCTTTAATATGGGATCTAAAAAAATTATAATTTATTACATTATAGAGTTTATTCTTATTTATAACTAGTCCAAATTGAAAGCATAATTTTTTATGATTACTCGAAGGTTATTACTATATTGAGTATCACTATAGAATTTTTACTATGAAGATCGAATTTTTTTCCCTTTTTTTAATTGTGCTTTTTTAAAAAAATTAATATGATCTTTACCGTTCATCAATTTTAATAGACGGTTGAAATTCTTTTAATTTTTTTATTTTAATATTTAATATTATTTTTTTATTTTTTAATTATAAATAATTATATCATTTTATACATAAATTAAAATTAAATTATTAATTTTAATTAAAACAGTAGAGTGCTAATTAATTTAAACTAAACTTATAAATTTATTATAATATAATTAAATATCAAATACTTCGTTACAGTCTTACAGATCTTTTACAGTAACACAATTATCTCTATTGAAGAGTAGTGATTCATGATTGAGTGGCCCAATCCAATAAAAACGCACCCGACCTGCCGACCAGCTATTGTACCATGTCAGTTATTTCCTAACCATCGCACAGCAAAAAATAGTAGCAAACAAGTGAGATTTCTTCTTTCTTGTCTGGCACTTTTGTTCACATTCAAAGCTGAATACTGACGGCTGTGATCTCATGAGTTTTATCCATAGAGTAGAAATAGAGTAGACCCCACTGGAAAATGAAATCTTACAAAGATCAGACGACCCAGGAACAGTGAACAATTTGTGATCCCCCGTGAAGCCTGACACACTTGAACAGAAGCTGAACGATAATCGAGGCAGGCGTTAATGGAGCATTGATGAAGCACAGCTGTAAGACAATCTACCTCTCTACTTTCTTTCCTCCACCACAGGCCCATCATGTGATTGTCTCTGTCTTGTTGTACTACCCATGGACCCGAACTCCATCCACCACCACCCCCACGAAACTCAACACAAAACACATTTTCACACACACACACAACTTGAACTATCTTCCCTCTACTTGGCTATCTGTGTTGTGTCCAAGAATCTATGGCTTTCTCAACTCTCAAGTTTCTCACCTTTGGGTTGATGATACTGGTTTCTTCGAGCCTCGACGTCTATGGTCAGGTCGTTGTTGATCATGAGACGAGCTTGAAGCTCATGACGGACGCGATGGAATGGCCCTTGTCGATGTCTACATACGACGGCAGTTTTGATGAAGACTACGAAGAGCAAGATATGGGGGGCAGTAGTAGTAGTAGTAGTGAAGATGATGAGGAAAGTGAGTATAATGGTCGTAGATCGCTGTTCTGGCATGGAGTGAGATACTACATTTCGTACGGGGCTCTGTCTGCTAACAGAATACCATGCCCACCTCGCTCTGGGAGGTCATACTACACTCACAACTGTTACAAGGCTCGGGGACCTGTGCAACCTTACACTAGAGGCTGTTCTGCAATTACTCGTTGCAGGAGATAGATGAGGTCCCTTCATATTTATGTCTTGTTATATTTTATTATTTTGTTGATTTGGTTTGGTTTGTGCTAATCAGTTAGTGGGAAATGTGTTTGTTTTGTTTGGGAGGTTGAGGGTGATGGAGATTGTTAAGTAGTAGTTCTATCAGTTTTGGGTATTGGTAATTTTGATGCCTGTGGTAGTATTATGTGTTAGTGTACTTGGTATGTGGTTAAATTAAACAATGTGTTCATAAATATTATTTTGTGCATTTTAGATTGTCTTTGATGAGTATTGATTATTTTGATAATTTTACTTAATTTGATTTATCTCATCTGCCTCCAGGGAATATTAGCTATTGTCTCTGTCTCTCGCAGAGAGGTGGGGTATATTCCTTAATCTAGATTTTCAATAATTAATTATGATTTTCTTTAGATAATTGTGAAATTTCTATACATTTTGACCTTTTTTTTTTTTTAATATATTTATGAGAAGTGATATTGATAACCTTATAACAAAAGACTAGTCTTTGCCTCTTTGGGTTGTGGACCCTTCTATTGTTTTTTATATTTTCAATATGGAATTGACTTTCATCTTCTCTTAGCTTCACATATTGGTTCTCTAATAATAATCAATCTATGGAGTTTGTAAAGTATTACATTTATTTACAAAATTTGCAAATGGTAGGTTATTTCATTTGCTAAAACATAGAATAGTATTGCATTCATCATGTGAGTAATAATTCACTAATATACAAATGTCAGGGATGGTTTGGTTACAAAAACTTGGTGTACTCATCCATTAGTTTCCCAACTACGCACTCTCCATCACTTGTTTAGTTTTACAGATTATCTTTCATGAGAGTATTAATTGGTGTCCGCGGTTCTTGGTTCATGTGGTAGACGGGTGGGTTGGGTAGGTGAATTTCTTCATGTACATAAAAGATGGTAGATGACATCTTTGTGAAACTGCTATCTATTTTCTGATACCCCAAATGAATTAAATACAAAGCCCCACTTTGATTGTTTTCTCATGTTTCGCAATTAGGTGTTTGTGGCTAGTTGATTTTTTGTGTGGACCATATTCCATTAGACAGAGAATTATGTCAAGTTCATTTACATACTTTGTAGCTTCATAGCTTTTATATATATGATAGTAAAAGTTCAAGCAGTTTTTTCTTTATTCTTTTACTTCCTATTATCACTCTTGGCAGATCGTACTTTATTTTTAACAAGTCTCTATTCTCTGGCTGATAAACATGATTGATCAATAGCACCTTTTAACGTATAATTGCAACCTGCTCGTGCACCTCTTGACATCACGTATAAGCTGAATAACGACATGTTACACTCTTGTCCATGATTTGAGTTCACAAGAAAAATTAGGAAAAAGAGTTGAAGACAATTTTTTTTTTTTTTCACTCTCTGTGCAAAAACTATACTTTAGGCATGTGTGTGAATATCAACTTTAACTTGTTTTCTCCTCCTTGCAAAATAGTGCACTACTTGGTCTAAGTGAGTACACACATGGAGAGTGGAAATAGAATTTACAATTATGTATCGTGATGGATATTTAATTGGTGAAAGGATAAGAAACTTTCGTGCATTTGTGTTTGCCATTTTATCAATGCATTTTCAAAACGTTTTTGCCCAACAAACTTCCTTGCCTGACTTGTTGAATCTTTTGTTGCCCGACTTGTTAAAATTGAGTGCTTCTTGGTCTAATCTTTATTGAAGACTTCATTTTAATGCATCTTCGAGCCCTGAAGAATTTCATTTTATAGATTTATTAAGGAATCCGTCCTACTTGTGTAGCTATGCTCTCATGAACACCTAAGTTTAACATCTACGTCTGATCCTCCAAAATACATGGCATGATTTATGTCAAATAGTTATTGTTACAAGCACAAGGGAAAGTGTGTTCAGAAACTTTACATATAATATCAATTTTGTGCCAGTTTCCAGTCAACACTTTTGACTTATTTTTAGGCGAAAACAATCTCTTGGACGATAGCAATAGCACGCTCATGACTAGCAGGCTTGCATCTGGATATCATCTTGCATTAGGAGGGTGCAAATAGCAATATTGTTATTATGGTAAAGAGTATTAATTTGAAAGGAGACGATACTTTTATTTGGTAGTGTACATATAAAATGTTGTGGTTTCAGATTGAATTTTGCTTTGAATGTAGGCAGTCCTTTGGAGTTTAGATTTGTACGCCACAGAGATGTTCTTTGATCAACCTGAAATGTGGTTTTCAACACATCAGTGTGATCACTGGTCAGCCATTGTAGACAACCCTTTACCTTCTTTTTCTTTTTTTTACACCACAAGCCCATGTTCTTGAGCAACCTGAAATTGCGAAACCAAGCACAGTTTCTTATGAATATTGTTCAGGGTTGGGCCTGGGCCTGGGCCTTGATTGATATAGGACCCCCTCAAGGACCTATTACCCGTATACAAGGGTGTCCTACGAGACAATTAGATACTGTATAATTTGCAAGTTTCAGCACGCCTAATGATTTTCTTTAAGCTAAAAAGCTTTTAATATAAATATGCCTCCTGTGGTGCTGCCATTCGAACCTAGAATATTGATACAGTCAATAAGCGTATTTTACCATCAAGCCACAAGCAACGTTGGGCTGTGTTTAATATATTATCTTGTCACTGAGAATATAACAGAAGGTGTAATGAGTGGTAGATCACCATTAATGGCTTTATGGAGAGTTGAATATCAGCCCGGTTAACAACAACTAATCAATTATGGTTTTTGGAATCACATTTATGCTATAGTAAAAGTTCAAGTAGAGGAATCTTTTGCTTCACTTACTATGTCCAAATTTTCCAACTAAACATTGCGGTGCTTCTCCAAATAAATGTTATTGACACGCATGGAATTAGATACTCTCGGTCTGTAAACTCAACATTATAATGAATCCAGTTTTTATTTATTATTACTGGAATTACTGGAATATGAACTTCTATTTACATTGAAATTCATGAGTTCTAATTGTTTCGTCATTTTTTTATACACTATTATGTATGGTTGCGACTTGAATTTGAAATATTATCAGGCTGAATGAATATTCTAATCATGTTAGGACGATAGTTAATTGGTTCGTCATCCATATGACGGAACCTGAGAGTGAAGCAAGTATTCCAATAATAATTAAGTCAAATAAATTGGAATTATATCACAATCAACTGTAAGGGCTAATTTGGTTCAAAGTTGAAATAAGCCTGTCCCTAAATTTAAGGTAATGACATGTTTCTATCAAATAATGACAGTTTAGTTGATTATATCATTTGGTGATAGTTGATCCATCTTGTTAATGCAGTTCCAACTGCCAATCACAACCAGCTCAACTGGCTGGTGGAATATTGACTTTTGAGAGACTTCTCCTACAAGCGGCGGGACTACATGTAAATTTTTGGATTTTCCTTCTTTTTAATTATTCACTTCCTGACTTCCAGCTATTATTTTCACTTTTTTTTTAATTATTTTTTTAATTATTAAATTAACATGTAAACAACGACCCTTTACGCGTAACCGTGGTAAGACATCTAAGTAAATCAAAAATTTAGATTCTAAACAAGGTAACATCTACTACTTTAGTTACTATATTCTTTCATTGAATTATTATTTATACATATGAAATTAAAATTATTCTATATATATATATACTATTATGATTTCTGATCAAATAGAAATTTGAGTCATGGAATAAAAAAGGATGATATTTGTTTAACATTTTAATGGGTTTTGTACGTTATTGTAAACACATGAAAACTTAATAAAAAAGTAAATGAAACAAATCTCTTAGCAATAACCATACTTGGAGAGCACTTTAGATGTGTTTTGTAAAATTTCTGCAAAAAAATAAAAATAAAAATGATTTGTAAAAAGTCGACTCTGTCTTTTCAAAAATAGTAAAATAAAGAAGGCCATTGAATTTGACCCATGTTATAAATATAAATGCGCGGATACATAGCCTCTTGTAGTTCCCAGGAACTCTCTGTTATATGTATATATTGAATATCAAGTCTTATCCTAAAATCTGAGACCGTGAAAGTGAAACTTTTGAGTAGATACAATTAATCTGACAAGTTCGTTGCCCTGTTCTTTCCATGCTATTAACGGCTAAAGTCTGAGCCACAAAACGGCTGCAAATTGCAATAATAATTTAAGTCAAGTTGGGGCCGCCACCGAAAGACCTCAACTGAGAGAAAGAGAGAAAAAAAAGCCACCATGACTGGTGGATCGGGCCCCATTTTTTAGCAATTTGATGAAATCCACACCCATGAAAAAATAAATATATCCGTATTTGTTGGGTAGTGGAATGAAACCGACGAACGCCCGGAACGTAACGGGTCAATTCAAACACGGCTGGCTTGTGGGTTACCACTTCACTTCGACCTTTGAAGCTCTCATGAGACTCTCTCTCTTGAGTCTTGCCTTGGGTCCTGGGACCCATAAGAACATGGCTGCGGTCTACGCACGTGCACTTGAGAGAAATTGTTTTCGTATTAAAAAGGGCAAGTCTAAGGAAAATATTTTATAAGGTAAAACGTAATTGAATAAAAATACACAATATTTATGTTCATTGATAGAAAATCATCACTTTTGGTGTGCATGAAAGAATTGTCGATAGATGAGAATTGACAATTGTAGAAGCAATGACCGCATTTGGTGCAGTACATGGAGGAGCACTGATGTTTTTGGTTTGGACTGTAGTGTTGGGTGGCTGCTATTTAGCTCAATCATGTACCCGGACCCGGACCGTCAAAATCCACATAAAAATCAAAATAATAATAAGATATTTGGCAGATTGATTGACCAATCAAACAAACACGGTTGCACCGTCGGCTCTCACAACTCACACGGGGCCAGTTCTTCGTACTCGGGCTCAATCTGACCCACCCATGAACCGACAAAATCCCACATTTTCCTCTTCTATTAAGTTCACAACTTGACGGCATCCCAGATTTTTCTGGTTCCAACCTGTGCGTCATATATTTATCAACGACGTGTTCAAAGGGGTTCCTCATTTATTATGATCCACCACACCATCCTCCTCCTCGCATTATTTTTTTATTTAATGGATATTTTTTTATATACACATGAATTTTTTATTTTTTTTTATTTGTACCATTTCCAAAGAAAAGGAATAATAAATCAACATTGTGAAACCCATGTGACTATTAATAAATTTATTTTTGTTGACGAATAAAATAAATTTTGATTAGGACGTGAAACTTAAAAATGATTTCGTCAAATTGAGGTGCAAATATTCTAACGTAAGAGGAAACAATTAAATAATTAACTATACAATTCATAGCAATTGAAACAAATCAAAAAGTAATAAATAGGGACGATAAAAGAAATTAGTGGATTGTATAATTATTCATAGTTCAAGTAGTTAGAGTATTTCTATCACATCTCAACAGTGAGAGTTCAAGTCCAACCATAAATATTTATCAGCATATGTGAGGTAATTTTTTCTCTCCTTATTGTGATAGTAAATGTCGGAGACTCTATCATAATCCTTCAAACAAATAGTATCATTTAGGTTTCTAAATTCATGTTTTATTATTCTAAAATAAATCAATATTTTACTCTTTTTATAATTTTGCTATATATATTGCCGAGCAATGTAAGAGTGTCCAAAATTTTACCTAAAATTTATTTATGCCAAATGATGTGTATGTAAACGGTATCATTCATCGTATTATATGATTTATATAGTGGTTACTATTTATAGGCATGACTTTAGTCCAGGGTGAACAGGGCAGTCGCTCTGGGCCCAACATTCAGTTGGGGCACCATTTCAGGCCCAACAAATAGTTTTTTAAACCCTGTTTTTTTTTTAATCCTAACATTCAGCTGGGGCACCATTCAGCAATGTCTTCCAGTATAGAATAAGCCCAATGAACAGTTTTTTACGCCCTATTTATTTTTTTAAGCCCAACATTCAGTTAGGGGCACTATTCAGCAATGCCTTCAAAAGGACACAATTTTTTTTTTTTGTTCAGGGCTACAAAAAGCTATGAGCCGACCTTGACTATTCATATATAATAGGGTTAATTGCAATGAAGTACCCTGACGTTTGGTCATATTGCAATGAAATCGTGAGTTTAGCTATAATTACACGTTAGTACCCTACCGTCAGTTAACCAAGTCAAACTTAACAATTTGACTTTGACTTATGGGCGAAATGACAAAACTACCCCTAGTTAAAAAATTAAATTAAATAAAAATAAAAAAAATGAAAACAAAACTAATTTTTTTTAAAAATAGATCTCCACCATCCATCAACATTAATGGATGGTGGAGATAACATTTCCAAAAAAAAAAAATTTTAAAACTGAAACAATTAAAAAAAGTTAAAAAAATTATTTTATATTGAACTTTTTTTTTTAGTGTTTTAGGGGATCTTGGTGGAGATCCAGATCGGATCTCCACCACCAAGAATCAACCCAAACAAAAAGAAAAAAAAATTTTGGTTTCTGGAACCAGATCTGCTCCATCAACGGGAGCAGATCTGCTCCCGTTGATGGAGCAGTTGCTCCGTCGCCGGCAATGGAGCAGCTTCTTCGCAGACCAAGAATCAACCCAAACAATATATATATATATATATATATATATATATATATATATATATATATATATTTCTAGAACCAGATCTGCTCCATCAACGGGAGCAGATCTGCTCCCGTTGATGGAGCAATTGCTCCGTCACCGATGAAGCAGCAACGGAGCGCCGCTCCATCGACGATGGAGAAGCTCCATCGTAGATGGAGCTTCGGCTCCATCTGCGATGGAGCAGTGGAGCAGATCTGCTCCCGTTGATGGAGCAGATCTTGTTCCAGAAACCAGAAAATATATATATATATATATATATATTTTATTTTATTTTGTTCTTGGAGTTCTTGGTAGAGATCCAATCTGAATCTCCACCACCAAGAACACTAAAAATATAATTTTTTTTCATTTTTAATTTTAAGTTTTTTTAATTTTTTTTTTGTCAATATAATCTCCACCGTCCATCAAAATTGATGGACGGTGGAGATTCATTTAACTTTTTTGTTAATTTATAATAATTTTTTTTATTTTTTAAAAATAAATTAAGGTTAAAATGACTAAAATACCTTTAACTATTGGTTGACCGTCAACTCTAACGGTCAACCAACTAGTCAAGGGTACTAATATGTAATAAAGGCTACACTCACAATTTCATTGCAATATAATTAAATATCAGAATACTTTATTGCAATTAGCCTATATAATATCATTCCAACGTTTGAAAAAATATCGGACAACTTGACATTATTCCTTTTAATAGTTTGTGCCTTCTTCAACTTTGGAGATTTTTATATATAAAAGGTATAAAATCTTAATTCTTAAGCAATCAATCCCGAAAACAACACGACAAACAAAAATCTTTTTCTCACTGTTTGCTTATTTCGAAAAGAAAAAAAAAAATAAAATCTGAATCCATTTGTCTGCATTATTAGTAAATTTAAAAGGGCGTGGAATGAAGTTTTATCTATCTCTATCAAGTGAAGTAGACGAAATCATAACAACCACGAGTCCAAATAAACGTGACCCATCACCACACCACCAATCCATCCACGCTTGAAACTTTTTATAAACAAAGAAATGGGTCTCTCAGATCCAGTGACCACCCAAATATATATCGATCAACCAGCTAATTGACTACCTAACACTTGCATTGCACACACAGATATTCCAAAAGAAACTGATGAAAGGTCACGTTAACGTCTCAAATAATATAAGATCTAATATTGCATTTCGTATCATATATTAAATGAGTTTTTCGTGATTGTAACACTTTGAACTTGGACCTACTCCTACCTATCTACACCTTTGTCTTCACTTGGAACCGAAGATGCTGCTCGTCTTCCCATTTAGACTTTCAGGTATAGTCCCGGTCTGCCGTCTGCCTTTCATCAACTAACTCATTATTATTATTATTATTTAATTTCTCTAATTTTTAATTTAAGTTAAATATAAATATTTTTAGTATTTCTTTTATTGTTCTTACTATTTTTTTATGTATATTTAATTTATTATTATATATAGGGTGGAATAAAGGCGGACATAGGCATTGCCTAGCCAAGATTTTTTTAAAAAAAATTGAACATAATTTTATACTATAAGAGCTCTCCCTCTGCTCTCTTTCTTTTCTTTCTCTCTTATTCTAAATATACATGTTAGATCAACCAGTTTTCCACATATATGACCACCCACATACTTTATTTCCCTTAAGTATCAAATGATTAAAATAATCAGTCATTCTTTTTTTTTTGTATTCAAGTAAATTTCTTAATTTTAAATTTATATATTTAAATTAAAACGTTATGGAGATTGCTGAAATTATTAACTTAAAATAATAGACGAGTTTAATTGTATAAAATCTCGTAACATAAAGTTTAAATAAAATTTATTTGTATTTGTATTACATGTTTTTTTTTCTTTTTTATTGTTATCGTATTAAAATTTAATATATATATTTTGAGCAATAATATTTATTATATCCCTCATTTATTTTTATATTTACTTTTTAATTAACTAAATTTATTCGTATTATTAATTTTTACTAAAATAAAGAAATTATTTTATTTTCATCGACCGTAATAAAAATTTCTGGATACCCCTGGGTTGAAACATATTTCGTAACAAGTGGGTGGGACGGTGGGTGTTTGGTACTTGAATATAACTACTAAAAACGTCTCACAGTTGACAACCAGTAGTGCTACTGTTAATTTAGCAGAAAGAGTCATAATGAAACATGTTACCTGTGTTACGTAAATGGTGATGGGTGAGCAAAGCAAGGAGAGCAAAACCAGTAGCTACGGTTTTGGCTCCTCAAAACGCGGTGGCAGCTGCGAACGCTACAGCTAATATTTTTTATTATTCATTTACTTACTACATTACAATGGAGAACGTGCCAACACATGTGATGCTATTTTTAAGCTTTTGCAGACCAAAAACGTGACCTCTCTCCTCCTCCAACTACCTCTGCCTCTTACCTCTACTCATACGTATATTCCTTATAAATTCATAAAATTTATATTGACACATCTTTAATGTGCATTGTTAATTAAACATCCGCAGCATCGTTACTGGTTCGTTCATATAATATATGACAAGATTGTCTTAATATATATATATATATATATAGAACAAGACAAGAAGTGAAAGAAATCATATTAATTTCTTCTTAAAACTCATGAAAAAATAAATATTAACTTCTTATTCACATTTTGTATTCTTAACATATACATTTATAATTTAAAAATAAATTGTTTTAATATATTTGTATTTCGGACACATTTTATTTAAATTTTATAAATTGTATCGTATTAATATAGAACTTAAATAAGGTGAGATGCACACTTGTAACTCGAGATTATGAGTTTGCGTTCTGTAAATTTTGAATTAATTGCAATAACTGCAAAAAAATAAAAAAAAAATCATAACTTATATAAAGATCGAATTATCTTGGCACAGTTGAACATGATCTTAAAGATAGGTTACATAATTATAATATATCTCGCCACTATCTTTTTTTTACTTTTGTCCCCTTTTTTTTTAAATTTTACTTCTAAGCAACTCGGGATATTTTGTTCTTATAATTTTCTTAAGTTTCACAATTCAATCTATAATTATTCTATCCTTGTAATTCAGTGAGCAAAAATAACATATTTCGTATAAATTCAATGATTCAAATCAGTATTAGTTTAAATTTTACCTAACGTGATCCTAATATAATAATATATAAGAGTTAAAAGAAAAATATATGTGGTCATGGTTTTTCTTTCCTTTTTTTTTTTTCATTTAAAATCGCGTACTCTTAAAAAAAAAAAAAAAAAAAAAACCTTAAATAAGGAATATATCTACTTTGAGACTTCTTTATATTAATTGAATGCAATGATTATTACCTACTCGACAATGGTATTGAATTCAATGATCTCTTTCAAAAAGTGAACTTGAAGTACCGTTTTTATGGCATGCAATTAATGTTCATCTTTATAACCAAGGATTCGAAATATATATTGCATATCACTCAATGTATGTGCTGTTCTCTATATATATCATTCACACTATACATAATACATGTACATATAAATATATAATATTCAGGCCCATAAATTTTGAGCTGGTAATATAAAAAGAAATACAAATATTTTATCACTTAAAAAAACAATTAAATACTAAAAGATGAGAAAAGTATCTAATTTTTTAAATCATGAAATCCATTTCAAAAATAAAATGATGGGCAGTTGTTAAGTGCACATGAGACACGCATGCATGGATTTGGTGTGTCGAAAGACAGCTACACATTGCAAGAGAATCATATGCATATCCAAAGGCTTCACATATCATGGTCATCTGTTGTTGTAGATTAATTTTTAAAATTATATAATTTAAGATTAATTATAAATTTATCAGGATGTCGAGCTCGATCATTAAACGCACAGCTTAGCTATCTACTCTCATAACGGAAGATATTTACTCGTATAATAAATGAAGAAAAATATCTATACATATAAGTAAGTATACATAGTGAGATTTAAATTTTTACCATTAACATCGAATATATACTAATTATTTAGAGATACGAATAATGTAAATTTTAAAAGACAAAGTTATTGAAGTTAACGTTAATTGCATTTCTTTTTCTTGAAGTGACAAATCAAAAAGGTGTGATTGTGTTATTAGAAATATGAAAAATGAAAGAGAGAGATTGAGAGGCGATTTATTGAAGTTTGTATGTGTATATTTCTTGTTCCCATGAATACACGTTTTGGGTTGTTGGTTGTGTAACTTGTGTGAACCAACTTTTGTTTTTTTAATATTATTAATATCTTATTTTAAATATGGTTAAAACCTCACATCAATTGGAATTCTAAATAAGTCAACTTCAGTTGATTTAATTCAATTTTGATTTTTATAAAATTTGGTTTTAGATTTTGAAAACAAGTAAAATTCGGTGTTGGTTTGGTTTCATATATCTAATTATACAAAGTATTGCACATGGCATTTTAGTTTAAGTGGTATTTTGAAATAGTTCCAATGATTTTATAAAATACTATTTTATTTTGTTGTTTTAAATTGACCAAAATAATTCTTTATATTATAATTATGTGCCAGATTAGTCTCTGTTTTGGTCAAATCTGAAATAATGGTATTTTTGAAACCATGCAAATGCAAGTATGTTGCATTTTTTTTTTCTTTTTACAGAATACTCTTGTCTTATGAGTAATATGTTTCTTTCCACATAGGACTAAATGAATCTGAACTGGACACATAAAGTTATTTTTATTTATTTTTTTAAGTGGTCAAACAACTTAAAAATGGTAAAAACTAACTTAAAATAAAAAGTTATAATTTATGATTTATCACTTAACACTTAATCACTTAATAATAATTACAATATATTTTTTTTCATAATTATAATATTTTTTTTCATAATTATCATTCTTATATTAATATATTTCTAAATTTATTTTTATTCAGATATTTGAGTATTAAAAAAAATAAACAATCAACATGTTTATTTAGTAGTCATAAAGAAAACAAAAAACAAACAATCAACATTTTTATTAGTAGCTTGAAAAAGAAAAAAAATAAACATATTCAGGTTTCAGGTTTCAGATTTCAATTACTGCTTAATCTTTAAAACAATCAGAGTATATTTAGTATTCACATAAAAAAAAAAAAAAGCTATCTAAACCTACTTTAATGCCACAAATGTTAATTAACTAGTTTGGTTATATTAATTTAAACAATTACATAAAACTATACTTTAAAATCCAAGTATCCATTTTACTATTATGTGTGTTTACTAGTCATGACTTCTAATAATAAGAACGTAATTTAATTGATTTTTAATGATAATATGAGGTTGGACCAATAGTATACCTCTCATACTTATACATTTATATAAACTACATTAATATTATAATTGATTCTATTTCTCACTTTACTTTTTAGTCGAACTTAAATTCATGTTATCTTTATTTTCTATTTGTGAATACACCCTAATTCGAATTATTATAATAAATTCAAAATTTAGGGGAGTGAATAATACTCGAATTTATAACCTAATGATATTTGTTGGTCCACCTCATGTGGAATAAAGTGAAATAAAGAGTGAAGCACATGAACTCTAGGTGTAAATGCTTCTTTCATGGTGGATCAACATAATTGTGTTTGATTCTTTCTACAAATCCTCACCTATAAATAGGTGAGCTCTTAGAACAATCTATTAAGTAAAATCAAGCAAAAACACAACAATTGAGAGAGTGTGTGTGTTGAGAGATCCTCAGAAAAAAATAGAGAGAGTTTTCTGAGAGAGAAATTGTGAGCCAATTTGTGAGGTTCTATCCACAAATTGAAGTTACATTGTTATTGTAATTTGTGAGAGATCCACCCAAGGGTGAAGTTTGTAATCCCATTATTATTATAGTGGAGTTTTTAAGCGGCCTACGGGTCCCGTGGTTTTTACCTTCATTTGGAGGGTTTTCCATGCTAAAATTGTTGGAGTTATTTTTACTCTATTTGGTTTGGGAAATTATCCTGGGGCCGTAAAATTTATTATTTTACAAACACATTTTTCCCAACAAAGTGGTATCAGAGACTGTATCAGATTCTCTAGAAAATTCTTAGTATGCTCTGTGGTTGCAGTATTATCTGATCTTCCACATCAGAAAAGAATTATTCTTGAGTTTACTGATTTTTTTTTATTGCTGGAAGTGTGGTGGTGTGGAAAGTGCATGTCTAGGAAAGATTCTGGCTAGGAAAGATTTGGTATTTAAGTGTGTCCGTTGTGACCCACCTCTCTTTCCTGGGAACTTACCTGGTGTACTGTTCACGACCACGTGCACTATTCACGCATACGAAGTACTATTCATCGCTGAAAAATATCAAACTCGGCGAAACTTGTTGACTAACGATCCAAATGGAGGAGAGCACAGGCAACATGATCAAGTTGACTGCATTTAATTATGCAGTATGGAAGCCAAAGATGGAGGATCTTTTATACATTAAAGATCTGTGGAAGCCGATTGTAATGCCGAAGGAGGAAGCAGTGACTACAGCTTCGACGGATGCCAAGACATCCAGCACTTCGACGTCCACATCAGATGTTGAGTGGACTGTGCTAAACCGAAAATGTGCTGCTCAAATCAGACAATGGATCGACAGAAGCATTTTCCAAAACTTTGCTAATGAACACGATGCTTATGTTCTTTGGCAAAAGTTGGAGAAAATGTATGCAAGGACAACCGCACAGAATAAAGCTAATCTGATGCGACGATTAGTCAACTTGAAGTATAAAGATGGAAACAGCGTGTCAGAACACATGAGCGAGTTCCAAGGCATTGTAGATCAACTCAACTCTATGAAAATGACTGTAGATAACGAGTTGCAAGCATTGTTGATGCTGAGTTCTCTACCAAAAAGCTGGGACACTCTGGTTGTGTCAGTTAGTAACTCTGCTCCTGACGGCAAACTTACCATGGATATGGTAAAAGACAGAATGCTCAATGAAGAGTCTCGACGAAAAGACGAAGGGCATACCCCTGAAAATGAAGCACTTGTTACGAAGAAACAAGGCAAGCTAGAATGGAGGGGAAGGAGTAAAAATCCCCATAACCAAAGTCAGCAAAGAGGACGGTCAAAGTCCCGATCAAGGCATGACAAGAAGTGTCACCACTGTGGTAAGCTCGGACATTTCATTCGAGAATGTCGAAAGTTAAAGGCGGAGCGAACCAGAAATCAGGGTGCACAAACCCGAACAAATGACACCGCAACAGTCACCGAAGAAGTTGTCGTTGTTCAAGCTGAGGATTATATCAATCTTGCAAGTCAAGATTCTACATGGGTAGTTGACTCAGGTGCATCATACCATGTCACTTCACGACTGGAGTTCTTCTCAACCTACACTCATGGTGATTTCGGACGAGTGAGGATGGGAAATGATGATGTCTCCAAAATTATCGGCATCGGAAATATCCATTTAGAAACTAACCTTGGATGCAGGCTAGTTTTGAAAGATGTGAGGCATGTTCCTGATATCCGCCTCAATCTGATCTCCACCGGAATACTTGATGACGATGGTTACAGCAATTATTTTGGTGAAGGAAAATGGAAGCTTACCAGAGGCAATTTGGTAATAGCAAAAGGCAAGAAAGATACATCCCTCTACCACACAGAAGTCAAGCTATGTAAAGGAGAAGTAAACACCACCAGAAAAGAAGTTCCCACCGAGCTATGGCATAAGCGGCTTGGCCACATGAGTGAAAAGGGTCTCAATATTCTTTCCAAGAAGGAGCTTTTGCCAGGAATGAAAGGTACATCATTGCCTACTTGTGTTGATTGTATTATGGGAAAACAACACAGAGTTGCATTTCGTAGTTCCCCACCATCTAGAAAGGCGAATATTCTAGATTTAATACACACAGATGTCTGTTCAATGAGTTGTAAGTCACTAGGAGGTGCTACTTATTTTGTGACTTTCATTGATGATCATTCTAGAAAAGTGTGGGCTTTTGTTTTGAAAACTAAAGATCAAGTGCAGGAAGTTTTCAAGCAGTTTCATGTAAAAGTTGAGCGAGAAACTGGCAGACATTTGAAGTGTGTACGTGCAGACAATGGCGGTGAGTACCGCGGACCATTCGAGGAGTACTGCAGAAGTTTCGGTATCAGGCTGGAAAAATCAGTACCAAAAACACCTCAACATAACGGTGTTGCAGAGAGGATGAACAGAACCATTTGTGAAAGGGTCAGATGTATGCTCTCAAATGCAAAACTACCAAACTCCTTTTGGGGGGAGGCAATGAGAACCGCAGTCGACTTAATCAACCTTTCTCCATCAGTTCCGTTGAACTATGACGTACCAGAAAGAGTTTGGACGGGGAAAGACGTTTCTTACAAACACTTGAAAGTATTTGGCTGCAGAGCATTTGTCCACATCCCAAAAGACGAGAGGTCCAAGCTGGATGGAAAAGCAAAACAGTGTATCTTTGTGGGACATGCTCATGAAGAATTCGGCTACAGACTTTGGGATCCTGTTAACAAAAGGATCATCAGAAGTAGAGACGTGGTGTTTCTTGAAGATCAGACGATCGAGGATTTCGAGAAACCCGAGAAGCCACAGTCAGATGAAATTCCAGTTAATCTGGAACCAGTCTCTCCACCAACAAATTCTGATGAAGGGGGAGCTACACCAGATACTGATGATGTTCATCCACCAGCTCGCAGTCCAGAACCAGAACAAGTCCAGCCAGAAGTACAGTTAAGGAGGTCCACTAGAGAGCGACAACCAAGTCGTAAATATTCTCCTAATGAGTATGTGATGCTCACTGACGGGGGAGAACCAGAGAGCTATGATGAAGCTATTACTGACCAGCACAAGACGGAGTGGTTAAAAGCCATGCAGGAAGAAATGAAATCCCTACATGAGAACCACACATTTGACTTGGTGAAATTACCACAGGGAAGGAAAGCTCTCAAGAACAAATGGGTGTACAAAATCAAAAGTGAAGAAGGCAACTCACAACCACGTTACAAAGCAAGACTGGTTGTGAAAGGATTCGGGCAGAAGAAGGGTGTTGATTTTGAAGAAATATTCTCACCAGTGGTAAAAATGTCTTCAATCCGAGTTGTTCTTGGCTTGGCAGCTAGTCTCAATCTGGAGGTTGAACAACTTGACGTAAAAACCGCATTCTTACATGGTGATCTTGACGAGGAGATCTACATGGAGCAGCCTGAAGGTTTCCAAGTCAAAGGGAAGGAGAAATCAGTATGCAGACTAAAGAAGAGTTTGTACGGTCTGAAACAGGCACCAAGGCAATGGTACAAAAAGTTTGACTCGTTCATGGAGAAAAATGAGTACAACAGAACGACGGCTGATCACTGCGTCTTCATCAAGAAATTCTCTGATGGTGATTTTATCATTCTTTTGCTTTATGTTGATGATATGTTAATTGTTGGCCAAGATATCGGCAAAATTAACAAGTTGAAGAAAGAGTTGAGCAAGTCCTTTGCAATGAAGGATTTAGGACCCGCTAAGCAGATTCTTGGCATGAGGATTACCCGCAACAGACAAAATCGAAGAATCTGGCTATCTCAAGAACGGTATGTTGAAAAGGTTCTTGAAAGATTCAACATGAGTAAAGCTAAATCTGTTAGTTCTCCACTTGCAAGTCACTTCAAGCTTAATGCAAGTCAGTGTCCTTCTAGCGAGGAAGAGAAATCAGAAATGAGCAAAGTTCCTTATGCATCGGCGGTTGGCAGTCTAATGTACGCTATGGTATGCACCAGACCAGATATTGCTCATGCTGTTGGTGTTGTGAGCCGATTCCTATCTAATCCTGGAAAGGAACATTGGACAGCAGTCAAATGGATACTCAGGTATCTCAGAGGTACTTCCAGTCATTGTTTATGTTTTGGTAATAGTAAACATGTATTAGAAGGATATACAGATTCAGATATGGCTGGTGACATGGATACGAGAAAGTCTATATCCGGGTACCTAATAACATTTGCAGGGGGAGCTGTCTCATGGCAATCACGGTTACAAAAATGTATTGCCTTAAACACCACAGAAGCAGAGTACATCGCAATTACTGAGGGTTGTAAGGAGATGCTGTGGATGGAAAAGTTCCTACAAGAGTTGGATCAGAAACAGGAAAGCTATGTTCTCTATTGCGACAGTCAGAGCGCAATTCACCTCAGTAAGAACCAAACCTTTCACTCAAGGTCCAAGCACATCGACGTAAGGTATCACTAGATTCGTGATGTGTTGGAAAATAAACTGTTACAAGTTGAGAAGATTCATACCAATGACAACGGCACAGATATGATGACGAAAAATCTGCCTAGAGAAAAGCTTGCTATATGTAGAGAGATTGCTGGTATGGAGGAACCCTGCTTCACATGAAGTGGAGGGGGAGATTTGTTGGTCCACCTCATGTGGAATAAAGCATAAGATGCTTTATTCATGTGAAATAAAGAGTGAAGCACATGAACTCTAGGTGTAAATGCTTCTTTCATGGTGGATCAACATAATTGTGTTTGATTCTTTCTACAAATCCTCACCTATAAATAGGTGAGCTCTTAGAACAATCTATTAAGTAAAATCAAGCAAAAACACAACAATTGAGAGAGTGTGTGTGTTGAGAGATCCTCAGAAAAAAATAGAGAGAGTTTTCTGAGAGAGAAATTGTGAGCCAATTTGTGAGGTTCTATCCACAAATTGAAGTTACATTGTTATTGTAATTTGTGAGAGATCCACCCAAGGGTGAAGTTTGTAATCCCATTATTATTATAGTGGAGTTTTTACGCGGCCTACGGGTCCCGTGGTTTTTACCTTCATTTGGAGGGTTTTCCACGCTAAAATTATTGGAGTTATTTTTACTCTATTTGGTTTGGGAAATTATCCTGGGGCCGTAAAATTTATTATTTTACAAACACATTTTTCCCAACATGTTTGTGGGAGGGACATAGTACTGGGTGACCCTCTTTTCATCCTAATTCAGTAGTTGAAGTATACAATGTTATTTTTGTTTAATTAAATTATAAAGATGATACTTAAACATTAAAATCAAGATTTTGATCCCAAATTAAAATTAATAAAAGACAACCCATAACTAAATTTTCGGTAATATAACAAGTCATTGCCCAAAACAAAAGGTAATATAAATGAAAAATTAGAAACCCTAAGCCAAGTATAAATAGAAAACTCTACACCCATCTTATTGTCACCGCTTTCTCATGAAGTTTTAATGACGCAAAGAGTTACGTCTAATCACTAAACATCATTAACTTAAGGAAATAATCGTGGCAGTTTATTAATTTAATACCACAGAATATTCTAAAGCGCGTGGCGCGTGGTAAATTAAATAATAAAATAAAATAAATAAGGGGGGATCCACATCCGCTCTTGTGTTAATGAACCACGTTTAAAAACTGAGATACCCAGTTTCAGTCCAAATACGGAAAACGAGTCGTCCTCAAAAATATCCTCGCCTATCACGTGCATTAATTATTCAAAAAACTCAACAAAATAAACACCAATTGGAAATTCAACGCACCACAATCTCTTATATATATATATATCTCACAGGATTAGTCGCCAGTAGTTGAGTTCTGTTCTGTTCTGACCTCTGCTTGTTTTTCTTTAAAATCAAAGCCAAAACCAAATTCCCTTGAAAAATTCAATGGAGATACAAACACCGCCACCACCACTCATGGAGATGGAGTGGGTTCGAGGAGAGGTTCTTGGTCATGGTAGTTTTGGTAGCGTCAATCTTGCGAAACCCAGAAATAATTCTGATCGATTTCCTTCAATGATGGCGGTGAAGTCTTGCGACGATTGCTGCTCTTCATCGCTCAAGAACGAGAAAACGGTGCTGGATCAGGTTGGTTATTGCCCGCAAATCGTGCGCTGTTTTGGGGACGACAACAGCGTCGAGAACGGCGAGAGGTTGTACAATCTGTTCCTGGAGTATGCGTCGAGAGGCAGTTTGGCCGATCAGGTTAAGAAAAACAATGGTTGTTTGCGAGAATCCGATGTCAGGCGGTACACGAGGTCGATGCTCAAAGGTATGCGTCATATTCACGCAAAAGGGTTCGTTCACTGCGATATAAAGCTCCAAAACGTGTTGGTTTTCGACGACGGTGACGTCAAGATCGCCGATTTTGGGTTGGCGAAGAAATCAGGAAACGAGAAGCAGCAACATAGTGAAGGAGAGAGCAGGTTTCAGTGCAGAGGGACTCCTATGTACATGTCACCAGAATCAGTAAACAACAATGAGTATGAATCTCCTGGAGACATCTGGGCTCTTGGTTGCGCTATTGTGGAGATGGTTACCGGAAAACCCGCATGGAAACACAGCCAAGATTCGAATTTGTTTGCTTTGTTGATCAGAATTGGTGTTGGTGATGAGTTGCCTGTAATTCCAGAAGAATTGTCTGAACAAGGTAAAGATTTTTTGATCAAGTGTTTTGTCAAGGATCCCAAGAAACGGTGTACGGCTGAGATGCTTTTGAATCACCCATTCGTTGCTGTTGATCATGATCATGATGAAACTGTTACATTGATGAGCTGTAAAGAATCATCATCACCATCAGTTTCACCGAGAAGCCCTTTTAGTTTCCCAGATTGGGTTTCAGTTCAATCGTCAGAGAATTCGGGTTTTGATTCGCTTTTGTCATCTCGGAATTATTTGTCGGATCGAATCAGTAACCTGGCGGGTGATTGGAGACCCGATTGGTCCGACACGGAGTGTTGGGTGACTGTGCGGTGAAGAAACAGTCAAATAACTTGGAGATTTTTATATTTTAAAAATTGTTATCATCACTTGATTCTGATTGAAACAGAATTCTTGTAATTTGATGCTGAGATTTTTTTTTAGATTGTAAATGAGTAGGAGACAGAGAGCGGTAGCTAGACTGACCTGATTCCAAATTCTGATTGGCCCCTATAAGGTGGCTGATTGTACACATGAGATTTTTTTTTTATTCAATTAGAATCCAATATAAATTCATTTTCCAAGAATAAAGTTATCTTTTATTTTTATATCTGGGTTTATTTATTTTTTACTGTAGTAAAAAATGGAGAGACCTCAAAAGCAGAGGGATGGAGGCAGGATAGCCTCTAAACAGCTAAAAAAAAAAAAAAAAATTCTGTTGTCGTTGATGAGCATAATCTTTGGTGTCATGCTCTCAAATTTGCCTGCTTTAATTGCGAGAATCAAACAGAGAAATTTAGACCTTTAACTTTTAGCCTTTGTTAAAGTTACACATGTGAGTCTCAAGTTGTTTGTAGCTTTTCCTCCATTAATTACCAAAACACAAGAGTAATTCAGTTGTTTGAATTTGTTAGTGATTGTGTTTAAATTGTTGGAAGCTTGTCATTTGTAAAGTAATTCAATGCAACAATCTCATGGGTGTTGAAGCAAATGATACGCCGTATCTCTTGGTCATTATCAAAAAGTTTAATTATATTAATTATCCATTTAGAATAGTCATCAACGCCATGCACATGTTAATTAGCCATTAAAAAATGTTTTTAATTTGTGAAGCATGAGATCCTTATTTTATAATGTTCATGTGATACCTAGAATGCGATGTTCTTGTTTTATTGGTATTAGTAGAAATGTTGAATTAATGTTGTGATTTAGTTTAATGTGATATACTATAATACTAGATCGGATCTTGGTTCATGTCAAATAAATTTAACTGGAATATCTGCAGATAAGATATTGTCAACAGATAAAACAAGCTTTGCTTCCTGGGATTGCCTTGAATCCTGCATTGACACCGTCTTGTTGCTTTAGAAAACTCTAGTTTTTACTCAAAACATTGCAAAAATATGCTGAATAACATGTTATTTGGTCATTTCAAAAAAAAAAACATGTTTTTTGGTATCTCAAATCCCCAAAAGGAAAACGAGTGAGTGAGGTTTTTGTATTAAGAATTCTGATTATTCACACTCTTGAATAATCTAATGTCTCATCCTGAATTAGTGGTGTTTCGGAAAAAAATATAATGCATTTGATGTATCTGTACTATTTTTTATTCAGGTAACGTCATAATCATTTACTACATTAGAGTAAATATGTCATCGGCGACCTATACCAAACATGGCCTTGTTTGAATAAAATATACGCAGTGTATTGGATGCATCAAGTTTTCACCAGCGTCAAAAGATGCATAATACACTTGAATAATATTTTTCTTTAAAAGAAAAGAACTAAATTCTATGCCTTTTGAATGTGGGCATTATATAAAAAAAACTATATACAAGGGAGTCATATTCATTGGAAATGTGGGCCTTTTGGTTGATGCCCAATGTTAGCCTTGCTTGTTTTTAAAAGCCCATTGTAAAAGCTAGTATAAAGTAGAAACAGGAAATTAACCATGGGCTTTATAATTTGCTTGACACTTTTTCTTCTTTAGTATTTAATAATACCGTTTTATGGAGCGATTTTATTTTTTAGACTATTATAAATTATTTCGAGATTT
Source organism: Xanthoceras sorbifolium (assembly GCA_003430845.1). NCBI lineage: Eukaryota > Viridiplantae > Streptophyta > Magnoliopsida > Sapindales > Sapindaceae > Xanthoceras > Xanthoceras sorbifolium. The sequence goes on from CM010609.1 coordinate 23,548,614, forward strand.
AAAAAAAAGGAACACTACTCTCACCCATAATTTTAATGATATATATATAAAAGGTATATGAATAGACCAATCTTACTTCGTCTTATGTAATAACAGTTACTATTTTTTTTATAATATTTTTATTTTTTAAAAATTTAAATAATAATAAGATATCATTTTTAATACAAATGCTATAATTAGTTCTATACTTATGTAAATGAATCGTTTGTTTGTTGTATGTAGTAATTATATCTCAATTCAAAGAGGCTTTTATTTTTCTTAATAATCGGCATCGGGATATTTTTAATTTTCCTAACTTCATTAACACTGTATTTATCATTAAAGATTCAAATAATTTTTTTTTTTTTTGACTTGAGATTCAAATGATTACAAACTTGTACATCAATCTAGAATTATTATAAATGAACTTTTATACTTTATAATTATAAATTTTATAAAATATTGTTAGTTTTATTAATTTAACAGATTTAAAAAAATATAATTGTGGATCCATACCAATAGGGATGGCCATTGGAATCGAATCGGCGGTTTCGGTTCTATTTTTTCTTCAACCGAAACCAGGACCGGGAAGGTCCCGGTCCCAGTTCCGGTTTTGAACTCGCGGTTCTCCACTGGTTCGGTTTGTCAACTGGTTCTTGGAACCAGTGTGGAACCGCCGGTTCCGAAACCGAAACCGGCAGTTCCTTTTTTTTTACTTTCAAGTCACAAAATTTATTTTTTTTTTTAAAAAAGGAACCGGAACCGGTGAAACCGCCGGTTTCGGTTCCCCTTCGGTTTTGAATCGGCGGTTCCGGTTCCAAAAAATAAAAAACTAGAACCGGGACCTTGAGTCCCAGTTCCAATTTTAGGTTCCGAAACCGATTTTTAACAGGAACTAAAGGTTTATATTAAAAACCGCCGGTTCGGTTCGAACCGTCCGGTTCGAACCGAACCGGGGCCATCCCTACATACCAATACTGTTTTACATCCTACACAGCTACAATACTTGATAATAATTATAGGTCAGTATAATTTGCATATTTTAAAGGTTAATTATCAATTTGATCCCTAACTTTTAAAAAATCATCAATTTTTTAGTATAGTTTTGTTTATTGGTACCTTGTGCCCTAAGTTTTTATAAATATATCAATTTGATCCCTTTAACCAATTTTTTAACAGTGAAACTAACTGAAAATGTTAAAAAGACAGTTTTGCCATTGACTCTATTTAAATGAGTTAAAATTACAATTTTACCAACAAAATTTTAAAAATATTATTAATAATTAGAAGGGTAATATGATCATTTATATTATTTTTTTAAAAAAAAATTTTAAAATTTTAAATTTTTTCATAATGTCTCATTAAATATTTTAAAATTATATTTTTAAATGGGAGATCCATTTAATTTTTTTTAAAAATATTTAAATTTTTATTTTTAAAAAATTAATATAAAATGACTATATTATCATTCTAATTATTAATAATATTTTTAAAAATTTGAAAGTAAAATTGTAATTTTAACTCATTTAAATAGAATCAAGGGCAAAAATGTCTTTTTAACATTTTTATTTAGTTTTACTGTTAAAAAATTGATCAGACGGACCAAATTAATACATTTATAAAAACTAAGAATCCAAGGATATTAATAAATAAAACTGTATTAAAAAATTAATAATTTTTTAAAAGTTATAATTATCCTATTTTAAAATGTGGAGGAAACTTCTTGTATATCAAATAAACACTTTCCTCTGCAGAGAAAACTTGTTCAATGCTGGACAAGGAGATGAAGTCAAAACAACTTTAAATTGTAAATGAAACATCCACATTTTAGTTTAAAATTATTGTGATCAGACTATACAAATGAATTGAGTAAGTCATCTTTACATAATACCAGTAAAGTAAATATGGATTTTTAACCGAAATTTAAATTCCGACATGTATGTTAGTATAGACCTAATCTCGGTCAATCCAGGAGATCAGTAAAGGCCTGACCACAAGTGCACTACACCAATATGGAGATTGCATCCGTTGGAATTTAAACTCAGCATTACCGAACGATTCGCTCCCTATCTGATGAATGGTGACCGACCTAATGGTTTTTCAATATCAATTTTCGTAAGTATATACATTACCAGTAACAAAATATAAACAAATATTATTTAAGTGTATATATATAAATTCTGAGTGTCAGAAACACATGAAATAAAATCATATTACAACAAAAAATACAATTTTAAAACCACCGACGTCTCTCAGATTTCAACTCCTGCGATCCCAGTCCCCAAATGTTCTCTCAACAAGTAAATATACAGCTCAGCTCTTCATTTAATCTTCCTCTGATCAAATTAGAAGATCAAGTACAAGTTTTGCATGTAATAAATGAAACGTCAGTGGTAGTTGCACGTGTTCTTTAGAGAAATGGCCGTATTCATCTTTTTGTGGTCCATAATTACAGAGCATTCGATCCTCTTGTAGAACTTGGGCTTGACCAATCTGCCCAGAACATATGCTCTTGAGCGAACCGTGAAGTCGAGTGTCAGTGGTACTGGTTCAATTGGTGCACCATTTAAGCTGCTCAAGCTAGCTCCTCCTCCGTATAGAGGAATGTTGCTTCCCTTTATCGTCACTGTAATCGATCTCTGGCTCTTCCTTGTTTGATAGAATTTACGTATCTGCAAGAACCCAGTTTGATTAACTTAATTACGTAAACAATGAAGGAAAATAAATGGAAAATGGTTATGTGTGTGGTTGCATATATGTATATATACAGTTCCAGAGGCCACGGTGAGTTGAGAGTAGGACAGATCTAGAGGTGTTGATGTGACATGGACACCAAAAAACGTTGCAGTGTTTCGAAAAGTCAGCTTCACTGTGCAGTTCATAGACACCATATCGGTTGCTACTCCTGAGAAATCTGCTCCGGCTTGGATCACGAATTGATCAAACGAAATGCTCTGCAAATCAATAATTAAATTTAAGTAATAATAATGACATCCAAAACAATCAAGAAATCATCATGCTATATACCTTCATGGTAATGGTAGGTTTTTGGGACTTGCTAGCACCCCACAAGATCAAAGAAAAGACAGAGAAAAGCACAATGAATCCGAGAACAAAGGTGAGAAAATAGCAGCGACGAGAGAGACCACTTGGCATGATATCTCCATCAAGAAGTCCTTCTTCTTCAATGGCGTCGAACTCCTTCCAGGGCTGCTTCCGTGACTTGCGCTCACTCTTGCGGTGGTGGCCGTGGGGTTTGAGGGGGGCGGAGAGGCGAGTGGAGGAAGACTCATGAGACGAGTGGGGTCCCAAAGAAGAGTTGGAGTGAGAGTGTGGAGGAGAGCCCATTGGACTGATCACAGGAGTGGAGTGGAAGGAGTTGGTAGTCTTCTCTCCATCGTGAGAGTCCCTTGAAGGGCTCTGCACGTAGTAAACAGCACGCCGAGGGGATCTAGTCGGCGACGACTGAGTCAGGCTGCTCACCTCCGAGTCGGTCTTAGAGAGCTGAGCAGACATTGTTGATTTGCTGTTGAAGACCAAGACCAATAAGAGTCTAGTTAGTTGCTACTCGCTTGTATATTTCTAAACAACCTCCTCTAGATGAAGAAATATTGCAGGTTATGGTGGCGCACCTCGCGGAGGGGTTTTTGTTTAATTTTATCGATTCGAAGGCAATAAATGGCAGATGGTGGACTTGTACACGCATTGATAGCACTTGTCTCCTTCCATGTTTTTTTTCCCTTTCATGAGTGAGAAAGCAACCAGTAATACTCTACACATAAATTTTATTGAATTTGTAGTTAATATTTTTCTTTTAAAAAGAATTTTAACTCGTGACAAGGTTTATTGATATGTAGCTAAATTAAATAGAAGCATATGACAAAGGCCATACTTGCATGGGGCAGATAGGTATTTGAAATTAATAATCCAAGGCTAGCTATATTACGTGATCGGATCTATCTTGTCAACCACTTTTTTCAACTATTAAAAATACATAACTACAATTTTGAATTAAAAATAAAATTGAAGGATCTTTCATATTCTAAATTAAATAAAAATACTATGAATAATATCGAGAGATTTAATGCCACCCGGCACCTACTGTAATCTTAAATTTGTGAGAGTTTTTCTTGAATTTTGTTGAAAGTATTTTAAAAACTTAGAATAATTTATTAGAAAAATTTTCAATACACAATGACCATACAATGAGAAATTTGTTCAAAGTAAAATATTAATATTGTCACTATGTATCATTTATCATTTTTAGTAACATTTTATGTAATAAAATTAAAATATGGATGAAGTGTGAAATCGAAAACAGATCTAAAAAATAACTGGGAGCTCAAGAAAAGAGACAAAAGGGTTCATGTCACGTGCACCCCTACCCAAAACGATGTTGACTCAGAGAGGGTTCTTATAAATGCATCTTCCCTAAGTTTTCGAATCACATGTTACATATTAACAGAACATGAAAAACAAAAAATTATGTCAAGATCTAACTAACGGATGGTCCGGGTCAAAGATTTACCGTATTTTTGGCTACCCTGTATGACTTTGCTTTGTACGCGATTGGTTGGACCATGTAATGTTGAATAACTAGAGTATAAAACTCTAACTTATCAAGAAGAAAACCACTCTTTAAAAGAACCTCACAAATTGCAAAGAAGAACACTTAAGAAAGCTTTGATTCTTGGATGATAAACTCAAATACAAGAGAGGTATTTATAGGTTACAAGAATCAATCTAAACCACACAATAAAATAAACACAAATTAATCTAGACCATTCAAATTAAAAATTATCTACCAAATTCTCACCTAACTAAAATGATGTAAGCAATGACATCAAATTAATTTGGTATTGACTTATTATGGATTTGGATTTTGGGCTTCAAATGAGATGGACTAATTGGGCTAATATTGATTTTAACACTCCCCCTCAATGTTAGCCCCCATTCTTTGAACCATGCCAAGCTGACGTCGGAAGTTTTCAAACTTTCCAATACTCAAGCTTTTTGTGAACAAGTCCGCAACTTGCTCATCTGTTTTGACTTGCCTCATCTCAATCTCTTCTTGCAGAACTTTCTCTCTAACAAAGTGATAATGCACTTCCACATGTTTAGTTCTTGCATGAAAGACTGGATTCTCTGCTAGACGAATTGCCGATTGGTTGTCACAGTACAACGGAACTGCGTAATCTACTTGTTGATGTAGATCATTCATCAGTTGTATCAGCCATGTGCTCTCTTGAGCTGCCATTGCTGCTGCTCGGTACTCTGCTTCCGTTGTTGACAAAGACACAGTCGGTTGTCTCTTGCTACACCAAGAAATTGTTCCAGATCCAAGGGTAAACATATACCCAGTAGTTGATCTGCGAGTATCATGATCTCCTGCATAGTCAGCATCACAGTAGCCAACTAGCTTGCAATTTCCACCTTTCTTGTACATAAGACCATAGTCTATTGTACTTTTCACATATCTAAGGATTCGCCGAACCGCTTCTAAATGAGACTTCTTCGGATTTTGCATGTATCGACTCATCACACCAACTGCATAAGAAATATCAGGTCGAGTCAAGGTCAAGTAGATTAAACTACCTACCAACTGTCGAAACATTGATGCATCTTCCAAGTCTTTGCCTTCATGTGCACACATCTTGGCATTCGGTTCCATCGGTGTTGAGATTGGTTTACATTCTAGCATCCCGAACTTCTTCAACAGATCTTTGGCATATTTCTGTTGACAGAGAAATATCCCTTCTAGTGTCTGATCAACCTCTAGCCCAAGAAAGTGCTTAAGTTGTCCAAGTTCTTTCATCTGAAAACGAACTGACAAGTTCTCCTTTGTTCGGCAAATTTCTTCAACATCATCTCCAGTGATGATTAGATCGTCTACATATACAAGCACGATAGCTATCTTTCCTCCTTTAGCTTTAGCAAACAAGCTGGAGTCTGCAGATGTTACTAAATAACCACTTCGAGTAAGAAATTCAGCAATTTTACCATACCATGCCCTAGGTGCTTGTTTTAGTCCGTAGAGAGCCTTCCGCAGCTTACACACATACTCAGGATGACCTTCATTCTGAAAACCCATTGGTTGAATCATGTAGATCTCCCGATCCAGCTCTCCATGAAGAAAGGCATTCTTCACATCCATCTGCCACAAGTTCCAATTTTTGTTGGCCGCAAGTGCAAGTAGGACTCGTACAGTTGTAAGTTTTGCCACTGGACTAAACGTTTCATCATAGTCTAGTCCATATTGTTGAGAGAAGCCACGAGCTACCAATCGAGCCTTATACCTTTCGATTGACCCATCTGGACGGCACTTTATTTTGTAAACCCATTTGCAGGATATGGGTTTCACATCTCTTGGCTTTGGCACTAGTTCCCAAGTCTGATTTTGCTCAAGTGCAGCAATCTCTTCTTTCATAGCTGTCATCCACTTCGAACTCTGTGATGCTTCTTCGAACGTCTCAGGTTCAATTACAGTTGCTTCTTCAACTATGGCTGCATTGGCGTATTTGGGATTTGGCTTCCGTGTTCTTATTGACCTTCGTAGTGGAGTTGATTCTTCCGTTTCACTAGATCTGCCTTCTTCGTCTGGTTGTTGATACATGCCAGTTTGCCAAGGGTTCTGAGTTATTCTTTGCTCATCATCATTATCATATGGAGCTCTGGCTTCATCTGAACTTGGTTGAATTTGGACAGTATGCTCCCCCATCTTTTCTTGCAGCCTGTCTTTGAATTCTTTTGAATCTGGCAAAACTTCCTTTTCTGAGGTCCACCATGAGGATGCTTCATCAAATACCACATCTCGTGATGTGTAGCATCTTCCACTCATTGGATCACAACACTTCCACCCTTTTCGCTGGCTGTCGTATCCCACGAAGATACATCTGATTGCTTTCTTATCAATCTTGCTACGTAGATGGTCAGGAACAAATACATAGCAAACACAACCGAATACTCGAAGGTAACTAACTGTAGGTTTCTTGTCCCACAATTTCTCATAGGGTGAAACAAACTCTAACCTCGGTTGAGGAAGTTTGTTGATGACATGAGCTGCGGTTCTCATAGCTTCGGCCCAAAATCTCCCAGGAATGTTCTTTGCATGTAGCATACTCCGGCAAACTTCTGCAAGATGTCGGTTCTTCCTCTCCGCTACACCATTCTGTTGTGGCGTATTAGCACAAGTATACTGATGACGTATTTGGCATTCCCGTAGGTATTGAGAAAACTCTCCTGAGCTATACTCTCCCCCGTTATCTGTGCGCAAGCACCGAATCTTCTCTTCCACTTCTCCTTCAACTACCTCTTTGAACTCTTTAAACTTCGAGAATGTTTCAGATTTTTCTTTCATGAAGAAAACCCACACATATCTGGAGAAGTCATCAATGAACGTTACCATATACCTCATTCCGCCAATTGATGGTTGCTTAACGGGTCCAAACACATCAGAGTGAACTAACTCTAATGGTTTCTTTGATTTAAAAGTTGACTCCTCGTATGGCAATTGATGTGCTTTACCATATTGACATCCCGCGCAGACCGTATCCATTCTCACGTCAAGCTGAGGAAGTCCCTTAAGCATCGACTTCTTCACTATCATACTTAGCTTTGAATAGCTAACATGACCCAGCCTCATGTGCCACAGATCTGCTGTCTCGTTCCTTCTTGTCTTGTTTACGTATGCAGACTCTGCTGACATCACGTAAACTGACTCCAATCGTCGTCCTTCCATCGTTGGCTTTCCTGAAATCTTGAGGTCTCGAAACACCTTCACATCTTGCGGACCGAACAAGACATAGTGACCTGATGATGTGAATTGAGCCACGGACAGTAAATTTTTCTTCATTCCAGGAACATGGTAAACATCTTGGAGTGGCACCTGGTTGGTATTATAACGAGGTGTAACTATTGTTTTACCAATATGAGCTATTGGTAACCTTGAGTTGTCGGCTGTTACCACCACACGATTTCCTTTGTACTCAGACAAATTTTGCAACTTCTGTCTATCACCCGTCATATGATTTGAGCAGCCTGAGTCTACGATCCAATCATTCTCGTAGTCAATCCTTTCCGGTGTTGTTGCCGTGAGAGCTAGTTCTTCTTCCATAGCAAGTAACGCATCGGCATCCCAACTGTCTTCGCTATCTTCTTTAGAACTGGAGGTAGCAATGTTGCTCTCAGTAGGCTTCTTCTTGGACCAACAATCTTTCTTCATGTGGCCCTTCTTCCCGCAGTTGTAACACTCGCCATCGAACCTTCTATTGTTGTCGCGATTATTCGAAACTCTCCCTGGACGAGAGCCGAACCCTCCCTGATGACTTTTTGTCTTGTCACCAGTCTTTGTAGATCCGCCTTTGTGCTGCTTTAAACCGCCTTTGCTTTGGTTGGTGTAGAGCGCTTCCTCCTCACCCTTTAGCAAGACTCCTCCAATTTGCTTAGCCATAGCTTCTTGTCCGGCCAGCAAATTCTCAAACTCAACAATAGATGGTTGTGTCGGCCATCCTTGTACTGCAACAACAAAACCTCGGTATTCAGGTCTCAAGCCATGGATAATTATTCTTTTTATCCTAGCTTCCCCAATAGCAGCTGTCGGATCTAAGTCTGAAATTTCGCGACATATCGACTTCACCTTGTGAAAATATTGGGCAACCGTCATCTCGCGTTGCGCCATCGATAGTAGTTGGTTCTCTAGAAGTTGCAATTTTGTATCATTCTTCTTTGAAAAGAGTGTAACGAACGTGTCCCACGCTTCTTTCGGTGTTTTGGCATCCCGAATATGCTCCAACATTTCTTCTTCTATTGTGGTTTTTAAAGCAAACATCGCTTTGCCTGCTTTAATTTTCCACTTCCGCAAGATGCCGTTGGCATCTTCTGCCGTCGGTTGTGTAACTTCACTACCACCGACAACCTCCCACAAGTCTTGACCTTGTAGGTAAGACTCTATACACGTTGCCCACGTGTTATAGTTTTGGTTGTTGAGCTTCTTGATTCCTCCAAAGACTTGAAGATCACCCATCGTACCGGTAAGACTTTGATTATACCGATCAAGCTTGAGTGACAAACTTGCAGAGTACTAAACTACTCTCAACACAAAGAAGCTCCACAAGGTTTATAATAACCTCAACAATAGTCTCAAGAAATCTTTTCTGATGTGGAAGATCAGTTAAAACTGCAACCACAGAGCATACTCGGAATTTCAAAAGACCAAAGCTCTGATACCAAATGTTGAATAACTAGAGTATAAAACTCTAACTTATCAAGAAGAAAACCACTCTTTAAAAGAACCTCACAAATTGCAAAGAAGAACACTTAAGAAAGCTTTGATTCTTGGATGATAAACTCAAATACAAGAGAGGTATTTATAGGTTACAAGAATCAATCTAAACCACACAATAAAATAAACACAAATTAATCTAGACCATTCAAATTAAAAATTATCTACCAAATTCTCACCTAACTAAAATGATGTAAGCAATGACATCAAATTAATTTGGTATTGACTTATTATGGATTTGGATTTTGGGCTTCAAATGAGATGGACTAATTGGGCTAATATTGATTTTAACATGTAATGTTACATATTATGCAATTGCAAAAGCTACCAAGTACTCCTTTGGTTGAAACGTGTGAAACCCTTTTTTTTTTGTTTGACAGTTTTATGATGCAATTAGGTTTCAAATCTATCCTTTAGTCCTTGACCACATGGCTGCCTTCAACCATCAACTGCTAATTCTTCCGTCACTTTTGGCACAAGTAAACTGAGTTTATAGCTGTTCTTCTCATACTTGTGTTTGAAACTCAACATCTCTGACTTTCGATCTTCACCTTGTCATTGGTGCCACCTTAGCTGTATAATGTGCCTCTCCATCTCCCACATGAGTCACTCTTCTCTGAAAAGTTTGCACAAATTTTTTGCTCAAAGATGCCTCAGTGGTATTGAAAAAGGCAATAAAAGAAGGGTAATTCAAATCCAAATATGGGTTTGAACAATTATAAGCAGAGGATTTTGTAATCATTTGAATTCGCTTTGCAGTATAGTTCATCCCACACAAGAGATTGAGATAGTCATCTGCAGTTGCATCATAAATGAGTTCAAGGACTCTAAGCTCCAATGGAGAAGGCTCGCAGAAAAACAATTGATAACATTGTTGTAAGTGTATATATGATTTGAAGTGGAGACATTGATATGCTAGAAAGCACTGCAGAGTACCAGCTACAGTGATCAACGTAGGCCTTAGGCATAGCTGACAAATTCATATAAATAATGGGTTTGTGGTTGTCACTTGTCCCAATAAGTTGATTGGGAAGAGAGTGACAAAGGACACAAGCACAAGCAGCAAATCCATGGATGATTAATGTAAAGAAGTTGTTTCCTTAAACATGAAAAGTTTCTGCTTGTAACCAGGTCTACATTCTTCTCATGTTATCTGAATACACTCTTTATTTGCAAACATGAACCTCCTGCTTCTATGCTAGATTTCCTGCTACCGCCTGTATTTCAGCCCCAAAAACTACCATGTAGTGCACTTGAAATATATATATATTTTTTTGTGCTCTCAATAGGTGTCAATATTTGGCCCTGTACGAATTCCTACTCAGTAACACTATTTGAGAAGCCATAATTTCTTCCCATGACATGTGATTTCCCAACTCTGCAGGATAGAGAATCTACATGCTCGTTATTTTTCTGATATACCAAGTTGTTAATCAGCATTTTCCCTCTATTTAAATTTAATTACCATCCAAACATAAGGTAGCCAAGCTACTCTATTTACAAAATTTTTGGTTGAGCCAAAATTAAATAAGCTTATGAATGGAACAATAAATCATCAACAACATCATCAAAACTCCAAAGACCAGAAACAACACTTTCCTGTTTATTGCTAACATGTGGACAAAAACAAGCAAATAAATAAATTTAAAAAGAAAAAAAGAAATTAAGGTGGGCGGCAAAGGAACTAAATTTTAAATAATATCACCTTGTATTACAATGATTACAGGCCAAATAATACTCTTCAGTCTATGCCTTTTAAGGAGATTCTAGCACAAGGCCTGTGGCCACTATTGGGCTTCTCACCACATACTTACCATCATCATTCACCCATGTTAAAGAACCATAAACCACCACCTTTTCCAACCATTTTGGGCCCTCCAAAGAAAGCTTATACCTCTGCTTTTCATATTTGTTCTTGAATTCCAATCTCTCTGGCTCCACATAGACCTTCAAGCCTTCCATGCCTTCCAATTTTGCTGTGTAATTTGTTCCTCCCTCACCAACGTTAGTTACAGTCCTCCAAAACTCTTGCACAACATTTTCATTCGAATTCGAGTAGACATTGTTGAAGAAAGCAATGAATGACGGGTAATTAAGATCCATAGAGCGGTTAATACAGTTATGGTAGGACTTTGTAATGATTCGGATTTGTGTCGTTGTGTAGTTCATTGCACAAAGAAACTTTATGTGGTCCTCTGCTGTTGCATCATAGACAAGGCCGGGACTAAGAGCCCTGTTGGGATTGATAAGGCCAGCTCCCATTTCTAGTGGACTTGCAGGCAGGTCACTGTTTGCAATGTCTTTAATAGGACCTAAAGTGTTGTCTAATGAGTTGGCTGTGGTCACCAGGGCTGACCGGATGGCTGCAGGGCTCCAATCAGGGTGGACTGCCTTCACAAGCGCTGCCACGCCTGCCACGTGTGGAGTAGCCATTGAGGTGCCTGATATGAGATTGAAATTGTTAAACAAGAGACTCGATCGAATCTTAGTAACTGAACTAATTGGAGACCATGAAGCTAAGACTAGTGATCCAGGGGCCAAAAGGTCTGGCTTTAGGATACTTGGGCAGCTTGGAAATGGCCCTCTAGAGCTGTAGCTATCGATCTTTGGTGCTGGCTTTGTACCAATAACTGTCTTCTGAAATTGGAAACTTCCTGTTGGGTTACTGCTCTTCTGTATGTAGTCTATTATGGTCTGACCATCACGCAGTCCTATAAATGCTGCTGGAAATGAGCTTCGGATGTAAGACTCTGATTCTGATATAGAAGAGCCAGATATGAAAACAGCACCAACAACCTCTGCTGACACTGCATTTTTTACTTGACTGCTTATACTTAACTTATCCTTGCACACAATTATGTTAAATTTCACTTTCTTCAATTCTGTCACGCTTTCACATCCATCCATGTAAACAAGGGGAATTTGTCTTAAAGAAAAATTCCCAGGATACAACGAGGCAAAGCTGATTTGAACTTGACTTCCCAGAGTTAGAATTCCCTCGAATTTGCGATCTGTGGTGGCTGAACCAACAGTCAGCAGCCATGGTGCACCATTGATTAAGGTCCAATATAAAGGACCATCATTTCCAGCAGATGCTACTACAAATATACCCTTCTCAATGGTTGCAAACGTAGCGATTGCAATCGGATCATCTTCTAGAAAAATGTCCTTCACGCTCATGCCCAAAGACAGAGACAAAACATCAACCCCATCTTGCAATGCTTGGTCTATTGCAGCTATAACATCAGATGAATAGACACCATATCTCCAAATTGCTTTGTACATTGCTACATGAGCCCGCGGTGCCATGCCTCTAGCAACGCCTGTCGCATATCCAAAATATGATGCACCTCTCACATAGTTACCGGCAGCTATGGATGAAGTATGCGTTCCATGTCCACTGACATCTCGGGGAGAACTCATCGAAATTTTCAACTTGGGATTGTTAGCAATTAGACCCTTGTTGTAAAACCGAGCCCCAATGAGTTTGTTGTTACATGAAGAAGAATTGAATCTGGTGCCGTACATGCATTTTCCCTTCCATCTGGTTGGAACTTTTGTAATTCCTTGATCATTAAAGCTCTCACTCTCTGGCCAAATTCCGGTATCAACTACACCAATTATGATACCTTCACCGTAATTCGATGCAGGCCATGCACCAGATGAGGAACTTAAGCCAATAAATTGAGAAGTATGGGTTGTGTGAACTCTAAGAGGATGATCCCGGGTCGAAGAAACATAACCTGAGGAATTTCTTAGGGCTTCAAGCTCGGAAGCAGTGAGAGTTGCACTAAATCCATGAAGGGAATTTGTGTAACTGTAGACATGTTTAGAAGTGTCTGATATTGAAGAAAGCATGGACATATACCAGCTGTGTTGGCTAGAGAAGGCTTTTGGCATAGCTGATATGTCCATGTGAATGATATATGTCTCAGCTGATGGTGTCTGCAAAGTAGAGTCAAGATAGAAGATAGTGAACAGAAGCGTAGATACAAGCTTGAGGATAAGAGTAGCCATGGATAATCAATGATTATTCCTTTATCTTAGCTATATATATAGGATATAGCCTCTCTTTTTTCCCTTTGCCAATTGAAGACCTGACCAAGATATACAGTTTGGGTTCCAATCAGTGACCATGTAATTGCATGTAAAGTTAAATGTTCATGGCCAAAGTTTCCTTTATTATTTTAATTTTACTCTTCCTTTTTTTCCTTTGTTAAAAGCAGTCTGGCTAGTGGGAAACACACCCCAACAATAATTCTCTTTTATACAGCTAAACAGGAAGACGGTTGAGATTGTGAAGCTTGAATCTTAAGTTGATTCAAAGCAGGCCCTAGGAGTAAGCACAGGTAAGTCCAAGTAAAAAGGCCCAAGAAGGGAGCCCAAGCAAGAGGCCTAAGTGAGACCCAGACAGCAAGCCCAAGAGAGGCCCATATGAGAGGCATAGGAGCAGGCCCAAGCTTTGTCCAGGTGAACAGTACTGTAAATATAAATAGTGTATAGTGAATAGTACCGTATACGTGAATAATATACAGTGGACAATACCGAACTGTAGCGCCGACAGGTAAACAGTAAATGGCGACTTGAACATTGACGTAAGCAGTGACGTCACTGTGAACAGTGAATGACGGTGCCTAACTAGTGAGCCCCACACGTATACGCGTGAATAGTGCCTGTAAACAGTACAGTATACGCGTGAACAGTGTCATGAACAGTAACCAGACATCTCCTATAAATAGCCCCTCATTTGTGATAATCAAAGTAACTCAATCTCCTCCAAGTGAGAGAGTTCAGAGAGCTCCACAAGAGTGGCTCAGTATCTGGGCAGGAGGCCAAGGCGATCCGGGAATGAGGTCCAGGCTGATCCGGGCAGGAGGCCCAGGCGATCCCGGCAGGAGGCCCAGGTGGATCCGGGAGATTCGGGGCGATGACCCCGATGAGGAGCCCAGGTGCGGTTCCGGGAGATCTGGGGCGATGACCCCGATGAGGAGCCCAGGTGCGGTTCCGGGAGATCCGGGGCGATGACCCCGATGAGGAGCCCAGGTGCGGTTCTGGGAGATCCGAGGCGATGACCCCGATGAGGAGCTCAGGTGGGGTTCCGGGAGATCCGGGGCGATGACCCCGATGAGGAGCCCAGGTGCTGTTCCGGGAGATCCGGGGCGATGACCCCGATGAGGAGCCCAGGTGCGGTTCCGGGAGATTCGGGGGGTGACCCCGATGAGGAGCCCAGGTATGCGGTTCCGGGAGATCCGGGGCGATGACCCCGATGAGGAGCCCAGGTGCGGTTCCAGGAGATCCGGGGGGTGACCCCGATGAGGAGCCCAAGTATGCGGTTCCGTAAGTGGAAACACTAAGAGAGAGCGAGAGTATAAACACACATGAGAGGAAAAACTGTGTGAGAGTTTTTCGTATAAGTGTTATTGTAATAGCTCTTTCATAGTGGATTGAGTGCTGGTGCGTTCCGTGGATGTAGGAATCAGTTGATTGCCGAACCACGTAAAAAATTGCTGTCTCCTTTACTATTATGCTTGCATCCATATGTGTGCCCTGTGCAGATTTGCGTGTCTGCATACAGTTTGTAACTTCCACTGCGCCGGGAATCGGACCGAATTCCCAACAAAGACAGCTCCCATTGATCTTCTTCTTTGGCACAAATTAAAGAACCTCCTCCTATCAGGTTTTCAATGTTGATACTGAAACTATTGCCGTAAATATACAAGCTAAGTCTAAAGCAGCAAGTGCCATTTACCGATTTACGTGTGTTTTAAGTACATTTTACAAGAAACAGAAACCATAAAAGCATTGTTTATTGAAAAGATTTGTTAAGTGAAACATCTAATAAAGGACTAGTCACCATCAATTTTAAAAGTAGCTTTCTAATATATATATAAAACAAAATGGTTTTCTAGGAGGATCCAGGATCCTGTTAACGGGTGCTCATTTTGGTGCGCTTAAAATTCGCACTAAGGACAATTTTGTTGACATAGAAAATTCAAATATATATACACATTGTAATAAATAAGAGAGGAAATAAAATGAAAGTTAGGTAATTGTTGATACTTAAAATGCTTTGTCTTGTGAACTCTGAAACTCCGATGGTTTGTAGCTGCAAAAGAAAACAGTTAGAAGGAACTCCGACGGAGAGTCGGAGTAACCCTCTGACACTCAAATTAGTATTCATGTAATCGAATGAAGAGTTCGAGGACTAAGCGGTGAAAAACAAGGTAAATATCAGAAGTAATTTTAATGTGTTTCTTTGAAAAAGTGTCTTTTTCCCTTCATTTTCGGTCTTTTTATAGTGATTCTACTAGGGGATTCATGTAACATTCCGGATTTCGAATTATTAATTTTGCATATATGGATATAAAAATTTATGATATGAGGGGTGCAAAACGTAATTAAATTTATGGTTTCCAGGTGGACCAAATTGAACGGTCGAAAACGATGTACGAAAAGAAGAGTGAAAAACTGAGACAGTGAGTATCGCGACCACTCACCGCGACCACAGATCGCGATGAGCTACTCGCGATGAAAAATGGTGATTCTTGGCAGTGAGCACCGCGATCAGTCACCGCGACCACAGATCGTGATGAACTGATCGCGATGAAAAAAATGAAATTCAGGCAGTGAGCATGGCGACCACCAGCACGACCAGAGCACCGCGAGGTGTGCTCGCGATGAAGGCGGTGGAGTTGCTCCAGAGAGCAACGCGACCTGGTGGCGCGACCACAGGTCGCGACGACGGTCGCGATGACCGAAATAATATAAAAAAAAATTGGCTTCTCACAAAAGCCAACGAAACAGAACAGAGGAAAAGAGAGAGGGAGAGACCGAGAAAAAGAAGAAAGAAGAGAAAGAAGAAGAAGAAAGAAAGAAGAAGAAGAATAAGAAGAAAAGAAGAGGAAAGTGAAGGAGAAAGAGAAAGGGAAGTAAAAAGAAACCTAGAAACGCGATTGGTCGAAAGGAAACGGTATCCAGGTTGGTGTACAACCGTTTTCGAATTCTTTACAAAAGTATTAAGTAGTTTTAGTTTGAATCTGCGATTTATTTGAAGAATTTTGTTATTATGTGTTTCTAATACATTCTTTGGAATGATTTTCTATTTTTGAGCGTATTTTACTCGTATTCGATCGTATTTCAATTATTATGATTTTATTGAAATTATTCGTGTTAGAATATTGTCTGAATATTGGTTACCTTTCATGAAATCACATATGTATATTTTGATAATATAGTTTGAATTTATTGAG
Source organism: Xanthoceras sorbifolium (assembly GCA_003430845.1). NCBI lineage: Eukaryota > Viridiplantae > Streptophyta > Magnoliopsida > Sapindales > Sapindaceae > Xanthoceras > Xanthoceras sorbifolium. The sequence continues at coordinate 23,565,123 of CM010609.1, forward strand.
TTGACCATTGATTGTAAATTATAGTGAATATTTGAAAATGTTTGATCGAAACGGCCCTAGGATACTTAGACATAGAAATGGATATAGGAGGTTGGTATACCAACTGGGTTCAGTGAGCAGTACTGCACCGATATGGACATTGCTATTGATGATTTATTATGTACCTCCTCATGGATTCGTCTAGGGGTAGGGAGACACGTACCTCCTCACGGATTCATCCTGGGGTAGGGAGACACGTACCCTCCTAAGGATTCGTTCCTGGGATGGGGAGATATGTACCTCTCTAGGGTCCGAACCCTCGGTCCTAGGGTAGGGAGATATGTACCACTCTTAGGATTCGTCCTAGGGTGGGAGCTTTGTTCGACAGACAGTCACTGTGGTCGAACGACCCATATTCCAGTCCTGGTTTATGTTGGGTATTCTAGAGGGCCAGAATTGAAGTGATTTGAATAATATGTTTCTAAGTGAAATTCGGAAGTGATTTTTATACGTTATGAATTGTAATGAGTTATTTATATAGAATTGGTCTCATCAGTTTTATTTCTGAAAATGATTTGCATCGTAATATGTTTATATTTGATTATATTGTGATATTTTGTTTATTAAGAAAAGCTGTTTATGATTTTTTTTTTTTAATACTTGAGTTTATTGTACACCCAGTAAGCTATATGCTTAGCGCGTTAGTTGTTTTTATAACGCGTAGGTAACAGGGATCTCGAAGGACAGCAAGAGTAGAGAGGAGGTGCCTGCAGATTGAAAAAAAGTCAGAGTCTTGACCGTTATTAGGTAGTTATAAAATTTTGTATGTTATTCTTGGATTCGCATGCATATACAGAAGTCTGTACATTCGATATATATATATATATATATATATATATATATATATATATATATATGTATATATATATATATGTTTTTTTGTAAATAATATTATCGTTTCTATTTTTTATTTGTAAAGGTTTGTAAATATTTAATTTATGAATTATTATATTTTGTTTGAAAAGTCGCACTAAACGGCAGAGTGCGTATTGGTTTTGAAAGTGAATATAGAAGTGTTATTATTAAATTGTGCTGGATTTATTTTGTTGAAAACAGGTTTTGGGAAATCCGAAAAACAAAGGAAACTCTGCCGAAATTTTTGAAAATTTATTTTATAGGCTCACATTGGTTTTGAAAATTTATGAAGTGAATTGAGAAAGTTTTGAAAACCCGGTAGCGCTCCCTGGATCGATCCAGAAGGGTCGGGTCAGGGGGTGTTACAATTCAGTTCCCAATGTGACTGATTTGATGGATGGGCTGTCAGAGACGTGATTGATGTGATGTTGACATTCCCTCATCCTCCGAGGGTCGTGGTCTCTCGACCTTATCCGTTCTAGGTTCGCGTATAGACAAGGTTCGGAAGGTGAGACACGTGGCAGTCCGCTGACTAGTGGGTTCAGAGGCTGGGACAAATGCAGTCTGCTGATAGGTGGCTCTCAATCATTGGGGACGGAGTGGCTAATCTAAGGGTACCATCAGTTCCCCCCAAGTTTCGTTCCCTGAAGGAGTTCGAGGAAGGGAACCTGCAGCGATGGTTGTAGGCACCATACGGCTCGGTTGACTAGTTATTGGTGGGGAATATGCCTCAGCAGAACCTAAAGGACGATTCACTTCCCAATGAGGTGCACCGCCCTTTGGATGACATGTCGCTGCCATAATGATGGCGTTTCATGTTTCTAGGCGACAATCACCCCTCGATTTGATGACCAACCAACGGCTCAGATTGATCCTAGATGGGTATATATATGCCTGGCTTGTGGCTTCGTGCCCCCTTACTTCTTCACTTTATAAATTTCTAAAGTTTTTGGTAGCAGAGCTCTTAGGTACGTATCCGAGTATTTGATTTTCGTTTTTTATTATTCCTCATGTTTAGGTTAGAAAGTAAGGATTCTAGATTAGTGTCGTCCTCTGAGGCTAGTACCTCCGGGATTGGTTCTAGTGGGACCTCCAAGGAGACCCGCCCTGATTCTAGAGATCTTGCAGCGGATTCCGAGGAAACTGTTGCTTCTCCTCCTTGAGATCTTTCCCCAGAGTTTACCGCTGGGTATGACTCCGAGGAATATTATAGGCCGGGGTTGAAGCATGATAGATTTGCCATCAACCATGTTCCCCCGAACAAAATTAAACAAGCTAAAATAGCCGGGTACTTGGAAGAATTTATGATTCCTCCGAGGGTAGTTGCTCAGATATCGCGAAACAGTGAATTTGCCAATGGGCCTGATCCCGGCTGGGTGGCCTTCCGCCCTGCATTTTTTTAGTACGGAGTCAGACTCCCTCTCCAGCCATACCTTAGGCAAATCCTCATATTGATCGGGGTAGCTTCCGCTTAACTGAGTCTAAATGGCTTGAGGATCTTAGTCAGAGTGTGGTCCCTATGGAAAGTCATCGGAGCCCCCTTTGAGCCATCCTTCAGATAGATCCAGCATTGCTACCATCTGCATGCCCACACCAAGGATAGGGATGGATGGTGGTACCTGACGAGTTGGGGCAAACATCGGGGAGGCACCTTTATCAACGGGCTCCCGACCTCCAACAAGGAATGGAAGAAGACATAGTTTATGGCCACCAGATGGGGCTCGAATATTGAGATCGATGGGAATATTGAGATCCAGCATTGGTCAGTGTTTTCTTTCCTAGGTGGGTGTCTAGTTTTAGGTCTTACTTGGTTAGTCTGGGGAGCTTGATTCGGTAACTAACTATGCTCTGAACGCCGCCACTTGGAACCAAGTTCGGTTTGAGGAACTATCCCCTGAAGAGCAAGCGAACATAACTGAAGCTTGGAAGGTTAACCCGGAGTCACGACACATTGAAGCACTTCTAGATGACGAGTGGCTGAACTCAGTGGGCTTTATTCCGAAGGTTTCACTCTAGAGGCAGATCAACGCCCAATGCAACCGAGGGAAGAAAAGTCGGTATCTATAGTCCATATCCTTCTTCCTCCTCTATTTTTTTTATTATTTTTTTATTATTTTTTTTATATATACTATATATGCGTATGTCTTTCATATTGATTCCAGGGAAACTTGCTGTCAAAGCTAAACGGAGGATGCAGAGCAAGGTTGTGGCGGGAAAAGGGAAGACGAAGGTCGGAGAGCCTTCGAAGAAACCTCGGAGACAAGTGCCTAAGTTCAACCGTGGCATCCTTATCCCTGACGACTTCCAGCAGGGTCCCCCTTCCCCTAAGAGGAGTGCTACGAAGTCCACTCAAGTAGAAGATGCACCTCGGGATGATCTGGTTCGGTAGAGCAGCCCGATAGACCCGCCTCCTCCTCTGGATGTCCAACCTTTGGCTGCAGTTCATGAGGCGTCGAGCTCGAAGTCGATCAGAATTGAAGGCTTCGACGGCAATGAAGATCAGAGTTTCCATTTTCGAGACACCCACGAGGTCCCTAAATGCCTATGGTCCTCGTGCCAGGCCTTTAAGAAGTGCGTCCTCTGGTAAGGCTTTTGCTCTCGAGGAGTCCATTGCATTTATGTGTTCGAATGCACATAATTTTGTTCGTTCCATCGAGGCGGTTCCAGGAAAGCTTAACAACAATGATCGGATGAAACTGGCGGCTTTCCATACTTGGACAATGGGTGGTTTTCCTTTTGATATACCAGTGTATTCACCTACGATCGGGGCTAACTTCTGGTGTTCGCAGGTTTTTAGTAGCCTTCGGAGTCAGGAAGCCAAGCTGCTCCAGGCACGGGAGCATATGAAGGATCTGGAGTCCACCCTAGTAATCCAAGAAGACTTGAACACGTCTATGCAGTCCAAGCTGGAGGATGCTCATACGAAGAGCGCGTGTATGAGGGCGGAGAACGCTAAACTCTAGAGGATGATGGAGGCTTTAGAGGCTGAAGCGGCTGCTCTAAGGGAGGCTACTGAGCTCGGGGAAAAAGGCCGCCGAATACAAGCAAAAGGTGAAGAGTGATCATGAGATTATTTGCCGATTAAAGAGCGAGCTCCCCGACCGTGGTGTGGATCGGTGGCTTAAATCAGATGAATTTATAAATATGGCCAGAGTCGAGTATGAGAGAAGGGCTAAGGAGACCAGATACCTGATCTCTAAGGTGGACCCAAGCTTCGATTTCGGGAAGCTGAAGGCCATTCGATCGGAGGAGTTGGCTAAAAACCGAACCGAGCCACCCACAGAGGGTACTGCTGAAGATGACCGTCCGGAGGACTCGTTGGACAAGGCAAACATTGTTGATTCGGATTACGATGCAGCGGTGGAAGTCAACTGAGCTTCTCGATTTTAAATTTTTAGTTTTCCCCTTCGGAGTTTATATACTGAACTCTTTGCCTCTGGTTATGTAGACTTTAAATTAGATTTAATTTTAAATTTAATTATTTATTTAAGCTGATTTTGTGAATTCCCCTTCGGGGTGGATTTCTAAGTGCTATGCCCTTCGGGGTTTGTCGTTATTGTATCGTCCTTTTTATGACAATCTTCATTTTTAATATTTTCTTATTATTATTGTCATATAAGATATATTTCTGATCACTTCATGATCGGGATTTTACATCCGAGCAGAGTCATCACTCCGCTCAATTTTCTTGCCTTTCGGCTGTCCCTTCGGGAACTGGTCCTCTGGGACCGTAAAATTATTAAGATTCTGCAGCACAAGGCAATCAAAATATTCACCGATCCACTGTCGAAATTAGTGGGATATTACACTAGTCATGCAACAGGAAATAAACAGAGCGGAGTAAATAAACGGAGTATACAAATGTCAGGAGAAATACTTCTTCAGGTGGTCGGCATTCCAGGGGTTCTTTAACAAGACCCCTCCTATAGTAGCAAGCCGGTAGGCCCCCTTTCTTCCTAGGGACTTAACACGGTATGGGCATTCCCATTTGTCTCCGAGCGTCCCAAAGTTAGGGTCTTTGGTGCTCGGTATTACTTTCTTCAAAACAAGATCCCCAATGTTGTATCTTCTGACCTTTGCCTTCGAGTTGTAGTATTTTGCGGCCCGTTTTTGGAGGGCCGCCGCCCTCAACCAAGCATTTTCCCTCCGTTCCTCCAGCTCTTCGAGGCTTGTTTTAAGTTCAGAGTCGTTTTCCGAGGGTAAGTAACTCTGAGTTCTCTTTGTCTTAATGATTGTTTCAGATGGTAAGACAACTTCCGATCCGAAGGTCAGTAAGAAAGATGTCTCCTCTGTTGCCTAGTGAGGTATGGTTCTGATTGCCCAGATAACTTCTGTTAACTTGTCGACCCAGAGGCCAAATCCGGAGTAGGTGTTTTATGATCCGGTTCACCATTTCGACTTGGCCGTTTGTCTGTGGGTGAGCTGGCGAGGCGAATCTCAAGCTTATTCAGTATTCGACACACATGGCCCGGAAGTTTGCATTGTCAAACTGGGTCTCGTGGTCGATGACGATAGTTTTCGGTACCCAAAAGCGGTAGATGATGAACTTCTTCACAAACTCCGATGTCTTCTACTCGGAGATTCGGGACACCGGCTCAGCTTCCACCCACTTTATAAAATAGTCTACCCCAACTATTGCAAATTTCTTCTGCGATACCCCGGTCGGTAGCGGTCCAATGATGTCGATTCCCTACTGGGCAAATGGCCAAGGGCTTTCCATTGGAGTCAACTCCTCGGCGGGTAGGCGTGGGACATTCGCCATTCTTTGACACCAATCACATTACCGTGTGTATGCCAGCGTATCCTTGAACCTTGTCGGCCAGTAGTACCCTAGCCTGAGTATGCTGTGAGCCAGAGTCCTTCCCCTTGAGTGACTTGCATAGATCCCCGAGTGGACTTTCACCATTACGTTCCGTGCTTGATGAATGGTGAGGCATCGAAAGAGCAGAAGAAGATATCCCGTTTTATACAGTTGTCCTTCGTGGATCGTGTATCTAGCGGATTTACGGAGGAGTCTCCGTGCTTCTGCTCCGTCCTCAGGCAACCGACCTTGTATCAAATATTCAATAATGGGGTCTATCCACGAGGGTTCGCTTCCGAGGCAATTGACCTGTAGGTCTTCCGTCGGGTCTTATAGGCTTGGTGCACCCAGCTCTATAATAGTGATTGTCCACGGAACTTTCTCGTTAGTGGCAGAAGCCAATTTTGCCAATGCGTCGGCTTGGGAATTCTGCTCCATAGCTATTCTGTAAAGCTTGCATTCGGAGAATTTCCTCTTCAGCGATTGTACTACTTACAAATATTATGCCATGTGCACATCTCGAGCCCGATAGTTGTCATTTATCTTGTTGATTATCAATTGAGAATTACTATGCATATTTAAACATCGTATACCGAGGCTTAAGGAAAGCAAAAGTCCCTGAATGAGAGCTTCATACTCCGCGATGTTGTTGGTTGCCTTAAAGGCGAAGCGGAGGGCGACCTGGGCGATAATCCCATCTGGGGAGCGGATGACTACCCCCGCTCCGCTCCTATGCCGATTAGAGGATTCATCCACATACAAATCCGAAATCTCTGGGTCGAGGTCGGTGGCCATCGTTGTGTCTCCGGGTGAATACTCGGATACGAAATCCACCATTACTTGACCTTTAATCGTTGTCCGGGGGCGGAAGGTTATCTCGAACTCACTTAACTCTACCGCCCATTTTATGATTCTACCAGATGACTCCATCTTTTGGAGGACCTGTCGCAAAGGGAGGTTGGTGAGCACAGTTATCAAATGAGCATGAAAGTAAGGTCGGAGCCTCCAAGCGATGATTACTAATGTTAAGGCCAACTTCTCGATGTTTGGGTATCTGCTTTTCGGGCCTGTCATCATTTTACTTACATAGTACATCGCTCTTTGCACCCCTGAGGTCTTCATTGATCAACACAGAACTAACTGTTTCGGCAGACACCGCCAGATATAGGTACAAGATCTCTCCCGGCCTAGGCTTGGCAAGCATCGGAGGGCTTGACAGATACTGCTTCAATTGTTCGAATGCTCTTTCACAATCTGCATCCCATTGTGTGCGACTACTTTTCTTCAGGGCTTGAAAAAAGGGTAAACACCGATCAGTCATTCGGGAGATGAACCTTGAAAGGGAGACTATCCGATCGGTGAGTTCCTGTATTTCCTTGGTGGTTTGGGGGCATCGCAATTTTTAGATTGCCTGGATTTTATTCGGGTTAGCTTCAATCCCTCTCTTTTTACCATGAAGCTGAGGAATTTTTCGGAGCTGACCCCAAAAGCACACTTCTCTGGATACAATCTCATGTCGAACTTCCAAACTGCTTGAAAGGTTTCTCGGAGGTCAGTACAATGATCGGTAGTATCAATAGACTTTGTTAACATGTCGTCCACGTAGACTTCCATGTTTCTGCTAAGCTGGGGTGCAAACATTATGTTGACGAGCCTCTGATAAGTCGCCCTTGCATTTTTAAGTACAAACGGCATCACTCGGTAGCAATACATGCTACGGTCGGTGACGAAAACGGTCTTGTCTTTGTCAAGTTCGAACATTCGGATTTGGATGTACCCCGAGTAAGCGTCCATGAAACTTAGCAGCTGATGTCCAGCGGTGGAGTCAACCAGTTGATCGATTCGGGGCAGTGGAAAGCAATCTTTCGGGCATGCTTTGTTTAAGTCGGTGAAGTCTACACACATTTTCCACTGATTGTCATTCTTTTTTACCAAGACAACGTTCGATAGCCACTGATTATGCTCGAGGGGTCGGATAAAGCTCGCCCCCATAAGTTTACTCACTTCTGATTCGATGGCTCGACATCTCTTGGTATTGAAGGACCGCCTCTTTTGAAAAACTGGCTTAAAACTTGGATTTACATTGAGCCTGTGGGTGGCCACCGATATATCAATACCGAGCATATCAGAGTGCGTCCAGGCGAATATGTCGGCATACTCCGTGAGTAGCGTCAGTTCCTCTTGAAGCGAAGCCGATAGCAATTTCCTAACCAAAATGGATTTGGTTGGGTCGGACTTCAATAGCCCCACTCATTCCAAAGGCTCTACAGGGTCTCCCGAAGGTTTAGTAGATACGTCCCTGGGATCGAGAGTAGTGACTTCCTCCTCCTTAACTTTGAGGTTGGAGTGGAGCTCCGCAAGCGCCCTTGTTGGGGTTTTCCTGGGTTATCTTCGATGCAGCTTTACGGCCATATAAGGCCTATCCAACGTCGCCACGAGGGAACACCCGAAGTGAGCCATCGTGGTTCGATCTATCTCTATGCATCGGCGGTATTCCTCCTGATCTGCTCAGACTTTACCTTCGTCATATTCAGTCAGAAATTTCAGTTTCAGACAATATACACTATTGACAGCCCTCAAACTATATAACGTTGGCCTCCCGACCAGCATGTTAAATGGGAAAGGTATATCCACCACCTAGAATGTTGCCCACACGAGTCGAACTGCTGGACGACTCCCGAATCTAACCGGCAAATCGATCTCCCCCTAGAAGGCGTGTTCGATGCCCACCAATGCCTCTGATGAAATACTTGGTGGGTTATAGTTGTTCGATTGTGTGTCCCAACTGCTTTACCACTAACCAGTGGATGATATCGGTTGAACTCCCGTGATCTACCAACACTCGTTTAATAATTCGGTTGGAGATTTTCACGGGGATTACTAAGGCATCGACACCTTCAGTATCCGAGGGTGAGAAGATGATAGGGTCCTACTTGGATGGGGAGTTAAAATGCCCTTGTGCTACACATACATCGCCCCTGGCGTGCCCTCCAGATGGACCGGCTTCGGTGGAAACATGACCCTTGAGCTTCACATTCATCGGGGTCTATTTCTGCATACACTCCTGTAACTTACCACTTCGAATCAGTTCATTGACTTACTCTTTCAAGTCAAAACAGTTTTTAGTCTCGTGGCCATGGTCCCTATGGAACTCGCATCACTTCCTCAGATTTCTCTGCTCTGTGGGCGTTCTCATTGGTCCTGGCTATTTGAGGAGTTGTGCTTTCTGAGCCGATGTCGAACACTTTGTCCATTGAACACATTAAAGGGGTGTACTTGTCGTACTTGCTCTTCGGGATCCGCCTTCCGTACGTCGTCTACCCTGTGTTCACATGGTCTTCAATCTCTGGGGCTTTCCCCTTGCGCTTGGCCTTGTTGAACCAGGATTCCTGGCCACATGTTCCGAGGCAGACGCCTCCGACCGCCTCTTTACGCCGCTTATCTCTTCCGCCGTAGCATACTTCTCTGCCCTTTCCATCAGCTCTCTATATAATGAGGGGCCATTTTTTAATATGGATCAAGATAGGCGTCCATCTTGCAATCCTTCGGTGAATGCCATCAGAGCTTTCATGTCACTAAAATTCTGCATTTGCCTGCCCGCCTCCTGAAATCTTCGGACGTAGTCCCTTAGGCTTTCTCCCTGTTGCTATTTCACCGAATTCAAGTACACAATGTGTCTTCGCCTTCTCCGACTTCCCGCAAAACCGCTTCTAAATTCCCTCTGGTGTTCCGTGACACTAGAGATACTTTGTCTTCTAAGTCCGCTAATCCAAGTGCGGGCATTGCCCACCAAAGTTAGAGGAAATATTTTACATTTAAGGGCATCCGAGGCCCCCCTGCATATTCATCCAGTCTAAATAAGCATCCAAGTGATCATCTGGATCTCCAGTCCCGTTATAACTGCACATATCTTTGCGAGGTATATTGATATGTGCCAGTATTGCCACAGTGGCTATTTCCTCGGTGAATGGACTCTCCCTTTCTTCCTTTTTCCGAGCTATTCCATCCCTCCCGTACGCTCTCTCATGGAGGTCTCTACTTGGTCCATTAGGTGCCTTGCTTGGGGGTCTATATCGTCGTCCGGAAGCCTTTGGCAGTCATTGTAGGAACCGTTTTTCCGTTCTACTGGTCACGCAGCGGAATTGAGGTTTAAAAGATTTTTATACAGATCACAAAAAACGATCTATAACCAGTAAAACTTTGGAACTATATTTTCGGAACAATAAAATTAATATATATATATATATATATCACATATATATTTATTTTTACATACAAGAAATTGTAATCAATTGAAAAAAATATATAAGGAACATACCACCGTTGGAGACTCCTTCGTATTTTTTTCTATAGCTCCTTGTCTATACCACTACGTCTTCCTTGCTATATCCCGGCATCGGTAACTTGCGTGTAGGGGCGTCACGTTGTCAGGAACAGAGAAGAGGTTGAATAAAAAAAAAGTTGGAGAGATACTGTATCTCTCAGGTTACTATTTATTTTCTCTTTTTCTTTTTACGTACAAAAACTTTTGAACGTCAAAATATTTGGTTTAGTCGTCTGTTATATTAAAAACTATTTTTAATATATATATTTAAGTTACCAAATTAATAAAAACTTTTTTAATTCATTTATCAGTAACTTTTGAATTTAAACTTTTTAAATTCAAATAATATTTATTTATTTTATTTTATTTAATAAATGAGATAATCTTATTATTTCTCTATTTAAAATAAAATATCAATATTATCAGTAACTTTTGAATTTAAACTTTTGAATTTCAAATTTATTTTATTTTATTTAATAAATGAGATAATCCTATTATCTCACTATTCAAAATAAATTATCAACTATCACCATTCTCTTATAACTAATTACATAATTAAATAATCTTATTATTTAATTGTTATAATTGTCATTATTTAATTAATTGAATAATCACATTACTCAATTAACTCTTAACACGTGTCGCTTTCGCAACACTATTAATTGGACCATCCAATTAATTATACATGACCCTTGTTACCTAAATAGATCGGGCTAGTAAGGGGACCTAATGGACCCACAGTATTTTGAGCTCCAATAATCCTCTGAATCATTAATTAAACTCTTTCATTAATATTCCTTGATTATCAACTCCGGTGTTATTCCACTAAAAATCCGAAGCTACATTCTCTCAACTGCGGACACTTTTACACTGACCGATATCACTCGGTGTCCATCGATATAGCTATTACATATAGTGTGACCCTCCACAATAGTTCATAATTAGAGCTGGGTCATAATGTCTGTTACACCCCTCTAATTACATATATCCTTTAAGCACCGTTGATTCTCTAATGAATAATAAATCATATTTCCTCACGGAATCAAGAAAGCGCTTATATTGTTCAAGTCCCGAATCAACCCTTAAGGGAACTACTCTTTACTTCTCACAAGAAGGAGTGGATTCCATTGTTGTGTACAAACCTTCCCAGCCACAAGTCAAATTGCAATCCCAACATACGGAGAATATTGATCGGGAATAATCATCCGACCTCACCCATGGTATATAAAAAAGCACAATCTAGCCTGAAGGAGTCGATAAGACACTAAGGATTGAGATCACCCACATATAGTCATCATAAGTTAATGTATATGAATCTCATCGGTAAACGGATCTTGGTGAGAGATTCATATAGATCATGGTCCAGTCCTATATAATTACATCAAACAATGTGCCTCCATTCCCATATCTCCATATGAATGATTCAGGATAGAATCATCGTACAATACAAAATGGACCGCAGCTATAGATTAACTACAAATAAAGTACCCAGCTTTATTTGCTATCTATGGACTCTTTAGATCGCACATCTCTTACTATAACTGTAACATCCCTAATTTCGAATAATTAATTTTGAATATGTGGATATAAAAATGTATGATTTGAGGGGTGTAAAACGTAATTAAATATATGTTTATTTTTATGGTTTCCAGATGGACCAGATGAAGCGGTCCAGAAAGATTGCATGAAGTGAAGGAAGAAGTGGCAGTGAGTACCGCGATCCTCACCGCGACCACAGAGAGCGATGATCTGCTCGCGGTGGAAAAATGAAATTTTTGGCAGTGAGCACCGCGACCACAGATCACGCTGACTAGCTCGCGGTGAAAAATATCAAAATTCAGGCAGTGAGCAACGCGACCACCAGCGCGACCATGGTACCGCGATTGGTGATCGCGATGAAAGCGGTGGAAGTCTTCCAGTGAGTACCGCGACCAGGTGGCGCGACCACAGGTCGCGATGATCGAATTTGTATAAAAAAAAAAGCTTCTCGCGGAAGCCAAAAACAGAAAAGAAGAAGCAGAAAATGGGAGAAGAGAGAAAAAGAGAGAAAAGAAAGAAAGAAAAAGAAGAAGAATAAGAGGAGAAGAAGAAGAGAAGAAGAAAAAGAAGAAGAAGAGAAGAGAAGGAAGAAGAGAAGAAAAAGGAAAAGAAGGAAAGAGAAAGGAAGAGAAGAGGAAAGAAAAAGGAAAAAGAAAAAGAAAAAGGGGAAACCCAAAAGGAAAAAGTGTAGGAACGGTATCCAGGTTGGTGTACACTTGTTTTTGACATTTTTATGTGTTTTGATTTGAATTTGAGATTTTGGATAATTTCGTAAATATATGTTTATATTGTTTTTCTATTGAATAATTTTAATTGAATCGTATCTATCGTATTTGGATTGTTAATTATGTGGAAATCAAACAAATCGTTGAATGATTTTTATGAAATTATATATATATATATATATATATATATATATATATATGTTGTCCGCATATTAATCGAGTTTTTATTTTAGTTATGTTTAAATTCGATTTATAAATCGTTATGTGAAATATTGTATCGAAACGGCCCTAGGATACGTAGACATAGAAATGAATATCGGAGGTTGGTATACCAGCTGGGTTCAGTGAGCACTACTGCACCGACACTGATATTGCTATTGATGATTTATTATATATCTCCTCATGGATTCGTCCAGGGGTAGGGAGACACGTACCTCATCACGGATTCATCCTGGGGTAGGGAGACACGTACCTTCCTAAGGATTCATTTCTGGGATAGGGAAATATATACCTCTCTAGGGTCCGAACCCTCGGTCCTAGGGTAGGGAGATACGTACCACTCTTAGAATTCGTCCTAGGGTGGGAGTTATGTTCGACAGACAGCCACTGTGGTCGAACGACCCATATTCCAGTCCTGGTTTATGTTGAGTATTCCAGATGGCCAGAATTGAAGTGAATTGAATAATATGTTTATAAGTGAAGTTAGAAATTGATTTTATTTATACGTTTATTTTAGTAAGTAAAATTGATTCTAAAAGAAAGTGAGAATTTCATTTAGTACGAATTATTAAATTGATTTAGTTGTTTTTATTACATTGATTTCATATGATTTAAATTCATAATTGAATTGAATATGGTATTGTTTTATTTAAGTACATTGAGATTTATAGTACGCCTATTATATTATGATTTTTATAAATGAGTTTAGTGTACACCCACTAAGTTATATGCTTAGCGCGTCGGTTTTTATCGCGCGTAGGTCACAGGGATACTGAGGAGGCCAAAGATTGAAGAGAGAGTTGCTGACAGAAACCCAGAGTCACTATATTTGAGTAGATATATAAATATATTGTTGTATAATATGTGTAGATTGCATGCATATACAGAGATTTGTAATTGTGGTTTATATTTGTGTTTTGTAATTAAATTGTTTTATGATTTCTGTTTATCATTTTTAAAGGTTGTTAAAAGTTTGTAAATATTGAATTATGAATTATTTTATTTTAAAACTGTTGGAAAGTCGCACTAAACGGCAGAGTGCGCATTTGATTGAAAGTGATATTTGAAGTATTGTTGTGAATTTTATTTGATTTGAGTTTTGTGGAAAACAGGGTTTGGGAAATCAGAAAAACAGGGGAAACTCTGCCGAAATTTTTAAAACTGAATTTTGATGGGCTCACTAGAAAGGTTTTTAAATTATAAATTATATGGTTTTCAGTTTATAAACAGAATTAAGAAAGTATTTGAAAATCCGGTAGCGCTCCCTGGGTCAATCCAGACAGGTCGGGTCAGGGGGTGTTACAATAACCATCTGTATATGACAATCATATACACAGTACGAGATTACATCCGGCAATCTAGGATGTTATAATACACAAGTTTATATAATATAAATGACACAATAAGAATGAATTGAACTCTTCTTTTATTTATTTATAAAAAATATTTATAATTTACATCTTTAGGGTAAAAACCCCAACAGTCATTGGTTTGGCGTCTAACTCTCCGACCATCAGCAAGTTCGGGCGCATAATCTTCTTTTTACTCCCGTGATCTAGTGGCTCCGGTGGCCCTCCTTGCTACACTTCCGGCGTGTCGGCTTGAACTCCCATAGGCTTAAAACTCTGAACTGGTTCAGGACTCGATTTCGACTAAGTCGGCGCGATTTTTGGCTTCCATCACATCAATCACCCGAGCGAGATTCTGCGTCAAGTTTTGTACTTGCACCTCTGTCGAACCTGCAAGTTATCATTCAACGTGGGGTAAGGCGGTATCAGTTGATTATAGTATCCAGGCAGATATCCCAGAGGATAATATTCGAGTTGTGCGGGTACTACATAGTAAGGATTGGGGTACGTCGGGTAGGGAGGATAGAATGGTGGATTCTGGTAAGGTGGCGGGGGAGGATCTTCTTGGTGGCCTGAGTTGTCCGCCGGCGGGTTTTGGTTTACATGATCTGGATTCATCTTGTTCCGTGGAGGGTACGCGCTCTGGCCCTCCTTCTAGCGCCAAATGTTGATACTTAAAATGCTTCGTCTCCTAAACTCTGAAACTCTGATGGTTTGTAGTTGCAAAAGAAAACGGTTAGAAAGAACTCTGATGGAGAGTCGGAGTAACCCTCCAACGCTCAAGTTAGCATTCCTATAATCGAATGAAGAGTCCGAGGACTAAGGGGTGAAAAACAAGGTAATAATCAGAAGTAATTTTAATGTGTTTTTTTTTTTGAAAAGTGTCTTTTTCCCTTCATTTTCAGTCTTTTTATAGTGATTATATTAAGGAATTCAGTTCTCAATGTGACTGATTTGATGGATTGGCTGTCAGAGACGTGATTGATGTGATGTTAACATTCCCTTATCCTTCGAAGGTTGTGGTCTCCTGACCTTCTCCGTTCTAAGTTCGCGTATGGACAAGGTTCGGAGGGTGGGACACGTGGCGGTCCACTGACTAGTGGGTTTGAAGGCTAGGACACGTGACAGTCTACTGACAGGTGGCTCTCAATCATTGGGGACAAAGTGGCTAATCTAAAGGTACCATCAATAATAAAACCCAAATAAATCGAAGAACGGAGAATAAAGTAGCAGAGAAGAGTTTTACATGAGAAAGAGAGAGAATTTTTTTTAGTGAAAATTGTTAAAAATTATTGACAAAATTGTTTTTAGCCACATATGAAAAAAATAATTGTTTATAGCTAATTTGAAAAGAAAATAACATGAATACCTTCAACTACCTACTGACTAGACAATTACAAAAAGCCCTGAAATAGTGAAAATTACCTGAAAAAATCCATTAAAAATTACTGAAAAACTCATTTTATACATTAAAATAAAAACATTTTTTTCTTTCTTGCTTGCGCCGACTTTAACCCCTTTTTTATATTTTTTTTTCCTTCTATAGCAGCAACTCTTTTTTTTTTTTTGTCACTTTTTTTTTTGTCATTTTCATTAAAACTAGTTACACACCTTTATTTTTCAGACACCCATCATCTTATCTTTACCAACTCTATTATATCAACAAAATCAAAACTTAGAGGTAATTTTATAGAATTTGTTGTACTTTATTTAGAATGTATTTTATGAATTTTTTAAGTTTTTTTTATTTTATTTGTATATTGTATTTGATTTGTGGCTGAAAGAATTTGGGTGATATTAGGGTTTATTTTTGTAAAATTTTAATGGTTATGTAATAAATTAGTGAAAAGTTAGTGAAACGTTAGTTAGTGAAAGATTTGTTAGTAAAATGTAGGTTAGTGAAACGTTTGGTAATAATATTGGTTAGTGAAATATTGACTAGTGAAATGTTTGTTAGTGAAATGTTGGTTACTGAAATATAGATTAGTGAAATGTAGATTAATGAAATGTAGGTGAGTGAAATGTATGTTAATAAAATGTAGATTAGTAAAATATTAGTTAGTGAAATATTGTTTAGTTAAATATTGTTTAGTGAAATGTAAGCTAGTGAAATGTATGTTCGTGAAATATATATTCGTGAAATATTTAAGATATAATTATTTTCAGTGAAATATTGTTACTGAAATGTTTTGAGTAAAACGTTATCAGTGAAATTCACTTTTATTAATGTTTTTGTGAAATGTTGTATCTTCTAAATATTTGTCTCTTATTTCAGTAAATGAATACCTGTAGACTTCTACTAAAATGGACAATGGGATGGTCTAGATTATGTTGGTGGTTCACCGGTTGGGGTACTGATTTCTAAAAAGTTGAAACTTACAGGGTTGGTTGAGTTGATACATCGAAAGTTTAACATTGTCAGTACACGGTATGACATAGACAACAGTACGATCGCTTAAAGATTGAATTCTCAATCTTTCACTAACATACATTTCACTAACCTACATTTGACTAACTAACATTTAACTAACCAACATTCCAATAACCAACATTTCACTAACCAATATTATTACCAAATGTTTCACTAACCTACATTTCACTAACAAATCTTTCACTAGCTAACTTTTCACTAACATATTCCATAACCATTAAAATTTCACAAAAATAAACCCTAATATCACCCAAATTCTTTCAACCACAAATCAAATACAATATACAAATAAAATAAAAAATAAAAAACTTAAAAAATCCATAAAATACATTCTAAATAAAATACAAAAAATTCTATAAAATTATCTCTAAGTTTTAATTTTGTTGATATAATTGAGTTGGTAAAGACAAGATGATGGGTGTCTGAAAAATAAAGGTGTGTAATTAGTTTTAATAAAAAAGACAAAAAAAAGAAGTGACAAAAAAAAAAGAAGGAAAAAAATATAAAAAAAAAAAGGATTAAAGCCGGCACAAAGAAAGAAGAAAAAAATGTTTTTGTTATAATATACAAAATGGGTTTTTTATTAATTTTTAATGGATTTTTTTTTTTTTTAAATTTTTCAGAATCTGTTTATAATTATTCAGTTAGTGGGTGGTTGAAAAATATTTATGTTATTATTTTTTAAAATGGCTAAAAATAATTATTTTTTTATTTTACACTAAAAATAATTATTTTTATAATTTTTTTTGTCACTTTTAATTTTGTCCCTTCTCTTTGTCTGTCTGTCTAAGACCCCATTTACAAAGCAAAAAAAAAACACACACACACACACACACACATATATATATATATATATAGGCACTTGCCAATTAAATCTTACCTAGGGATGGCCAAGGTTCCGGAACCGGCGGTTCCGGTTCCAAATTTGAAGCAACCAGAACCGGGACCGGGGAGGTCCCGGTTCCGGTCCCGGTTCCGGTTCCGGTCGGAACCGGGGAGGAACCGCCGGTTCCGGTTCCTCCCCGGTTCTTTGGAACCGGCGGTTCAACCGCCGGTTCCAAACCGGCAGTTCTAAAAAAATAAAATAAAAAATTATAAAAATTAATTAATTAAAATTAAATAAAATTAAAATTTATAAATTAATTAATAAAAAAATTTAAATGTATAAATAAAATGTTTCATTTGTTCAACTTCAATAAGAAATTTATTACGATAATAATAATATCATAAATGATAAAACTATAAAATTGAAAAGAATAAAATAAATAAATAAGAAATTAGAGCTTGCACTTAATTTTACCTCAATTAAGCTGCCTACGTATCCTCTAGGAGGAATCAAAGCCCACGTAGTTCTTTTACCTTTTATGTTCCGGAGGTGATCAATCGTCGCTTGTTCCTTCGGTAGCCGTTGTATCATCGTTGGTGTCGAAAAAGTCATTATCGTCGGATACGGATCCAATTCTTGCTGCCGGTAGGAGGCCTTGGTCCAGTCGTCAACACAGACCTGAATCTGTATTGAGTCAGGACTAAGCAATGCCCGTCTTTCATCGAGAACATTGCCACATGCACTAAATTCCTGTTCGACTGCCACAGTCGAGACAGGGGTTCCAAAAATTTGCTTGGCAATGAGGGCCAAAATTGGAAAGTTAGTTTCGTGTTCCCTCCACCAATGTAGGATGTTAAAGTCTTCGCTGTCCAAAAATTCAAAAGAGGTGTTTACGTAAAGATCCACCTCTGAAACATAGGTTGATGAAGACGAAGAACTCCCCTGTGCCCTTGATTTTTTGGACAACACACTTGACCCTAACTTCCTTAATGAGGGAAAGCGAGAACGAGAATGACTACTTCCGCTTGCAGTCGGTTGCTGAACATTAATGTTCAGCGAGGGACCGTAGACAGAACGGTATTCGTCATACAATGAATAAAATAATTGTCTAACATTATTATATAAAGCACTAATATCTACGTTGTGTAGCCCTAGAGATTGATAATAAAGTGTTAAATATTCATATAAACTATCAAATTTACACCTAGGGTCAAAAACTGAAGTAACAGTATAAATCGAAGGAATGTCCCTATAATAATTTAACCATCTATCTCTCATTGCAGCAACACATGCAAATAGTTCTATTACTTGTACACATTCATTAAGTGCATCTACAATATTAATGGCTTCACATAAAAATAAATGCGAAGTTGGATAATATATACCGGATAAAAAGGTGGTTGCATCATGAAAAACTTTTAAAAGCATGCAAATTTTAGTACAAACATCCCAATGATGAGCATACAAATTAACGCTACTAACATTATGCTGCATAAATCTAACTAATAATTCTCTATAATCATAGCTTTCACAAAGTAATTTATATGTGGAGTTCCAACGAGTTGGAACATCACGGGAAAACCTAATTGGATGTTTCCCGTTAGATTTACAATACCTAGCCCATTGTTTCATAGTGCTAGGATGTTTCCACAAAAAGTATAGGGCATCCCTAATTGGTGTAATCCATTCTTGAAGTGTTTGCAAACCATGTTGTACACATATATTTAAAACATGGCAAACACATCTTTGATGAAAAAATCTGCCGCCAGAGTAGGGTTGACACAATTGAATTAATTGTGGAACGGCGGCAGTGTTGTTTGCAGCGTTATCAAAACCAATTGCAAAAATTTTACTTTCAATACAATATTCTTCAAAAATAATTTTCATTAATTTGTAAATATTATCGGCAGTATGTGTGTCGTCAAAAACTCTAAATGCAAGAATTCGTTTTTGCAATTCCCATGATTGATCAACATAATGGCAAGTAAGTCCTAAGTATGAATGTTTTTGCCAATGATCGCTTCAGATATCGGCACAAACAGACACACGACCCATATAATTTTAAAAATATCTAACTAATGCTTTTTTTTCTTTTTTATAAAGGTCACACATGGTACGTTTTAATGTGGTCCTAGGTACTCTACATGCAGCGGGATTTAAAGCATTATGACAATATTTTAAAAAACCAGTTTTTTCGCCAAAACTAAAAGGAAGATGTTCAGTCTCTACCATTCTTGCTAGTTGTTCCCTATTATTTACATCACTATATTTAAATAAAGGATGGTTAGGAGATGTGTACCTGAAATTTGGTATTGTCCTCGGCTACGCTCATGCTCAGCTTCGACTGGATGCTTGGTGTTGATGTGCTTCCAGTACGTCCCGTACCCTCCGGATTTGTTCCACTTAAACTCTTTATTGTAATAGTTGCAAGTGACCACAACTTCCCCCGATTCCTTTTCCACCCTCCTCATATGAACTTTAAAAAGTTCAGATTTGTACTTTATCAAATCTGGCTGTGGACCTTGTACGGTTTCACTTGGGGGTGGAGGGGGAGGGTTTTCACAAGAGGGACCAGGGGCCCCAGACCCAGAGAGATGGGGATGAGAATATTGAGGAGTAAAATTAGGAGGAGTATCATTACCAAATATTACCTCCTCAAATTGTCTATGTTGTAGGTACTCATCGAAATTTGCTTCTAGGCCAGCGGTACGGCGACTTTACACTTCTCCAGCATTTAAATCTGGTAGCTGCTCAATGTCTCTACCGGAAACGGACCTTCTGGAAACGGATCGTCGGCCTCCAGAAATAGACGGTCTTGATTGTGATGCCATTATAAATTTATAATGGTAAAAAAATACAATTTAAATAAATAAAAAAAAAATTGCAGTATTGAAAAACAAGAACAAGATTAAGAATTAACTGAATGAAACTTTGAGAGAATTAAATAAAAATTGAGAGAATGAGAGAAATATTAAGAGAATGAAAGAATGAGATTGAGAGAAAATGGTGTGAATTGAATTGAAGATGAGTGGGGTTTATATAGTTTTTTGGATTGGGGAAAAAATAATATTTTTTAAAATTTAGGGGCCTAAAATGTAATTTTGCAAGGGTACAAATTGTAATTTTGCACCTAAGTAGCTGTTGACAACGGCTCCTGTGGCAGCAACCTGACATTCTTCCTGTGTGTGGCCGTTGGGCAACGGCCACACACACATTTTAATATGTTTTTTTTTAATTTATATTTTTAAATTAAAAAAAAAAAAAAAAACCGTTAGGAACCGGAACCGCCGGAATCGGGCGGTTCCTTGAACTGCCGGTTCCGAACCGGCGGTTCCGATTCAATTATTTAAGTTAACCGGAACCGGGACCTTAGGTCCCGGTTCCGATTTTCGGTTCCGAAACCGGTTTTTAACCGGAACCGTCGGTTCCGGTTAAAAACCGCCGGTTCGGTTCGAAACCGAACCGGGGACCATGCCTATTCTTACCATAAAAATTCATACACATATAAAGTAATGTATTTTCAAAATAGTGACACGTGTACGGTGATAATTCACCGATATTACAACAGAAATTTTATTCTTTTTGAGCATCAAAGTTTCGATGCAACTATTTACATTTAAGATTTGCCTTGACACATGCTCCATGTTCGAATGGTAACCATCCAAGGTGGTACGTGTCTTTTTCTTTTTTTTTTAAAGGAAAGCAGGTATGTGTCCTTGAAAAGTAAAAACTCTAATTAAGAAATAAAAATTAGAAGTCACAGGTCTGATTTCTTCTCAGAGAAGGCAGTGATAGGCATGAAAGTTTTCAAAACAAAACAAATTACGTTGGTTAATGGGAATATAGGAGAATTTTCTTGAAAGGCGTTCTTTTTCTTTTTTTTTTGGATTTTGTAAACAATATTTTATAAAAAAAATGCTATATATATATATTTAAATTTTATCTTAATTTATTAATAATTATCAAGACTTATCGAGATTAATTACTAAATGTATAATAGAAATTAAATTCTACCACTAAAATAGGAAAGAGGTGTACTAATCACTTGAACTATAAGTATATGTGCATGACTCTTTATAAACTTATTCATCTTATTTGAAATAAAGAATAATTTATAATCTTATAAAATATAGTTTCACATTTAAAACGGAATTTTAAATTTGTTTAGACCGTGTCAATTAAGTTGAATTCTTTTTTTATTATTCCATATTTGTGCAAGAAAGATTCTTGTTCTTTTTTTTTTTTCAATAGATATTTTGTATGCTCCGGGCAATTTTATGTATATGTTTTTAAGTAGACAACTTTAATTTTTAATATAATTATTTAAATAAAAATATCAAACCACTTCATAATCAATTACTATAAAATATTTATTTCACTCTCTCTCCTCTTTTATTTTACTATTAAAAAGTCATAATTTTTAATACAATTATTTTTTATAAAAAATAATAAAATTATGGACTATTATTTCTAAAAAAGTTTTTAGATGGAGGAATCCATCTCCATAATCTCAAAAAAAAAAATTGTTATATCAATTTCATATTTAGATAGCATAATTATATTGGAGAGCATTGTTTTTTAACCTAATTATTTATTCAGTCTGTACAAGAAATTCTACTCAAATATTTAATAGCACAATGTTGATTCTCTTATAATTATCATATCATTTATGATAAAATTTAAGTAGTATTCTATTATTAGTAAAATAAATACACTAAATTAATTGGATCAACAAATCATCTTTGTAATTAATATTACAATACATATATAATAAAATTACCCATTAAGTATATGTAAGTAACATATTTTATTTGGAAATACATTTTTTCCTTTTTTTTTTTTTTCTTTGAAGGGGGTTATAATTACAAGATTAATCACTAAATGTGCAGCTCAGATATTTACTCTCATAATTGGAGACATTTACTCTCATAACGAGAGACATCTACTTCCATAATAATGGGGAGAAAACTACCCACACATACCGATAAATGTGCAGGGTGGAAATTGAACCCTGAAGCACTTGAGATTTTTTTTTTCCTTATTAAAACTCATGTCAAGATTGTGATTGATAATTAATTAACAAAAAAAAAACTCAATCAAAACCATAAAATCTTTATTTAATATAAACAACATGTTATCATTTGTATCTAATATAAAAAAAAAATCCAAATTGATTATTTATTACAACTCTTGAACATTATCCTTATTTCTTAAAGATATCAATCTCATGGTAAGGTGTCTTAATTTGAAAAGTTCAAGTCAACTATTTTATTTTATTTATTATTATTATTATTATTATTTGAACTTATAGAAAATAAGTTGAATTCGCAATCTCAACTATATTAAAAATATATTTACAAACACTATGTGTTTAACACCGCTTAAATCAACTATTTATAAAAATTCATTTTCAGTTAATTAAATATAATCTCATCAACATTTGTAAGTTGTAGCCCTCTACTTGTAATTTTACTTTCTTCATTTATTTTATTTTTGAAGGAATTTTCTTCATTTAGTAGTTAAAAAATAATCACAATATAAAACACTTGGCAATAAATCCGAAAAAATACAAAATTTAAATAATAAGAATAACAAAAATATTCCGAATAAAAGAAAAGTCTACGTAGGAGAAAAAGAAACCGCTAAAAGACAAGAAGAGGAAGCAGCATGACATGACAATCTAACCAAATCCAACGATTTCCTCTCCTCTGACAAACCTCGTAAAATTAGTTGTTCTCTTTCAATTTTTGTCTTCAAAAACAAAAACTATCCTTTAAAACCCCTCCAGTTTCTCATACAATCATAGAGATCCTGAAAATGAAGGCATGCAATTATTTCTTGTTTTTCCAGTTACCTATTTTTTTTTTTCTGGGAAAACATTAAAGCTCAACAATCAGCATGTATATTAATATACGTTTTTTTTTTTTTCCTGTTATTGCAGAGAATAGACTTTTCAATCCAAAATCTCCAAATCCAAGTTCTCTTGGTTGCAGTTTCTCTTTTTGCATGTTCTTTCGCTCTAAAGGTTTGTTCTTCATTTCCACAAAATTGTCATATGATAATTGCTCTCATCTTTCTTCAAACGCGGTTCCTTATGTCTATGGTTTGACAGATTGGAGAGACTTGTTCATCCAATAGTGTCTGCGACTCCGGGTTGACGTGCCAAACATGCCCTGTTAGTGGCAACACCCGACCCAGATGTGCCCGGATCCAACCATTGAACCCCACATCCAAGGTAAGTTTCATTCTCAGGTATTAATTAAATTTATTGCATTGATTCTGATTTTTTATTTGGCTGCTGCATGTGGGTTTGGTTTCGGTTTAGGTGAAAGGTTTGGCATTTAACAAGTACTCGTGGTTGACAACTCACAACTCGTACGCTCGTGCCGGAGCAAAATCATCAACTGGATCGATCGTTATATCTCCGAGGAACCAGGATGACTCGGTAACCGATCAACTTAAAGTAAGATACCACCTTCTGGGTTCTCTTGAATTTTTGTCAATGGTTACCCACTCTGTTTTCGTTTTTGCTTTTGTTTCTTGTTTTGGTAAAGCTTTCTCTTTTGTTTGTGAAATGTAAAGCGCAACAGTATGTTTGGTTGGTGGTGTGGGTGCCAGTGAAAAGTATTGAAGGCCTACTCAGGCTTAGCTGTCCTTTGGCTGTCCTTTGATTGAAAAATAAGATTTTTAGCAGATTAGTTGTGTCTTTTAGATTAGAAAACTAGATTTGAGAAAGCTAATCAAACCCAATAATTGCACATTAATTTATAATGCAGTTTCTGTTTATTTTAAGTTTATTTAACATTTTCAATAATTTTGACCCACTCATTGGACATTTTCCACCATTCGTTCTCTACTTCTTTGGTTTGAATAATTTTCCTTTCAAAACCAGAAAAGTAAACGCTTTTACGCTTTCTACGATGGGAAAAAGTCTGCTTAATCTATATGTAGATTTTCATATTGTGACAAGTAAAATTTTTTCTTTTTCAAAAAATAAGATATTGCTTTTAGATAAAGAAAATTAATGGAGAATGATTAATGTTGCTAAACCCACTTAACCATGCTTAATTGAGTTTTTGTGTTTGTAAAAATTGATCAAGGTTCAAGTTATTATAAATGTTCAGCTTAGACTTGTATTCTCTTGTAGAATGGAGTTCGAGGGCTTATGCTCGGATATGTATGACTTCAACAATGACATTTGGCTATGTCACTCCACCGGTGGTAAATGTTTCAATTTCACAGCATTTGTAAGTGCATCCTCATCGTTTTTAATGTTGCTTGATTGTACCTGCATTTTTATTAATTAAAGGCGATGTCCTCTTTTTAATATAATGTCGCAATTATTTTAATTTCTTCCAGCAACCAGCCATTAACGTGCTTAAAGAGATCCAAACGTTTCTGGAATCAAACCCGGCTGAGATTGTCACCATTTTTATAGAGGATTACGTGACGTCCACTCAAGGCTTGTCAAGGGTTTTTAATGCATCTGGTCTAAATAAATACTGGTTTCCTTTATCAAGCATGCCCAAGAGTGGCGAAGATTGGCCAACGGTGGATAATATGGTTAAGGAGAATCAGCGTTTGGTGGTGTTCACCTCTAAAAAAGACAAAGAAGCTTCCGAGGGAATTGCTTACCAGTGGAAATATGTAGTAGAAAGCCAGTGTGAGTTTTATCTTCAAAACCTGTCAAAATTTGTTGTTACATAGTAAAAGAAGTAGCTAATGCAACTAATGAGTTTGGATTCCAAGCATCAGTTCTTAGATATTATAGATGGAATGAAAATGACTTTCTCTTGCTAGATTGCCTCATCATTTCGTGGAATTTTTCTCGAGATTAGAAAATGTCCTAGTTCAGTTTGGACCAAGTAGTATCTTCGTCAATTTTCCTGCATACCAAAATTTACAATTAGTTGTACTTGATCATATATTTTGCTCGGATGTTAAGAGCCATTTTTGATAATGTGCTGGAACTGCAGATGGAGATGAGGGGATGGTTGCTGGTTCATGTCCAAATCGGGACGAATCTCCTCCCTTGAACACAAAAACAATATCGCTGATTCTTCAGAACTACTTTCCCACTAATCCCAATTTAACAAAAGCTTGCTTGGACAATTCAGCTCCGCTAACTAAGATAATGAACACTTGCTATGAAGCATCTGGCAAACGGTGGCCAAACTTCATTGCTGTTGATTTTTACAAGGTATTTCGTGTTGTTCTGCATCTTTTATACCCTTTTATTATAGTCTTTTATTTAATCCAGCCCGGAACAAGTAATTTAAAGCACAAAAAACTGGTTGAAGATTCTTCGGTAACTTTATTGAGTTGTCGTTGCAGTTGAGTGATGGTGGAGGAGCCCCAGAAGCCATTGATCAAGCAAATGGTCATCTTACTTGTGGATGTGACAATATAGCATATTGCAAGGTTTGTTATTAAAATTATCCACCGAAGGCAATACCTTTATGATTGCAAAATTTGGAGATGTGTTGAAATCATTTTTACCTTAGTGTTGTTATTGTATCAAGAAGTCAGTAGAGTAGCACCTCACTTAGTCTGCCGATTTCTACTCTAGTTACCCATCTGCTTGATATCACCTTCAATTTTAATGTCATGTTCTGGTGCTATATTGTCTTTGCAAGATTAAATCAATCTGTTGATACATGCAGTAATTTTAGTCAATATTATTAATAAAGAGAATTTAAAATTTTCTTGTAGCTTGACCTGAGATTTATTGTATGGGCAGGAAAATGCGAAGTTTGGTACATGTGATGTCCCTTCAATTGCTCCACCACCACCTGCCGCTCTAGAAACCTCTACTTCGGAAAATCCTAGCAATGCTGGTTATATGGATAGAAGGCCTGTTTTACAATGGTTGTTCGGCACATTTTTGGCCTCGACTCTGGTATTGTGGTGAAATTGTTAACAATTGCTTGTTTATATAAAGTTTTATTTTTTGAACAACACGGGATCACCAGTTGATTTGTAAGAGCTCTTTCATGCAACCTTGCATAGGTTTTTACGAAGCTTTCAATTCCTAGACTAGCCAATGAATCCAATGTTCGAAATTTTCTGCTGAAGAAAAAAATCATTTCTTGATGTGATTTCATCTTATATATTTCTCCCTTATATAAAGTTAAAACATGTCAATGAACATACTGTCTAGTAACTCTAGTTTAGATGATTGAGGGAACAAACAAGGGCCTTGTGTACGGAGGCTTAAAGGCCTCAGTTGCAAATTGCAATGAAGATCATGTGCTTGTGCCAATAGTCAGAGAAACTCTGATCTTGTAAGCTCTTGGGGCTGTCTTATTTAATATTCTCTGTATTTACACATTAGTCATCCAAGCGTAAACCGTTGGTCCACCATTTGTGTGAATTATGCAAAATTGTCAAATTCAAACAATAATAAATGAGAAAGTTGAGCCCTGGCCAAGACAGCTTCTGTGACTGAGATGAGAATGGCCAAGTATCACATCTTCAAATTATTACTGCTTAAAATAGACACTAGCTTTCGCCATCTCCAATAAATATCAAATTGGTGTAATTTGGTGTTTCAACTAGCACCAAATCTCAACTTTAAAAAAAAAATATTTGTTATATTGTTTCAAAAAAAATATTTGCTATATTGTTACGAAATAATACACTAAATTTTTTAATTTTTATAAATTTCTCATTTCACTCTCTTTTACTTAGTTCAAACAAATTGTATTCCTCTTATATTTTTTTTATCAATTTAATATATTTATAAAATTTAATAAATAATAAAATTTATAAATTAAAATATTATAAAAAATATATCATTTGAAAGATCTCGTCGAGATTTTTAAAATAAACACAATATTATATATATAATTTATTTATTAATTATAAATAATTTATATATGTAATACATTATTATTTAATAATTATTTATAGCATAAACTCATTTTTTAATAATTATTATATAAAAATTCAGTAATATAATAAAAATAATAATATTAAAATTAAGTGAAATTAAATATTATTCAAAATTAAACTATAAAATACACGATAACAAAGACAAGGAGGTTCACCTTACGCTTCGTAATGCATTAATTGAACATTTGTGGGAGCAATATAGTAATTCATAAAATTAGATATGAAAATGTTTATGAGTTTTAATAATTGAACATTAAAGCTCTCTGCATCTTGAGGGCTTGCTAATGGTGTGTTTATTAAATTACATAATTAACTATTTTAGAATAATATTTTTATGTTAAAAAAATTAATTAATTTGTACAAATTATCAAATAAAAATTAATTCATATTATATAAATAATAGAATATTTTTTAAAAATACTCTTTACACTAATTTGGTATTAAATATATGTAAAAAAAAAGTTGGTATAAATATATTCATTAAATATGATTTTTTTTTAACACCAAATTTGGTGTTTTTGCACCAACTTGGTGCTCCATTCCAACTCCTAAAAAAAAACATTTGGTGTTGCAACCATTCGTAACAGATTTGGTGCGGTAATGTAGCAACACCAAATGTTTTTAGTTTGTTGTTAATTTTCATTTTGTCCTCCACTTAAATAAATTTTATTTTTTTTATATTATTTTATTAATTTAATTTATAAAATTTAATAAATAATAAATTTTATAAATTAAAATATTATAAATTAAAATATCCTTAAAAAATATATATCTTCAAAATGAATATGATATTATATATATATATATATAATTTATTTAATCCATTAATTTATTTATTTAAGGATTATGAGTTATGAATTTAAATTTTAAGTTTGATGGTTACTTAATATGATATCAATGTCAATTTAATTAAACATTCTGGACTCAGAATCCCATCACAGGACTGCATCATGTTCTTCTTAAGGAGTGAAGTTGATGCGTGTCAATGTCATGAGTTGCAATTTTTAAAACACCATTAACGCATGGCTGCTTGCGAAAGCGACTCTTCAGCGAACGCAATGTCAACATCTGGTAGTAGAAAAGAAACCAAAAGTGCATGAATAAAGTGGCTTTTATGGTAGCACCAAACCAACCCAAAATAATGAGGAGTGAGCCTCCACTTGACTCTACCTAAGGCCAAAACCAGCAACTATCATCAATGTAGGGTTCCTATTTTTCAATAAAAGGAAACATCCCCAGCTGCTCTGGGTAATCAAGGTCGGACCAACAAGCCATGTTACATTGCTACTGGGGGACCCCATTCAATGATAAAATGACCCAATCCCTCCAAACTAAAACATTGACATCGAAGCTTGGTTCATCAAACATGTTGGTTGCATCATGTTGAATGCGATCAAACTGAAAAAATTTCCACCTTTATCTCTTCTTGATCTACAATAATAGTAATCTCGACAGTGCAGTATTGTGAAACCCAACTATATACATAATTAACTTGTAATGTATAATAATGTCCATTTCAGCAAACAACGCGAGTCTGAATTACACGAGAAGCCTCTGGCTCAAAGTTTCCCTCACAATAGGCATGAATTGAGACTTTTGAATTGAATTCTCTCATGAAGGTATAGAGCATGGCTACAGAAGGCACGAATAATATACTGCAGCAATTGTTAAAGCCACAAAAATAGATAGTGCAAGTCGCATTTGCATTGGCCAGCTCATAAGTGGACCAACCTGCAATGCATAATGTTGAATCCATAAGGAAGTTGACAAGTTATCAATGGTTTTCTTCTTGGAATTCTTGATGTTGTTGTCTTGCCTCGTTGGCATGCACTTCAGTTTGACACCTATTATCATCTCCTGATTCTGTCACTGGCTTCTCTACTAACCCATGCTTTGGACTGCCACGGTCTGTGCTTCTCGTCTCCCTTCCAGCTCTATGATCCTGGAACAGGTTGTTTATCAGTCACATCATAGGGTCAAAAATTGTATTCCTAACGAGAAAAGATTCAAGTGATAGCTTCCTTTTGGCTTTTTTACATTTACTTGTAGGGTTGTAAACTGCAATAGATTACAGGAAACATGGAGAGCAGAGGGAATAGGCAAAATTTATTTTAAATGTCAGTGTGGAAAGACCACTGGCAACCTCTATCATCGTATGTTAGCAACAGAATTGGGATATGAGTTATGAACTACAACTCCTGCTCAAAAGCTAATTGACTCTTTCATAAATTTACCATTTCCATTGGATGTTTCCAGTTCGGCAAGGACTAATAATATTTAGAAAGCTATTCCCTATCGACTAAAAGAAACATTGTTATGCTAGGTGTCATGACTTATTTGATCATTTCAAATTGCTGACATGTTCCTACTGTGTGAAAACTTGTAAGCAGAATTAGATACATACATCTTTGTAGGGAGACTCTTGAGCTTCAAGCATATGAACAATATGTCCCATTTTTGGTCGCTTCAGTGCATTTGGGTCCACACATCGCAAAGCTACAAGAAGCACCCGCTTCAACGACCTTGAAGTAGGCTTCTCAGGCAGCTTGGGATCCAGCACTCCTTCTGCATTCTTTTCGGTAACCATTTTCTTAAGCCAATCAACTAAGTTCACCTGCAAAATCCTTGACAATTAATAAAATGCAACATGAATGAGCAGAAAAGGAAAGAAGAAAGCCTTAAGGAAGATTGACATATAATCCACAAAACATGTTAGTAATTCACTGCAAACCTCTTCTGGAGGACGATTATAATCAACCGGGTTCCTTCCAGAAATTACTTCCATAATAAGAATTCCAAAACTATAAATGTCACTTCTTTCATTTAACATTCCCGTACTTGCATATTCGGGAGCCACATAACTACAGACAAAGAAAAACTATTACTTCCTCTTTTACAGACACAAGCATGATATACACGCAAAAAATGGAGACAGAAAAGTCCTACAAACCCAAACGTTCCCATCACACGGGTTGTGATGTAGCTATGCTCTGACTCTAGGAGTTTGGCAAGGCCAAAGTCTGAAACCTTGGAATTCCACTGCTTGTCAAGTAATATGTTGCTTGATT
The DNA here is from genome assembly GCA_003430845.1 of Xanthoceras sorbifolium. NCBI lineage: Eukaryota > Viridiplantae > Streptophyta > Magnoliopsida > Sapindales > Sapindaceae > Xanthoceras > Xanthoceras sorbifolium. Next base: position 23,595,193 of record CM010609.1, read on the forward strand.
TTACATCGCGGTGAACAACTTTGGGTTCAAGCCCCTCGTGGAGATAACTTAACCTGCATACATAGCTAAGTTGTGAATGTAGAACAATGACACAGACTCGAGACAAGAGATGAAAAATGAAATTGAAATGTGTAAGCTGAAATGAATAATTAATTTGCATAATAGTACCCTTTTGCCGTTCCTAGGATAATATTCATTCGAATCTCCCAAGTAAGAGGACTGCAAGGCCCTACATCCCCATGAATCCATTGTTCCAAATTTCCGTTATTCACATATTCATATATGAGCATCCTATATCATAAGGAAACAAGTAGCCATCAGTAATATTAAGCTTACACCCAGTAAACCACTTCGATTAAGTTTATCTACCTGATATTGTCTTCAACAATGCATTTACAAACTCTAATCTACAAAAATAAACTTCAAATAAAAACAGCTAGGCCAATTAGGCAAAAGCAGAGTACCTATGAGCTCCCTCAGCACAGTAGCCGAGCAATCTCACTAAATTCTTATGCCGAACTCGTCCAATTGCTTCCACTTCAACCTTGAACTCTCTCTCAGCTTGTCCCCTATCAGTTGGAAAACATTTCATTTATCAATTTATATAACACAGCAACCAACCGACACTCAAATGGATACATAAAAGATGATAAATTTAAACAAATCATTATCTCAAACATGAATATTGAATGATCTGACCAGATTAACATAAATTACAATCTAAAGGAATTGTGAATAATTGAAAGTTTCAATGCAATACCTGTTATTTAGCAAGTTTTTGACCGCTACCTTGGTGTTGTCCTCCAAAACACCATAATAAACAATCCCATATCCACCTTCACCAATCACATTCTCATCAGCAAAGCCATTTGTTGAAAGCTCAAGCTCTCTCAAAGTATACCAATGACCCCACCCCAAATGCGATACCTCAGGCACAACCGTAGCCACTTGATCACCACCACCACCGCCACCGCCACATGCACGTCCCTCGCCACTCCCATTCCCTGGATATAAAATTCTATGATCTTTGCCGATCTCAACCTGAATCTTGTGATACCCAGTTGGGCTTTCTTCTTCCAGAGGCAGAAGCAGCGCCTGCCTCTCTGTGCCCGTCACTGGATCGGGCACCGGATACGATTCGGGTTGGATTCTGACTTCTTGAATGTCTTTGGAGACGATGGGTATTGCTGGGTCCTTCACCGTAGGAAGAGAAGAAGAAGGTTTCTTGTTGTGTTTGGTTTTGACACGTTTTGAAGTGAACCAGATAGAGATGAGGAAGAGGAGCAGCACAAAAGCTGCTCCTAGACAGACACCAAGAACTACCCATAAACGCAGACCAAAGATTGAGGTTGGCTTCGATAGTTGGTCAGTCATGGAAACCTGGTTTTCTGCGGTCAGATGACTCCACAAACAAGTTGATTTAGATTATATGAACAGTCGTACACACACATATACAACACAGGTCAGGTGCTTTAGCAAAAAAATATAAACACATCGTTTGAAAGAATCAGTGTATAGTATAGATATAGTGTTATCAATAGACAGAGAGAGAGAGAGAGAGAGAGTGAAGAAGAAACTAAACTAGCAGCAGCTGGCATGATGATGAAACTTTTATTCACTTTATGCTGTTACTTCTTGATGTGGAGAGTGGAGTTGAGTTCATGTTAACTGGGTTACTGTTTTTAGAAACCACTATTTAACTAAGTTACAAAAAAAATTAAAATTAAAATTAAAACAGAATTAAACTAGAAATAGTAATTAGTTGAAAACATGGCTAAATAACCAAACTTTTCGGATACCAGTCTTGACTTTGATTATATAACCATTGCATGAATATTATTAAGACTGATTTTTATTTTATATTTTTTTTTTCACGAAGAAAATTTATCACAAAATACTACTTTGAAGTTGCATGTGTCTTGGAATTGTGATATTATTTGGAGGAATTGTAGGAAGAGAAATTTAAACTGGCTGTTGTGATTGAATTTTAAGTTAATATATAATAAACAAAGTGATTTCCAATAATTTCCTTCAAAATTTTATTTGACTGATCCGGAACTTTTACAAATTAAATAGGTGTCGTGGGGTTTTGTTGAAGATAACAAACTGCAATAGTGCCAATACTGCATTCTAATAATTTTTTTAATTTTTTTTTTCAAAGTTTCTCATACAATAAAGGGAAAAAAACTATCCACACATGCTGGTATGTGTATGGTGGAAATTGAACCCCTTACCATTGAGGTGGGAGGGAGGCGCACTAACCACTTTACTACAAGTAGATGTGCCACATTATATTAATTGAACTACTCGATTATGCACTACAGATCAGCAGAACACGCATATAATATTTACTATTTTTTTTTTGTTTAATCCCTATTTCTCATTCTAAATTTTAGGATTCCTATAAACAAAAAATCGAGAAGGAAAAAATAAATTGCCGTATTATTATTATCTTTTTAATCTTGTCCCTACTATATATATATATATATTGTGATGTATCACAAGCAGTGATGACAACTCAAACTTGAGACATTTATAGACTGAATGAACGTCCTTGTCATCCAGCTACATTTGACGATAATTTCTCCCATATTATTTTAATTATACAAATATGTATGCTTTGCATAGAATTATAGTTTAATTGTATTCAATATGGAATCAATAATTTTGGTTATTAACAATTAATCAATAGGGTGAAAGTTTGAAGGGTTCGTTTGTTTTTTTTCCACTTAATAAGGATCTAAAATTAAACCCCATAAATAATTTTTTTTCATTTTTTTTAAGTGATTAAATATTTAAAAATATTTTTAAAAACAACTTAAAAGAAAAAAAGAAAAAAAAATTCTGATTTTTCACTTAATATTATCTATAAGATATTTTTTTTCTAAAAATATTCTTTTAAAAATAATATATTTTTAATTTATCATAATTTTATGTAATAAAATTTTCTTTATTGCCTTTGCCACTGCTTATTGAATTTGAAATTTGCTCACATGAGAATTGAGGAGGTAGAAAATTTGTAATTCTATAAGATTTATTTACATATACAAATTTATATATGTGGCATGACCTATTAGATAAGTGTATATACGTACACCCAAAACAAATGTTAAAATGAGGTTACGACAAAGGCTGAACGTTGGAAAAATATTTTTGAAGTGTTGTGTATTGTTTGGTTGTTATCAAGCACGCCTATTTAAAACTCTATGGTTAGATTTTGGATTTGTTTTGTTCATTTCTTTTTTTATAGAGTTGTTGTTGCACATCCAATTATCGATGTCGATGGAGCTGTAGTTGTTGGATTTTGGACCCATCAGATTGGCGTCTTACTTTATTTGCAGCACAATAATGGAGCCTCAACATTTTCACCGAAGATATTATGCTAAAAATAACAACTAAATAATTAGGAATGGCTATAGTATTGAAACCGGCAGTTCTGATTGTTCTAGGTGGGAGTACCGGTTTTGGAATCAGCGGTTCCACACCGATTTTAATTTCGAATTCAATTCCCAAAACTGGTGGTTTCATACTAGTTCCGAATAAGGTTCCCGAAACTGATTTTATTTTTTTTTTAAATTTTTTTTTAAAAAAATTTAGCCTAATAATAATGTTGTTGTTGGACCATATAACCGCTGAGACTTATTATATTATTTTTTAAAAAATTAGAACCGAAACCGAATCGGAACCAGTAATTCCATCGATTCTGAAAACTGACAATTCTGATTTTAAAAAAACTAGAACCAAAATTAGAACCGTCCAATTCTAATTAAGAACCAAACCGTGGCCATCTTTACAAATAATACTATTGTCGCCAGTTTGTTTTTTCCATAATCTATCCCAATTATTGAGATAACTTTATATGCAGGATTTTATATGTTCTTTTTATATAGAATCTACAATTTATATCGATGTAAATAAAAAATTTATATGAAAAATATAAAAACTCCCGTACATACTAATTATTAAGATATATATATATATAAAACTTTATTTAGTGTAAGTTAGAAATGATAATATCTGAGGAGTGAAAATTTATTATTTAGTTTTTATATTTACTGTTTTTAATGTAAGGCAATACATTATATTTTATGGCAACGTGATTTATAATTGTTGTGATTTTCTCAATGTACATACATTTAGTTATGAATTGAAAAATAACATTTATTTTTTTAATTTTATAATCAAGTGATTAATCAAATCAAATGATTAACAACTATATCATAACATTTAATAAGATAACATAGAAAATGGTGATTTTTTTTTTTTCATTTTTCCTCATTTCCTCGATCAATATAGATGGGTATCCCATGCCAACATAAAATAAAAGTACATAAAAGGTGGAGCCGACGATATTTGTGTTGAATTTGGACCCCACCAAATACACACTTTTGTTTTGTCGACTAGCTTAAAAAACTTGAAAGCTGTTCCTTTTGACATCTTTACATAATTAAGTGAATTCTTTGTCTTGTTAATTAAAATAAGTGCTTTTTAAAAGTAGTGGGAATCATAGTGAGGGAGGAATATTACCATTGATTGTCTTGGAAAATCAAAAGAAAATAGTCCTCAACAACACTTTTCCTTTACTTGAGAGTTGACGCCGGAATTAATAATACATACGACGAGAGATATTTATTTTTATATAATAATTAGATAAAAAAATATAATTACTAATAAATATGCATAATAAGATTTAAATTTTTATTAGTAATATAAATTAAAAATATATATATCACTTAAAATATAAATAAATATACTTTATTTCTCACATTTGTTAGGTTAGATTTATAATAAAAAATTAAATTACCTAGATAAAAGGGTGTTACGTTGATACTGTTTACACTTAAAAAAAAAATTATTTAACTTATTAATATTTTAGATTTAAATTGTCACATTACAACTAAAATATTAATTTTTTTTATTTTATATTATCTTGCAGTCTTGCATAATAAAGGCAGCAAGCAAGAAGAAGATATTTTAGACTAATTCCAACAACAATAGTAATATTATGTGGGTTTTTTTTACCAACTTTTATATAAATGATTTGAAATTATATATATATATATAATTTTGGGTAGCAAAGAGGGCTAAAAGACCGCCCCAACAAACACAAAAGAGCTAAGAGCCTAGGGCAAATTTGCCTAGCAACAGTAAAACCCAAACAATCATCAAGAAACAAGTTAACAATACTAGCAGAAGGGTCCTTAAAAAACTGAACCTCCAAATTTAAACCTTGCCCCAAGTTAGCAAGCCCATCTGCAGTTCTATTCAACTCTCTGTAACCATGCTGCACCAAGCAAATCCAGCATCCCTTGATCAGCGTCTTGCAGCTTTCCAAGAGATTAAAGAGAGGATGGTCCTTAGAATAGCCAAAGAGAATAAGATCAACAGCAGATTTAGAATCTGATTCAACAATAATTCTTCTATAACCAGCATTCCAAGCAATCTTAAGGCCTTCAAAAATGCCCCAAAACTCAGCTTCCAAAATACTGCCCTTGCCTTTGTTAATAGCAAATCCACCCAACCAGTTCTTCTGAAAATCACGAAGCACACCACCAGAAGAAATAATACTCGAAGCCTTACACCTGCTACCATCCACATTCAACTTAATCCAACCTTCTTCAGGCAGACACCAAGCCAACAAAATGCTAGCATTCACCGAATCATTGTTCTTAGGGTAATTAGTATTTAGCCAATCTTTCAAATATTTAACAATCACAATTTTAGGATGGAGAGGAGGAACAAAACTATCCTAAAAAATAGCTTTACATCTTCATTTCCAGATAAACCAAATAGTGATAGCAAACAGGAGATAGCTAGGCCCTAAGTCAGCAATGACTATTATTTTTCAAATTAGCCATCAACCAATCATCCAAAACATGGACAGTTTAACAAAAAGGTTCCAGAAATCTGTCTAAGACTATCCCAAATAAAACCAGACATAGAACAACCACGTAGGAGATAGTTAATATCTTTATAGATCCCCTCACACTTAGGACAAGAAACAGAATCAGATAAACCTCTAATATTTCTCTGAAGATTAGTGAGGATCTTATCATGGAGGAGCATCCATAAGAAGCATTGAATCTTAGGAGGCATACGAAGTTGCCAGATAAAGTTCCAGCACCAAGAGGACTCAACTGCAGAATGATCCACAAGATTCAAGTTCATAGGCTGATTTAACAGAAAACTCCCCATTAGTGTTCCCACCCCAAATGGCTCTATTATCTTCCACAATGTTAAGCCCTGCTCGAATACTCTTAATAATATTAACAATATTCAAGAGTAAAACAGAATGAAGTTTACAAAGATTCCAGTCATCATCAACAAGATAGAATGCAAACCTTTTCAGCTCTGAAACTGTCATCAACAAGAATGATAGCATACTGCTGAAAGAGGTCTTATACCTGGCACCTAGTTATCCAGTCAGGACTTTGTTTTATTACCACATCCAATGCGCCAAATCAGCCATTTGGAAAGAAGTTTAGCCCGAGAAAGAATACCCATCCAAGTACTAGAAGTGGGGCCTTTCTGACTCAGGCCATCATCTACCAAAAAACCCTATTAAAATATTTTTGCTGAATTATCTGATTCCACAGCCCTTCTTTGTTCTTCAAAAGCCGCCAGCCAGCCAGCCTTCACAAAGAGGGCTTGATTCATAATATTCATTTTTTTAATACCCAAACCTCCCCTAGACTTAGGCAAACAAACAGTATCTCAATTCACCATATGAATCTTATTATTGGCACTAGTATGACCCCATAAAAAAATTATATTAAGCTGATCTAATTTATTACAGACTTCACTAGGGAGCTTGACAGATTGCATGGCATAAATAGGTAAAGTCCGATGAGACCGACTTGATAAGAGTAGTTCTCCCAGCAAGAGACAACTATAGTACTCTTCCAAGAAGCTAGGCGGCCTTGGGTTTTTTCAATGATTTCCTTGTATGTTTGATTGATAATTCTGTCATGTATAAGCGGGACACCTAGATACTTCCCCAAGTTGCTGGTAAGAGGGGACTCACAAATGTTGGCTATATCTCTAGCGAGGGAGCCAGACACATTAGGGGAACAAAAAACTTTAGACTTTCTGAAAACTGATCTCCTGGCCTGAAATATCGCAGAACAAATCTATGCAGCTCTTCATCACAGTAGCCTGCTAAACCGTAGCCTTACCAAACAAAATAAGATCGTCAGCAAAAAACAAATGAGAGATCAAAGGTCCCCCTCTCGATATTCTAATGGCTTTCCAGAGACCCTCTTCAACTTTATGATTAATAAGATCTGAGAGCTTTTCCATGCAAATGACAAACAAGTATGGAGATAAGGGGTCCCCTTGTCTAATCCCACATTTAAGGAGGAAGTCACAAGTAGTCTCTCTATTAAGCACAACCCTATAACGAACACTGGACACACAATGCATAATTAACTTGCCAATGTTTCCCACAATGCTGGTCTCAGTTAGGACTTGTTGAATAAACTTCCACTGCAACCTATCATAGGGCTTGGCAAAATCAATTTTCCAGGCAAAAAATCCTCATTTTCCTTTCATAGATTTAAACTTATGAAGGGCTTCATGTGCTACCACGATATTGTCCTAAATTTGCCTTCTAGGGACAAAAGCAACCTGGTTAGGACTAATGAATTTAGGTAGCAAGGGCTTGAGTCTCTGGACAATAGTCTTACTAACAACCTTGAAGGTAGTATTACAAAGACTGATTGGCCTAAGATGAGTCATGTCTAGAGGACTAGCGATCTTAGGAATGAAAGTAATAAGAGTCTCGTTAATCCCATCAGGTAGCTTCTCTATAGCAAAACAGTAAACAAACATATTAATAAGATCTCTATTGCAGATGTGCCAATACTTCTGGAAGAAAATAGCAGGAAAACCATCAGGCCCAAGAGCTTTAAGCCCTCAAATACCAAACAAGCTAAACCTCACTTCCTCCTCCTTGGCATTCGAATTTAGGGAATTGAATTCCTCATCAGAAACTCTATACCCCCTTCCAGGCAACTCACAATAATCAGCACCGACAAGGTCTTTCAGAAAACAAATCCTGAAAATAATTAACAGCCACCTCTTTCATGAGATTCTTCTCAAAAACCCACTCACCATCATTTCTTCTTAAACCTTCCAGCTTGTTACACCTTCTACGAATAAGAGTGGATAAATGAAAAAAATCTAGTATTCTTGTCTCCTTCTTTCAACCGAGAATTCTTAGACTTTTGCAACAAAAAAATCTCTTCTTGCTCAAGTAACCTGCCATAATCCTCAAGAAGCCGTCCCTCAACAGCCGAGAGTCTAGCATTGAAGTTCCTGCTAAGACTATCTTGGACACTTTGGATTCTCACAAGTAGTTTCCTCTTATTGTGAAAAAGGCAACCAAAATTCTCCTTATTCCAAACTTTAAGCAAATCAGGAAACTGCCTGGCTTTTTCAGTAATGCAACCAGTCTGATTTCCCCACTTCAAACTCACAAAATCAGCAAAATCTCTATGCTTAAGTCACATCGCCTCAAACCTAAAAGGTTTCAAATTACTCTCCGGGATATGATTACTATGAAGCTGCAGCAGTAACGGGTAGTGGTCAAACATGATCCTGGGAAGATGCTTGATAAAGCCTTCAAGGAACCTCAGTCTCCACTCTAAAGAACACACAACCCTATCAAGCCTCACCTAGAAATTATATATTTGTTTTGCACAACAAGTGATTTTACCCAAATAAATTTAATCACTATCTTGACATGTGATATGGGATAATTCTATCAAATACACTAATGGTTCGTTTGTTTTATGAGATTGGAAATGATTGGGCTATTTTTAAGCCCAATCATTTGTTTGTTATATACATGAGATTGATTTTTTCTAATCTTATACACAAAATTATTTGCCCTGGAAGCATTTTTTTTATACTTTTTTAATATTAAATTTATATAAAATATAAAAATATAAATATATATTTTTTAAAAAGTAATTTTTAATTAAATTTAATTTAAATCTTTTAATTTTTTTAAAAAATTAATTTTATATAATTTTACACTTATCAATCTCACATCATATAACCATAAGACATAATTATACTTTATTCAATTTTATATTATACCAAATAAAATATGAGACTTGATATTCCGATACTTTTATACCTTTTTAACTTTTTTATATTTTATTTATAATTAATTTTAAAATATTTAATTTAATTATTAAAATATTTAATTTAATTTAGATTTATTTTAAATAATTTTAGTTTAATTATATAATATTTTAAAATAATTTTATTTTATATGAAATTAATTTAATCAAATATGATTTTATCCAATCTCATTGTATACTCAAATAAGGGATAATACTATTTTTAGTATTATCCATACTACATCAAACACATCACAATATTAATTAGTCCAATCTAATCTAATTCAATTTTATCTCATAAAAATAGTCCAATCCAATCATGTACACCAAATGCACCTTAACAAAACTAACAATAAAAATATATATTTATTTTAACAATCTCATAAAAGAGCTAGTGGTGTAGTAGAGATTACATTCGTGACAAAGCCATTACTCTCTCAATGCTAACAAATTCCAAAGTAAAATTTTTCCCAATAAATTGGAAAACTATGAGAATTATGTTTTAATTTTTTAATAAAATATATATTTTTTATTACTTTCAATTTTTATACACTTATATTTAAGGGGAGCCATAATTTCGTTGCAGTACAATGACAAATGATTCCTTCATATTGTTATGATAAAATCAGACATGGCCACGGTTCGGTTCGAACCGAACCGGCAGTTTTGAACCGGAACCTTAGGTTCCGGTTCAAAACCGGTTCCGAAACCTTAGGTTCCGGTTCAAAACCGGTTCCGGAACCGGGATCCGGAATCGGGACAGTCGGTCCCGGTTCCGGTTTCCCCAAAAAAATAACCGGAACCGCCGGTTTGGAACCGCCCGGTTCGGGCAGTTCCGGTTCGATTACGGTTTTTTTTTTTTTTTTAAAGAAAAAAAAAAAAACGAATTTAAAAAAATTTGGCCGTTGGCCACAGTGTGTGACTGTGGCCAACGGCCATCTGCTGCCACTCCAGGTGGCAGCAATGTAGCCCTTTACGTAAAATTACCAAAACACCCCCTAGAAAATTACAAGTTAACCCATAAAATTTTAAAAATATTAATTTTTCCCCAATCTAAAAAACTATATAAACCCCATCAATTCTCCAATTCAATTACACAAATTCTCTCATTCTCTCAATATTTCTCTCATCTCTAATTCTCTCAATATTTTTCTAATTCTCTCATTCTCTCAATCTTGCTATTATTTTTCACTACTTCAATTGTTTTCATTATTTGTTTAAACACATTATTTTATAAATTTATAATGGCATCACCATCAAGGCCATCTATTTCCGGAGGTCGAAAATCTAATTCCCGAGGTCGAAGATCTATTTCCGGAGGCCGAAGGTCCGTTTCCAACAGAAACGCTGAGCAAAATGAGGAGGTACCGGATTTAAATGTTCAAGAAGTGCAAAGTCGCCCTTTCCCAGAATCCAACAACGATCGCAATTTTGCTGAATACCTGCAAGAAAGAGAAAGAGAATTTGAGGAGGTAATTTTTGGTAATGAAACTCCTATTAATTTTAATCCTGATCATTCTCATCCTTCTTCTGGCGGTGGTCCCTCCTCTGCTTCAAACCTCCCAAATCCAATTCCAAGTGAAACCGTACAATTGCCGCAGGGGCAGCCAGATTTGTCAAAGTACAAATCTGAACTTTTTAAAGTTCATATGAAGAGGGTGGAGAGGGATGGTTTAGTTATAGTGGTTTGCAATTATTGTTCCAAAGATTTTAAATGGAACAAATCCGGAGGGTACGGGACGTATTGGAAGCATATCAACAGCAAACATCCAGCCGAAGCTCACCATCAGCGAGGACAACACCAAATTGGAAGGTACACATCCCCTAACCATCCTTTATTTAAATATACTGATCAAAATAATAGGGACCAATTAGCAAGAATGGTAGCGACTGAACATCTCCCCTTTAGTTTTGGGGAAAAAACTGGCTTTTTAAAATACTGTCATAATGCTTTAAATCCTGCTGCATGTAGAGTACCTAGGACCACATTAAAACGTACTATGTGTGATATTTATAAAAAAGAAAAAAAAGTTTTAGTAAAATATTTTCAAAATTATCCGGGTCGTGTGTCTGTTTGTGCCGATATCTGGAGTGATCATTGGCAAAAACATTCATACTTAGGACTCACTTGCCATTTCGTTGACCAATCATGGGATTTGCAAAAACGAATATTGGCATTTAGAGTTTTTGATGACACCCATACTGCTGATAATATTTATAAATTAATGAAAATTATTTTTGAAGAATATTGTATTGAGAGTAAAATTTTTGCAATTGGTTTTGATAATGCTGCAAATAATACTGCCGCCGTTCCACAATTAATTCAATTGTGTCAACCCTATTTTGGCGGCAGATTTTTTCATCAAAGATGTGTTTGCCATGTTTTAAATATATGTGTACAACATGGTTTGCAAACACTATATGAGTGGATTACACCAATTAGGGATGCTCTATACTATTTGTGGAAACATCCTAGCACTATGAAACAATGGGCTAGGTATTGTAAAGCTAACGGGAAACTTCCAATTAGGTTTTCCCGTGATGTTCCAACTCGTTGGAACTCCACTTATAAGTTGCTTTGTGAAAGCTACGAGTATAGAGAATTATTAGTTAGATTTATGCAGCATAATGTTAATACCATTAATTTATATGAACACCATTGGGATGTTTGTACAAAAATTTGCATACTTTTAAAAGTTTTTCATGATGCAACAACTTCTTTATCCGGTATATATTATCCAACTTCACATTTATTTTTATTTGAAGCCCTTAATATTGTAGGTGCACTTAATGAATGTTCACAAATAAATGAATTAGTTCCGTGTGTTTATGCAATGCGAGAAAGATGGATAAACTATTATAGGGACATTCCTGTAATTTATACTCTTGCATCAGTTTTTGACCCTAGGAATAAATTTAATAGTTTATATGAATTTTTTACACTTTATTAACAATCTCTAGGGATAATGGACATAGATATTAGTGGTTTATATAATAATGTTAGGAATTTATTTTATTCAATGTATGACGAATATCGTTCTGTTTACGGTCCCTCGTTGAACATTAATGTTCAACAATCGGAACCAAGCGGAAGCGGTAGTACTAGTCATTCGCGCTTTCCCTCCACATTAAGGAAGTTAGGGGCAAGCGTGTTTACCAAAAAAGCAAGGACGTCGGCGAGTTCGTCTTCATCCACCTATGTTTCAGAGGTTGATGTTTACATAAACACCTCCTTTGAGTTTTTGGACACCCCAGACTTTAACGTCCTGCAGTGGTGGAGGGAGCACGCAACTAACTTTCCAATTTTGGCCATCATTGCCAAACAAATTTTTGGAACCCCTGTCTCGACCGTCACCGTCGAACAGGAATTTAGTGCAGGTGGCAATGTTCTGGACGAGAGACGAGCATTGCTCAGTCCTGACTCAATACAGATCCAGGTCTGTGTTGACGACTGGACCAAGGCCACATACCGGCAGCAAGAATTGGATCTAGTGTCCGACGACAATGACTTTTTCGACACTAACGATGATACAACGGCAACCGAAGGAACAAGCGACGATTGATCACATTCGAAACATAACAGGTAAAAGAACTACGTGGGCTTTGATTCCTCCTAGAGGATACGTAGGCAGCTTAATTGAGGTAAAATTAAGTGCAAGCCCTAATTTTTTATTTATTTATTTAATTTTATAGTTTTATAATATTATTAAAATTTTATTTTAATTTTATATATTTAATTTTTTTATTAATTTATTTTTAATTTTTATTTTCTAATTTTTTTTTATTTTGCCGGTTCCGGCGGTTTGGAACTGGCGGTTGAACCGCCGGTTCCAAAAAAACCGTGGAGGAACCGAACCAGGCGGTTCCTCCCGGTTCCAACCGGAACCGGGACCTCCCCGTTCCAACCGGAACCGGGACCTCCCCGGTCCCGGTTCCGGTTGATGAAAATTTGGAACCGGAACCGGAGGTTCCGGAACCGGAACCGCCGGTCCGGTTCCTTTGGCCATGCCTAGATAAAATTACACTCACCATATCATAATAATTGTTAATAACATTTGAGAAGTGAAGCAAACGTAAAGGCATCATGATTTTATATATCCTTTTAAATTAACTATACAATTTTAACAATTAAAATAAAATTTTTTAAAGCAAAAATTATTGAAAATTTATATACTTTAAATTAATGTATTAATAATTAAAATAAATTTTAGAATAAAAATACTATTAATAATTTAATAAAAATTGAGGTGAATCGATATATTCATAACTTCTAATTTCATAATAATAAGAAGGTTCTGCACCATCGGATCATTGCTACTAAATAGGCAATTAATTATTGAACAAATTATTATTATTATTTAAATTGAACAAATCTAAAACACTAAAACAGGCAATTAATTATTGCACAATCATATAATTTGGGTATCCAATGAGACCTGGAACAGATACACGTGGCACATGTAGCTTCAGTGAACGCGAAAAACAACTTTGGCGCCAAAATCCACACATTTTCCCGCTATTGTTATCCTTCAAACACATATCGCCTCTCTCTCACTCACACACACCCCAAAACCCTAGAAAGAGAAAACGCAAAACAAATTTACAGAGAGATCTAGCCATCCAGATGACGGACGAGCAGCCAATAGAGGTTGGCCGGCGTCGAGGCCGAGGAGCAGAAGCATCGGCTCGAGCGGAAGCCTTGGAAAGGCTCAAGGCTCTCCGACAAGGCGGTCGCAGATCCAGAGAATCCGGTGGATATGACATCAAGCTGGAGAACCCTATATACGACACGGTGGAGGAGGATGAGTACGACGCTCTGGTGGCGCGCCGTCGTGAGGAGGCGCTTGGGTTTATTGTGGACGACGACGGCCTTGGCTACGGCGACGAGGGCCAAGAAGAAGATTGGTCCATTGCCGGCGTCCATTCGTCGTCTGATGACGAATTATCGGTAGCTCAAAAATCGATTAAGAAAAAGAGAGTTGAAAAGAAGGAAAAGAAGGAAAACGGTCAACATGTAAAGCGATCGAATCCTTCGCTGACGGCTGCGGCCGCTATGATGGGGAAACAGAGATTGTCGGCGATGTTAACGTCTACGGCAATGTTTAAAAAAGGTAAGGACGATAAAGTTAAAGAATGTGAGAGTGTTGTTGATGAGGTTATAGCGGAATTTGCTCCCGATGATGCTGACCGTGAGAGGCGTAGAAGGACGCCTTTAGTTTCAGTTCCGATCAATGTTACAAGTTCTGTTCCGGTGAATTCTGTTAAGAGTGAGAGTCAGATAGTTTTAAGTGCGCCTAATTTAGTACAAAAACAAAATTGTGACGTGGTAATGGATTCTGTACAAGAACAAAATTTGGACGCGGTTGAGGAAAAGTGTTTGATTAAGGAATCCGAAAGAGTCGAAATTGGAGTGTGAAGCAAGTGCAGAATCCATTAAAATAGATGCTATTCAAGTGAAAGAGGAAGTGAAGGAGGACTGTTATAAACTGAATGCAAAGATTAATACCGAAGAGAAGGATCCTGCATTCAGCGCGAGTGCTGGATGGAAGGCGGTGATTAGTGGTAACGTAGCAGATGAGGTGAAAAATGGTTCGAATACAGACGAGCAGTCAGATTTTGAGGTGGATGGCGATGGTTCGCTGCCTTTTTACATACTTGATGCTCACGAGCAGTTTTCTGGGGCTAATATGGGAACCGTCTATCTCTTTGGGAAGGTAATGTGACAATTTAGTTTGATGTTGTTGTGGATTTCATGCTATGTGATTAGGCACTGATACAAGAATATTTCTAGTTTATGGATTTAAAATTTTATGTTTATGATATTTTGCTGTGGTTTAATATAATTGGCGGTTAGAAGCAGCCACTGTTCAAGTAGACAAATAGGTAGCATGAGAAGACTGAGTGGCTTAATGCCCTTTTACTCTCTATTTGTGCTACCTGCTGTTTTTTTTACGAACCTTGTACCTATGATAATATCACTAAATCAATATAATAGACACATAAGAGTGCCAAACAGTGAAAACATAATTCAGCAAGGTTTTCTTTTCTTTTTATGTTTTAACCTTTAGGCTGATAACAATCATAACGTGAATAATTTATTTTTATGTTTCTCGCTTTATCAATCTTATAATAGGTCAATGTTATCATTTCTTATGTTATGACTCAAGTTCATGCGATTCTGTTAATTCGTTTGGCTGGTGCAGTCATCTTCTTTATTGTGCATTACATCATATTAATTTAAAATTCTTATGCAAAATTATTTCATATAATGCTGACCCATCTCAGCAACCTCATATCTGTAAAATCACTTGGAACTTTGAAATGTTCTTTCTTGTCTGGCTTACAGTTCCCGTTGTGGGTTATGGTTTCTCTTAGAACCATCCTTTGTTGATCGTCTGACACACAATTTCTGATGACACAACACTCTATCAAGTACTTGCACTTATTTAGTTCACTCATTGCCCTTTAGAAGTTTCTGGTCTATGAAGGTATTTCTCCGAAAATAGAGAAAGATTGTTGATTTAGGGATATCGACATGCTTTTAACTCTAACTAGTCCATTTCTTCTCTGTCTTGATAAGTTCAGTTAACTTTTTATTAAGAAGCATCTATTTGTGCTTTGGCATGTTTTTAATAGTTTATTGCTTGGTATAATTGTTGTAAAATCAAGTTTAAACAATTACCATTGATGATTGGCATCTGTTATTGCTATAAAGGTCAAAGCAGGAAGTACATATCACAGTTGCTGTGTGGTTGTTAAGAACATGCACAGATGTGTCTATGCAATTCCAAATGGTTCTCTATTTAACACCGATGAGATTATGAAGCTTGAGAAAGATGCTGAAGAGTCTCGTATTTCTCCCACAGCTTTCAGGACAAAGCTTCAAGTAAGTGTATCTCTGTATGTATGCACAGATGAACAAATAAATTGTCCTCTTTGTCTGCTCTTTTCCTTGTATTCTTTTGTTGTCGTTATTGATGCTTTATTGTTGTTTTGTTTACTATAGGACATGGCTTTAGGATTGAAAAATGAAATGGCAAAACAGTTGCTGAAACTCAATGTTTCAACTTTTAGCATGACACCCGTCAAGGTTGGCAGGCTTATCCTTTCATGTCAAATTAATAGATTTTCTTGCTACTTTCTATGCGCATTCCATGGAGTCATATACCGAGTTCATTTTATTCACATGATTGTTGGACTATACAGAGGAGATATGCGTTTGAAAGATCTGATATACCTGGTGGGGAGAATTATATGCTCAAGATCAATTATCCACTCAAGGTATATCACTAAACCTGTGAATCATATCGATGAGGTAGTTTGAACCATTGCATTATATGGTAAATCATTCTGTAATTGATTATGCATATACTTATTTTCTTGATTTACAAGTTTGAGAAGTTACTGTTCTTAAACTTGACTGTGAAGCAACGACACAAATTTCTGCTTTGAAAAGTATCTACGCTTGCATATATACATACATACATACATATATATATATATATATGAAGACTTTTTTGACTCTGTCCTTATGATAATCACTATGCAGGACCCGCCACTTCCAGCAGACCTAAAAGGAGAAACTTTCTGTGCTCTGCTTGGAACTCATACCAGGTAAAAGTAGTTATGGTGGGTTTCTAACCTCTGTATCTTATCAATAGAGCAAAAATTGAGTTGATGTTTTTCGTAACCAACAAGATTGATCTAATAGTTATATCCTCAATATTCTGCATATGACATGTCCGTAGAAGTAGGAATACGAGATTATTATATTTAGCCGGCAATATAATGTTCAATGCATATGTTTTTGGAGAAAAGAAAGAAATACTGACTATTGTAACCATATGCAGCGCCTTGGAACTTTTCCTTGTTAAAAGGAAGATAAAGGGACCTTCTTGGCTATCAGTTTCCAACTTTTCTAGCTGTCCTGCTCCTCAAAGGGTGAGATTACCAAATCTGAGTATCTTCTGTCACTTTAATTATGCCTATGAAGTCGTTTATACTTATTTGAAATTTCAATCACTGCTTACTCTTGCACAGGTGAGCTGGTGTAAATTTGAGATTATTGTTGACTCTTCGAAAGACGTACGGGTTTCATCTTCCTCAAAGAATGCAAGTAGAAATTCCTCCAGTTATCGTTACAGCAATTAATTTGAAAACTATTATAAATGAGAAGCAAGATGTAAATGAAATTGTCTCTGCATCTGTCATCACCTGTCACAAGGCTAAGGTTTGTTTAACAAATCCTTGTAGGCAATGCTGCTTTCACATTTGGCACATAGTTTGGGTATCTTTCTAATGCATGACATGAGCAATGTTGCTTTTGATGTTGATTGATATTCTTAATTGAGTATGAGTTCATTTTGCAAAATAAGTAAATATCAATTAGCAGTTTTTGATGTTACATTTGAGGATATAATATTATGTTTGATATTAAAAACATGTTTTACATTGGTCATGGTGTTGTACATGTCTTGTTAGAATTGGATACATTTTTCAGTTAAGTTGAGTCATGTCTTTTTATATTAACCTCATTTCAAGCCTGAATAACGTTTCTTTTGTTTTGATGACTAGATGGATGATATTATAAAAAGATTCCCAAATGACTAATATAATTGTTCTTTAGTAACAGCAATGAGAAACAAGTGCACTTTCAGAGTGATTAATATATACCATACAAATTGTCATTTTTACTAAAATGAGCTACTACTTGTGCTCTTTTGCCTTTCAGATTGATACCCCCATGTTGGCCTCAGAATGGAAGAAACCTGGTGTGCTGAGTCATTTTACTGTAGTCCGCAAGCTTGATGGAGGCATATTTCCAATGGGATTCAACAAAGAGGCAACAGATAGAAACTCAAAAGCTGGTTCAAATGTTTTATGCTCTGAAAGCAGGCAAGTTTAGTTGTATATCTTGTTTTTCTTCAAAATTTCATTTTCTCCTTACAGTTGTTCATCTCTGCATGAATGCAATTTAGTTGCTTTCAGTGAAGTATGTTTCTACATTATTTTGCAGTGAGAGAGCTTTGTTAAACCGTTTGATGATTGAATTATACAAGTTGGACAGCGATGTTCTTGTTGGACATAATATATCTGGGTTTGACCTGGATGTACTCCTCCACAGAGCCCAGGTGAGAAAAAAATATGTAGTCCTAATCTATCAAATAAGGGTAATCTGTATATTGTCTGACAAAATTAAGTAAATCTTCTGGCAAATATTTTATTAATAAATTATGATGATAATTGAATCTTAAAATAAGGACATGAACTTCGTATGCTGATGATGCAGTTCACTTGACACAATCTAGCGGATGATAATATTTAACAGACAGTAATATGCATTTTCTTTGCTTTATACCATTTCAAAATTTTAGCCCTTCCATAATATTGAAGTGAGATAGGAATGTACATGTGTAATTCTTTAATTAATCTTTTTTCATCTTGCATTCTCTAAAATGCTAGGTTCTGCTGCCATGCATATCAGGTGTACATATAATTAGTTGCCACATCTCTATAATGCTTGTTTATCCTTATTATGCAGGTTTGCAGGGTGCCAAGCAGCATGTGGTCCAAGATTGGTCGTCTCAAGCGTTCTGAAATGCCTAAGCTTACAAAAGGAAGAACCATTTTTGGTTCTGGAGCAAGTCCAGGGATCATGTCTTGCATTGCTGGTCGGCTCTTATGTGACACATACTTGTGTTCCCGTGACCTACTAAAAGAGGTATATCATTTAGCTGGTATTTTACACCCTGGGGGTATTAAATGGTAGTAGAATTGATATGCTTGCATTTTCTCCTATGATACTTCCAGGTTAGTTATTCTTTGACGCAACTCACAAAGACTCAGTTGAACAAAGACCGGAAGGAGATTGCCCCACATGATATTCCTAAAATGTTCCAAACATTGGAATCCTTGACGGAACTTGTAAGTTCTGTTGATTGCTTCTACTAGTTTGGTTTATCATTTTTGATATTGTGATAGCTGAGCTGTTGTAGGTTAGGATTGCAGCATGAATATTATATATATATATATTACATTCCATCCTACAATTAATTGCTTACTTTCTATTTTATTTGTTCCATAATTTGCCTATTATCAAAAGTCAAATTTCGTTTTTCAGCTTTCCATGTGATTTACTTAATGTCAGTTACTTCTTCCAATAACTAAGGTAAAGTAGATTAAGTACAAGAATGAGTGTAATTATAGGAAAATGAAATTCAAAAGGTGATAGATCGTTGCATTTGTAAATACCATTGTACAATGTGCATTTAGAAGGTGGTGCTCATTGTTGGATAGGAGTAGACTGGATAACTATATGTAGAAAGGAGAATCCTATTTTACGAGATGGTTCCTCATGTGTATTGTAAATGATAAATGATTTGAAAGCTTTTACTGTTTCTTTTGCAATCAAATTTTGTGACATTAATGATTATTATGGTCTTCCATGTTTGAAAATGATGGAGGTTGTCTTTGGTTTTCTCTATGGAATATGATGGAACAATTATCTAGTCGAAATGATATAATATTAAATATGATTCTCATGATGTTCGTAATACTTCCAGATTGAATGCGGTGAAACAGATGCATGGTTATCTATGGAGCTCATGTTTCATTTGAGCGTTCTTCCCCTCACGCGTCAGCTGACTAATATCAGTGGCAATCTTTGGGGAAAAACTCTTCAAGTGAGTTCTTGCTGTACTTTCCATATTATTCATTTTTCTTGTGCAACCTTTTCATTAACTTGACATATAATAATTGTATGTTTCAGGGTGCTAGGGCACAAAGAGTAGAGTATCTTCTATTGCATGCATTTCATGCAAAGAAATATATTGTCCCGGACAAGATTCCATCTCATGTTAAAGAAACAAAAATGACAAAGCGGAGAATAAGTCATGGTGTTGAGAATACTGAAGAATTAAATATTGATGGTGCAAACATTGAAAATGGTACTTCACGTGATGATCATGGAAAAGGCAAAAAGGGTCCTGCTTATGCTGGAGGATTGGTTTTGGAGCCAAAAAAGGGTTTATATGACAAATACATATTGCTTCTGGACTTCAATAGCCTTTACCCTTCTATCATTCAGGTAAAATAACATTGTAACCTCCTCGTAGCCTCTCTCACTCTCTTTTACATATAACATACACACAGACAAATAAGTACATGTGTACATAAGAGTGTGTGTGTAAGTGTATTGCTGAGTGATGCTAATTTCTACCTATTTGTATTGTTTCAATTTGCAACAATACTTGGTGAATTTCAGGAATACAATATCTGTTTCACGACTGTTGAAAGATCTTCGGATGGATTAGTTCCTCATTTACCATCTAGTAAAACAACTGGAGTTCTACCAGAGGTATGATATCTTTAGTTGAATCATTATTGGTCAGTTGTTTCGAGATAATGGAACTCAAGAAATGATTTTTACACCTTAGAATGATTTTTCTTTTTTTTTTTTAAATAATGATTTAGCTCTAATGTTATAACTTTTGACTTCTGATAAAATATTATAATTTTTGACTTATTATAAAATTATAGAAACGAGGAAAGATCATTGGAGGAGATGGTTGTCATTTAGTACTTTACTAATCTTGCAACATTACAAGCTCATTAAAGTTTTAAATTGGAGATGATTATGTTACACAGCTTGGTTACTGGCAGAAGGGATAAACCATTTGCAAATTTACAATCAACTAAATAAATTCTGAGAAGTTTGTTGAAACTTCTCCTGCGTGCTAAATATTCTTGCTACTTGTTTGAGTTACTGCTGCCATTGTCTACGTATTGACCTGTTTTGAACATGGAAATTTGTCTAGTGTTTTATTTCAGTTGTCCACTGATAGTATGTGAGCATGCTGATGCTACAAAATCGGTACCCTTTTCTTTTCCTTTCCCTTTTTGCAGTTGCTTAAAAATTTGGTTCAGAGGAGAAGAATGGTCAAGTCATGGATGAAGAATGCATCTGGTCTCAAGGTCCAGCAGCTTGACATTCAGCAGCAAGCATTAAAGCTCACTGCAAATAGGTATGTGTTTATAGTTCTTTATAATTATCTAATTTTATTTTAAGCACTGCAAGTACTGTCTTTACAACTATAGTTTTGTTTATTCTCACTTTATATGGCCGATATGTAATATGCAGTATGTATGGATGCCTTGGGTTTTCCAACTCAAGATTTTATGCAAAGCCTCTTGCAGAGCTTATAACACAACAAGTAAGAGAAGCATCTGTAACTTAGACTGACATTGGAAGTTGTCTTGGTCTCAAGTTTGACTGCCCTTGGCTTTAATATGAAATATTTCTTATCATTGAGCAAGTCACATGATTGTGCAGGGAAGAGAGATTCTACGAAGTACTGTTGATCTTGTTCAGAATAATTTAAACTTAGAGGTCATTTCTTGTACATTCAGATTTAGAATTATAAATAATCTTGTAACCGTATCTGCATTATCTTGCATGACTAGTTAATATATATATCTCTTGAAGGATGCATTTATTTTCTCTCTGGCAGGTAATCTATGGTGATACAGATTCAATTATGATTTACAGTGGACTAGATGACATTTCAAAAGCAAAAGCTATTGCAGGAAAAGTCATTCAGGAGGTGAGGTTATGGCTATGGACCTTGTATTAGTAGAAGAACTTTACCACATATTGCGTTTTACAAAATTTAAATTTGGCCTTACCTGATTTATTCTTTAAAGAGATTTAAATTATGTAAATTCCTTATCTTCTCTCCACTGCTTTAAGATGACCTGAGATCAGAGATTCAAAATTTACTATTCTTTTTGGTAACTTTCCCTTAGTTAAATTTAAATTCAAATGATTGTGTTAAAGTAAAGCACATATATCTTTGAATTGGGAACAATTATAACTCATTGCTTTTCAAAAGAGTTTCAAATATAGTTCTCGCAAGCATGTGCTCACTTAAGCTATGTTTCATTACCCTTTTAACTTAATATTTCTCTTCTGGTGCTATATGGAATGTAACTTTTGCTTTCTCCTTGTATTAGGTAAACAAGAAGTATAAGTGTCTAGAAATTGATCTAGATGGTTTATACAAGAGGATGCTACTACTTAAAAAGAAAAAATATGCAGCCGTCAAGGTGCAGTTCAAGGATGGAACATCATACGAGGTACTTCTAAATTATTTTTCCTATGATCCGTAAGAACTTCTCTGATTGAAAATTTGCATGTTGAACACTTGAGGACATGAAACTTATGTCTCCCATATCCAGCATATGTATGGACAGCTGTAGGAAAACGTACTTACATTTGCCTGAAATATTTGTAATAGTTTTGTAAACGTACTGAAATATTTGTAATATTTGTATAACTTTCATGGTTCTCTTAAGATACTTTCCTTGTCAAAAGTTTGGTGTGGGGCATGAGGACATAATACTTGTATCCACGTTTCCAACACCGTATGCACAATTATCAGAGAATTTAGTTTTCATGTTCCTTGACAATATAAAGTTTTGAGGGTGATCACAGGCTAGTATGCTACCAAGCTTGATAATATTTTTGTTCTCCATGGTTTTTCTATATGCAAACGTAGAGGTAATCATAGTTTAACATATATTTAATATTATATAGCCACAAACATAAACAGTTTAGCCATATCCCTGTGTATACGTTTCTGAGGGCTTTTGTGTTTGAGATCCTGTTCTGTATCCAGAAATCATAGTACTTATCTTTTGACTCATTTTAATTACTTTACTTGAGGTAATGGGATAACTCTAAAAATGCAGGTTATTGAACGTAAAGGTCTTGATATGGTTCGTCGTGATTGGAGCTTATTGTCAAAGGATGTGGGAGATTTCTGTCTAAGCCAAATATTGTCAGAAAGGTGTGCTGTATTCTACATTTGCCCCCAACATTACCTGGTTGATTTTGTACTAAGCTGAAAGTTCTGAGCATGTTTGAATTACTTATCAAGTAATCATATTTTGTATCTTTATCTCTTGTTCTCACAGGTCATGTGAAGCTGTTGTTGAATCAATACATAACTCTCTCATGAAGGTGAAGTCATTTTTTGCAAATTATTATTATTTTTTTTATAATTTTGCACTGTTTAAATTTATTCTTGCTTTAAAACTACACATATTGTTGCTGAGATGTTTAATTGATTCTTGAGCAATTATGCATATCTTACAGGTACAGGAGGATATGAGAAGTGGACAAGTAGTACTTGAGAAATATGTAATCACAAAGTCATTGACCAAACCACCTGAAGCTTACCCAGATGCCAAAAACCAACCGCATGTTCAAGTAAGCTTGATATACAACAATTAATCATTTTAATAATTAGAATTATCGTTAATCTTATGCAATTTCTTCCACCCTTTATCTAATCAAATGCATGAAATTTACTTCTGTGAGCTTTTTTTTCTCTAGGTGGCACTGAGATTGAAGCAAAGTGGTTACACTAGTGGTTGCTCTGCTGGTGATACAGTACCATATATAATCTGTTGCGAGCAGGTTTGAGTTGTAGTGATTTGTTATATGTTGAAGTCTGCAGTATCTGAAGTCCGAGTACAATGCCTTATGTTAAGATGCAACGTTCATTGTGCTTTTTTCTCTACTCTTCTTTTTTTGACAGGGGACAAGTTCGAGTAGTTCAACAGGAATTGCTCAGCGCGCTAGACATCCCGAAGAATTGAAAAGAAATGAGGGGAAGTGGATGATTGACATTGATTACTATTTGTCTCAACAGATTCATCCTGTAGTATCACGACTGTGTGCTTCAATTGAGGGTACAAGCCCAGAGCGTTTAGCTGATTGTTTAGGGCTTGACTCATCCAAGGTAAAAGCAGTCCCCTTCGCTAAATTTGACTTTAGATAATTTTTCCTATGTCTTCAATTTCTTATAATTTAAATTCTGGTTCCTTTTAGTTCCGAAGTAAATCAAGTGAAGCTATCAGCAATGATCCTTCTAGCTCCCTCTCGTTTGCTGTAGATGATGAGGAGAGGTAATGTTTCTTGTATTCAACTGCTGGGATTATGCCTTAGCTGTCAGGAATCTCTGTGTCCATGATTGCAGTACATTGTAGCTTTATTTTTGTGTCAAAGTACTCTATTTGGGGGAAACCTACACACTACTTGAATATGGTGAACAAATTTGTAATTGCATTTGATATTGCTTTAGTACTCTCCATACAAGAACACTTACTCTGTTCCGTTAATCTGGATCATTCATTATATTTTTTTTTCAAAGAAAACCTCTTAAATTGCAATAATTCCTGGTTTCTTCTATAACGTTCACACTATTTTCTGACTATTCGGGATATTGAACGTGGTATACTAGATTCACATGGTACCTTTCTCATGAAAAAGTAAACTAATGCATCGATGCATGTTGTGAATGGAATCACAGATATCGGGGTTGTGAGCCATTGATGTTATCTTGTCCCAGCTGCTCTACTACTTTTGACTGCGCAGCTGTCTTAAGTTCCGTTTGCATGTTAACCACTGAGAAGCCAACAAGGCCAGAAACAGAGTGCAATTTCTGGCGTATATTGCATTGCCCTAAATGCCCAGAAGAAGGTGACGTGGGTAGAATATCTCCTGGAATGATTGCCAATCAGGTATTAGTTTTACTTAGCCTTTGAGACTACTAAAATGCTACACTTCCCATCTTTTGCATCCTGTTGGCCTGTCAACAAAGCGCTTGCTTGCATGGTCAAATGTCAAGACAATCACATAGAAGTTCAGTCTTCCAGGAGCAAGAAATCATAGATGAGATGGTCTAGAATCATCAGATTAAAATATATTCTGCCATCTATGCAACCTTGTTCTGAGGCCTGCTTATAATGTCTTATGCATCATCACCCACTTGCCCATTACACTGCCTGAATTCATGCTCCGATATCTTCTAAAAAATGTTTACTTGACCGGACCCTTTCTCTGTTTGTCAGGTCAAAAGGCAAGTGGAGGGTTTTGTCTCAATGTATTACAAGGGCTTAATGATGGTAATCTATCTTTTGCAGAATTTAGCGTTCAGTAATTATGGATTCAGGACAATTACATAGTTTCAGGCACATTGAATTACAGGGTTAGAATTTAGTTTTATATTATCTTTGAATCTGATAGTCATTTTATATTGCTCAGTGTGATGATGAATCTTGCAAATACACCACCCGTAGTCTGAACCTGCGGCTGGTTGGTGATTCTGAGAGAGGGACGGTTTGTCCAAACTATCCTCGCTGTAACGGGTGTCTCATAAAAAAGGTTTTAATCAAAATCTCAGAGACCAATATATTTTCTTTTATCTAAAAATAATACTCGTCAATTTACTAAGAATTTGTGGATGTAATTCAACAGTACACAGAAGCAGATCTGTACAAGCAGCTTAGTTATTTCTGCTATGTGTTGGATACAGTACGCTGCATAGAGAAGGTTAGTTGACTTCATTTTGCACATTATTGTTATGATTAGTTGAGAATAAGGTCTTATGTTACATATTTGAGAATTAATCTCTCATTGTATTGTATTGAGAGGTGCAGATGGAGATAAATGCTAAAATACCACTGGAAAAAGAGTTGAGTAAGATTAGGCCGATGGTTGCTTTGGCCGCAGCAACAGTTCAAAGGATTAGGGATCAGTGTGGCTACGGGTGGGTGCAGCTGAATGACTTCGTCATGACTGTATGAATTCAGATCTATTTTCTGTATATTGTATTTGATTGATGTACATATGATTTGTTATACATTTTACTCTCTGATGAGATATACGAGTAAACTTTAGGCTCTATCGATGCCAGTACAGTTGTGAACAGCCTTTAATTTTGTTTAGTAGTAGAGTTAGCTTGTAATTTCCGTTACCGCTGTAAAGTAGCTGATAATTTTCCCCCAAAAGATGACTTCGCTTGTATCCTTGTCCTATGCACCGAACGCACCAGACTACTGTTGAGCTGCCCACTCTGTTTCCTTACTAGCTAACTTTTAGATGTTGAATTTAAATTGCAAAATCAGAGTGCTTAGTGTAAGTACTTACTCGATTTAACATTTTAAGTTTGTGAGAATTCAAACATTCTAATATATTCTCTCGCATACAAGATCAAAGAGTTTGTCATATTAACTAGACTTAAATGTAGACAGATTCAATGTAGAATATATTAAATATCAAATACAAATTTAGTCGCATGGAGGGATTTGAATTTAGACATGTCTAATTACACACTAGGCTATGATACCATAAATTATGTAAGGTAACCATTAGACTCGAATGTAAAACTTATTAACAGGCCGAAATAATAGCATTTGATCACCTCTAAGCTAACATTTCATTAAATGCACACTTTAATTTCCTATGAATTTGCATTATTTAGCAGAATGATTATTTGATTGCTTATAAAGTAGGAATAAACAAATTATTGTTCCTGAACAATAAATTACATAATAATATAAATTGAAAATGTGCATGTAATGATTATTTGAAGAAGCTCCTCCAATTCTGTTGGAATCATGACTTCAACTTTATATACTGCTCACTGCAATCTATTCTGCTCATCCTTATTGCAACTCCCCAACAGGTGCCTCATTGAGCCAAAGGAAATGAATGAAGTCGTACAATTTTGCACTTACACTCACCTGCTTGCCATTTTATGTAAAAATGATTTAATACTCTTGTTAACTGGTTTATTTGTAATTCTAATAACAGAATTTTGAGCAAGTTCTATTTCCAGTACCTTGTAGGGTGTTGGATTTAATCTTCTCATGTGATCTGGCCGCATTCTCTCTAGCTGTTTAATGCAACGCTCTCTAATGTCCTTGAGAGCTGGCAATTCTTCTCTTGGTTTACCTTCAAGATAAAAAAAAAAGAAAAGAAAAAAAAATTCAGTTTGAATATAGATTAGCCATCTGAGACAACCAAAGTACATGATGCTTTATATGGTGTTTTCCATTTTTAATAAAAAACTATTGATGACACTGATCAATCAAAGATGATATCTACAAGTAGCAATAAAAAAATGCACCAAAAGGTCAACAAAATTGTTGACTCTCAAGCTTTCTACACTGATAGTTGTTATCTCATTCTGACATCACAAATCCCTACCTGAGCTCCCAGGCCAGTAACACTTCAGAAGCTCTTCAACCTGCTGTGGCACCACATATGCTCTTTTGGATTCATTAAAAGGGTGACGACACAGAATCCGTTCTCCCACCTGCAAGTTTAAAATACAACAAATGAGGCCTTTCTGCTTATATCAATTAATACTTGTATAAACTCTGCTAAAAATCTCAGAAAAGGAAGCAGTGAAAGTGCATATTAACAATTAGGACATACAACAATAGTATTCTCTGTTTGATTCGAACCAGTAATTTTCCATGTTCTTCACTTTTCCTGAATAATATCTGAATTATGAGGTTTCCTAAATATATAATAAGGTTTGTCCGACAGAAATGACAAAACCATCTGAGAGAATATTTATTGTAATATAGCTCAAATATTAAAAAGCCTCAGGACTGCTGAGATTTAAATGCATATGTATTAAGATAGTATATGTAATAAAGTAGTCAACTAAGCAATTGTGGTCTTATCTCAGAATTCTTAGCTAGCACAGATTTTAAATTTGCTCCAAGAAATTGATCAGGTCAATATTCTAAATTTTCATTATTTTCCACTGCAAGTCATATGAAAATGCAACTTTACATGGATCAGAATTCCAATAGATATAACTACAAAGCAGACAATTACCTTTGGCGGTGGTTCATTTTCTCCTGTCATTATGTCCACTAGGGGGTAACCTTCTTTGCCATACAATCTGTAAGACCTTTTCTTACAGGGTATAGAGACCTAGTAACCAGAAATAGGAATAAGAATTACAAAATGATGGAGATATTAACAATAAGATTCTTGGCAGCATGTTCAAACCTTTGAAACATCTTCAGAAAGTTTGATGCGAGGCTGATTATTAATCTCAACAAGTTTGAAGACACAGCCTAACGCAGGTTGTGCATAGCAGGTAACCAGGTAGGTTCCTATTCCATATGCATCTACCTCATGACCCTTTGTTCCAAGGAAAATAAATAAATAAATAAATAAATTATACATCAAGCACCGATAAAATGTTTCTAACATAATAGAAGTGCACAAATAAACATATATGATCCTGAACACTTTATTCAGAAAAGCCTTTAATTTAAAGATTACCTGTTTGTTTAAAGCATCCAAAGTTTCTTCATTGAGATCATTACTTGCAGTAATACTCATCTTCTCAAAACCAGGCACTCTGCAATCTTTTTCAACAGCACGAAAGAACTTCCGAGCCTCACAAGACAAATATGCTAAATCACCAGAGTCAAGTCTAATGCCTCCTGCTTTATACCTGCATAGCACCTCATCTAAACTCAGCGGGAAAATGGTTTGACTAAATGATTACTCAGATTTGTCATCGCGATCATGAGTCTTTCAGAAGTTAAGCAAATATAAGGAAGATGCTCAAATACAAAGTGATATGTTATAGACAAAGAGACAAACAGAGGACTGTAGAAGCATTAGGTACAAACAAAAAGATAGGCTTTTCAATGAAGAATGACAAAAGTAGTGGCAACATTACATTATCAGAATTATAATGTTAAAAGATCAAGTGCCGCCCTTCTATTATACACGGGAATAGATAGGTTTCAGATGCTTAAAACAATGTTTGAATGCTTAATCTGGGTTTTAAACTTAAAAAGGAATATGCTATACTAAAGTCACTGAATATGGTCACAAGATGTTTATATTTCCATTAAACAAAGAGGCCTGATCTTCACCACCATTGTCACAGTTGCCAATGTTTTGTTTTCAGCTTGACATGCTAAATTCATGTTGCAAGATAAAACATGAAAATAAATAGTTTGCTGGCTGCTGCCCACGTTTGCACAAAGGGAAACTCTTTTATTCAAGTAAAGATGGCTATGCGTGGTAAAGCTTTCAGACATACCCCAAATCATTGAGAGCTAGAGCAACTGCACAAAAGTTGGGAACTCCACTTCTCACAACCTAAAACCCAATGTAAACAGAAGGTATAATAAATAACAAATGATGATAGTATGGCTTGTGCAAGAGCAAAAGCTGCACCGTATATATAAATGATAGAAATAAAACTACTCGTTTGAATCACAACCATAGAATCCATGCTTGTGTTTGTTACAATCTACTAATGTAATAGAAATAGAATACTATGAGCTAATTTTAAAAAATGTCCACTTACATCATATGTGTCTACAAGAGCTAGAAAGTTATTGGGGAATGCCATGGCGTATGAGGTGAAAGCTGCTAACTCACTTTGATTTGTCTCTCCAAAAATGCCACGTAACGAATCCGACCACTGCGAAAAATGCAAAAAGTTTAAATGACTATATACTGGGGTGGATTAGTTAAAGACGCAAAAGAAGAATACAAAGCCAACGACATGTGGAAAGTGAATTTTGAAATGAAGCTATAATTCTGTTGAAGTTGCAACAATAGTACAAGTAGAAAAAGAAACAGAAAAGTGCCTTTTTTTCTCGTAAGGTACAGTGTAAATTGAACCCTTAAGAAGCATGCAACAGAAAAATTTAGCAGGAAACAGAAAATAATAGATATCATTAGCCGGAATGATACAAATAACCAGAAAATAAAAGAAACATGTTCTTCTTGAGAGGAATATTTGAAACTGTACTACAGCACACCCTTCTCTTGGAACACCATGTCTTTTGTATAAGGGAACTCAACAAATGAAATATTGTATTATATTGCATTGGCTCCACCTTTGTACAAGATTTTATACATTTACACTAATTCCTAGTACATAGCTCGGAACAAACAACCTTTGCGGAAATGGGAGATAAGTATAATGACTAACCTAGCATTGACAAAAACTGATATTTTGCTATAATAAAGAGATAAAAGCCTGATAAAAAAGCAACCTGAATTTTGTTTAACCATGTCTGAACCAGACTGACAAAATCCTCACAAGTATATGAACCATCTGAGCTTTGAAGTGATTTCTCTACAATCTCATCAGGGCTCTGCAAGTTAGATAGATAAGTTAGACCAAACATGATCTCATGTCCAAAGATTATTCTCAAACTTATAATTCTACAACCAAGATATTACAATTTTCAATGCATGTAATGTTATGATAACACATTTGATTGAAAACAATATATGCAAAACTGCAAATAACTACTAACATTTCTAAATGTTAGTGTGAGGTAGGTCCCAGCTAATGGCTACAAACAATATTTCACAGGGTAAGGACCAATCAAGGAAAGGTCACCAGGCACAAGAATAGCCCCAAGAAAACAGTGTGAACCCCATATATGCCCAAAGAAAAACCCATATAAGCATCCAACAGGGATAAAAAGCACAAGGAGTGGTTGGTAGTGAATAATTATTCTATAACCAGTATCTGAACAGATCAAGATATGTTTTCTTGGCTTAAAGGCTGCTTAGACTATGAACTATTTCAAATGTTCTCACTTCTCAAGTTAAGGTATATAAAGTAACATTGCATAGAACAAGTCAATGGTTAAAGTTACTGTCAATTATGATATTATAAGAAAACTAAATGGTAATTTTCCAAACAGTATAAACTGCTCCTTTCAACTACTGACAACAGATGTGTTAGTACTTCCCATCAAATTTACCAACCATAAATGAGCTAACAAAGGCATGTGAATGCGTTCCACGAAGGGGTATTCCAAATAACCGCCCAGCTGCAACATTGCTGTCCACACACACCACAAGACAAAGAGTGGTCAAACAAAACATTCGCTCAAAAACCAAAGAAATAAAGTCAATGGAAAGAATTTAAACTTCAAGTGATCTCAAGATCAATCAATCAGGAGGGGCAAAATAGGCTCTTTCCTTCCTTCAGTTCTTTCCAATCCAGTTAATAAAAATGATAAAACAACGGCAAATGAAAGTAATCTATGCAAAATTATACAACTAAAATTTAATCGAGACTTTTCAGCAACAGTCCAGTTCTGTATTTAACAAAGACCAATCAAGCAAATAACAATGACAACATTAGTGCTGATCTCACTGTTACTAATGAGGGTTTTCATGGTTCATTTTGCGTCTCTTTATCCATTGGATTTACAGAAACCAACCATGACTGTTTACACAATATTAATGTGTGTTTGGTAAGCCAGCTATATCATCGGATTGGGCAAAACACACGGCAACTTTGTCCAATCCCAAGTTAGGTGCTCTCAAAGGATTAGATATCAACAATGTTACGAGCTTCTTATCCCCTGTTTTTGGGATAATGGAACCCATGCTGACCATGGATTTATGTGGGATGGGACCCCTCTCTCTCTTCTATAAAAATTATTTTATTTTATTTAAAATACTTTAAAAAAACTATATTTTTAAATAATTATATTTTATAAAAAATGATTCATTGTAATTTTGTTCTATTAGAAAATGATTTAAAATAATTTTATTCTAATATATATAGGTTAAAATATTTTTATTTTATTATAAAATTATTTTAAATAATTTTAATTTACTTAATAAAATTAATTTAATCATATCCAATCCAATCACTAATAACTGCTTTTAGTCCAATCATATGTCACACCAAACAAAGAAGTATGAAGTTAATCTAATCCATTCCCACTCTAATCCAATCTCAGAAAATTTTCCAATCTAGTCCAACATGCCAAATAAGGCTACATGGTTATAAACATGACAGAGATCCTAGCAAAGTTGCTAATATTATAGATCAACTAACTTTTTTAGCATTTGCTTAAAGAAAAAGGAATGAAAATTTCCATACTGAAAGAATCTACAACCTTTTATAATAACGAAGCTTACCAACATGCCAGAATTTGTCTCCTTTAATGAGTTCTAGCAACCATCATATGAGCAAGTGTAGGAAAGGGAAAAAGGTAACACTGGAGTACTCTATCGTTTGTCTTTGAAAACCAATATATTCCTAATAGTATATCAAATGTATTCCCTTGTTTTTTTAAAGAGATTCAAACGGTAAAACTGAATTCAACTGTTAAAAGTGTCCCATCATTGTTTTTTTTTTTTTTTTGCTTAAAATGCTTTAACATGAACAACTAATACTACAAGTGATCTAAAGCTATATAGAAGAAGTATAATCTACATAAGAGATAATGACAGCAGAGTCCAACATGCAATGATTAGCATTTCCTGCAAAATTACCTTGTTGCATCAAATCCTCCAATGTAGCAGTATTTTGATGCTCCTATACCGCCATCAGGTCCCTATAGGTAGAATCAAGAGAACCACTCTTATGAGAAAGTATTAATAAGCAATTCACCAAAAGATAAAACATGAAATTTGAGCAACCTGAGCCCGTCGAAGGCCAAACTCTAGTAACATTTTAGATTTTCCCGCAACAAATCGGTGCCTTGCAGCATTTGTAGCCACTAATGATGCATAATTAATAAGAGTCAGAAACGGAGTTTCGACCAATTGAACCACCTGAAATAACAAAGATAATCACTAAGAATAATTTAACTGTAAAAATAAAGTAATTTTGCAGGACAAATACGAATAAAACACAAAAATGATCAGCATTTTGATATGATGATGTGTGGAGAAAAGCCAGTTTAGAGGTACTCACAGCAATTGGCCCTTCAACTCTCAGCAGGGGAACCTTTGGGAAAACAACTGATCCTTCTGAAATGGCATATACTTCAACATCAGAACAGTCGATTCCTCTAAGATAATCGAAGAAGCCGTCCTATGGTTTGCAATTAAAATACATTAATTAGACAAGGATCTAATATGTAGGAAATATTCACAATGCACCAAAATTGTATTATCAGTTGCATAATATATCACAAATGCATTTTTTGTTGTTGTAGAAATAGCATAAACTCTAAAGTTTATTGTTGACGATCGTCCATTCATGTTAATAGTTTCCCCAACTATATAATATGGAAAATTAGTGAAAAAATGGGGTGCAAAAATGATGAATAAAAACACTCATAAAACCAAGTCTTTTTAAGTCCCTTCCTTGGAATAAACAGAATTAACCGAGCCAATAAATGTTAAAACTTAGCTTCACGCATGCATTGCTAACTTTCCTCCCAATGAATTATCAATTATACTCGGGTTACATCTACAGCAATATTGTTTAACTACCTAAGTAACAAGAAGAAATTTGCAATTAACAGATGAATCAAAGTGGTCTAAATCATTGCAACAGATTCATCAGAAACAGCATCATCCATGTGGCAAACTAAAACAAGCCATTCCAACTTCCTTTGGAGTTAGAGTAGTGAAACTCTTTCATGTCATTAGAATATATGATATTGAGAGAAACATTAGCCAAAACATATTAGGCTCACAAAGGTACATCAATTACAAGCCATATTCTGCATGTAAGTCCAATTATCAACTAAGCACCTTGCAGACATGGAAATCATAACACACATTGCCTCTTAAATATGTTATAGAGAAAAAATTAATGACAAGATCGACAAATTAATCATTCGGGTACATTTTGGAGTGGTAAGGATATGTACAAGAGAAATAATGATTGCCACAAGTAGCATTAAAATCTATTTTAAAGGTTATCATCATAGTGAATTTGAATTAAAAATTGGTACCAAATCAGCCCCCTCTCATCAACGTAGGCCTAAATAGTCAACCAATAAATATTCCGTGTTTTTCTCTCACCAAGAGGAAGACTCTCTTGAAAGTTTAAAGGCATAAATTTAATAAAGGGGGAAGCACTTTTAATGCTTTAATCATTCAAATTAAACATTACTCCACATAATAATAATACTTTAAAGAGATACCAATATCACCTCACATGAACTGGGCAAGCTATCACGGATAAAAGAGATTTCATCGTTTGTCAATTTGAAGTTAGCAATAAACTTTATACATTCTTCTAAACCAGCAAAGACTGTATATTCACCACCAAAGGGATTCTTCCGAAAATATAAATCGAACCTGAAGCACATCATAAACAAGAAAAATTACTCAGCACATTCGAAACCTCTAAACTTAACTTTGCAGTAAGAAAACAACAGAGTAACTAGGTACCTAGATTCTGCCAACTGACTCTTAAATAAACATTAAAAAAATGGATCAGAATTTCACAGAGAAATCAATCATTGTTGCGGAATAGTGAATCCGAGATAGTGTATCATTGTCACCTCAAATAAAACCATTATTAACTAACTGGCGTGAATTTGAAATAAACACCAAAACGATCCAACTTGAATAAATAAATAATTATAACAGATTAAAAAACAATGCAAAAGCACAATTAATAGGTGATGTTTGGCTAGCGAGAAAGTGAGAAAGGAAAAACATACACGGAGCGTTCGTTGTGTTTGCCGGCTTTCCAGTAAGCGTAGGCCATGGTGAACTGATAAAGATCCGTTAAGAGAGGCGTCACCATCGGGTTAGTAGGTCCGTCAATTGCCCGACCCGGACTCGCACGGTCTCCAGTCGCCGCTCCGTTCCTTTTGGCTTCCATTTTCATTCACTCAAAATTTTCTCTTCTTAGATACCAAAAAATGAAAATATTATATGTGTAAATTACTCTCTATATATAGGAATCAAAGAGAAGAGGAGCCTTGCTGTTTACGGCCTTTTGAAGAGAAAAAGGATTGTTTGTTTATTGAAAGAGACCGTTAATACCCAAAAGTGCTTTTCAAGAGACCAACCAACCAACAAGGTCTCGAGGACTACTATTAATCTATTATACTAGGCTACATCTATTTCTATCAAGTCTGCCCATTACTTTTTTTAATTTTAATTTTTTTGAAAACTGAGGACGAACAACTCATAGATACGTAGGGAAATATATATTCCAATTTCTAAAATTAAATATGCAAACATTCATATATTTGTTTTTATAATTGGGAGTATACTTTCATATAATGAAAAGAAAACTTTCTCATACATATTAATAAATATTCATAACGACACTTAAATCTCAATAGTCAAAAATAAAATTTTTATATACTGTTTTAGAAAAATAAAATAAATATAAAGTGAAAGATTAATTATTATAATGTTTTATGCTTCATTTTTACAAGAGATGGAAGAAGCAAAATGATACATGGATTGCGGCGAGATGCTTAACTTGTGGTTCAGAAGAGAAGTTTTAGGACCACCTGTGACACAATACTCAAACCTCAATAAATTTGTTGTTATTCCCTTCCAAAAAAAATAAATAAATAAATTTGTTGTTATTATTATCAATGATTTTTTCTATTTTGGTATGAAAAATGGATTAGGACCCTCTACTAACCTAAACTTTTCGTAAACTTTTACACATCTAAAAACATGTAACACTATAATCAATTTAATTGTTAGGATTTTATGTTCTATTTTCCTTCTTTTTAAAAATAGTATTTTAAGAAATTATATTCTACCACATCTTCAAATGTGTAAAAATTTAGGTTAGGGAGAGAATCCTAATCCATGAAAAATAGGTTAGGGGAGAAGTTAACCCTAAGCTCGGCAGAGAATATTATTCCTACTACCCAATACATATTTGGAGGACCTTCCACCGCATATACGTCGTGGTCGCGGTTTAGGGGATATTTGAGGAGAGATTTTTCGGACGTAGATATGTCAACTCACCAAAGAGCAGTGATAACAGTTCGAACTTAAAACCTTACCTAAACTAATGAGTGATCTTACCACCTAGTGTAAATCCTAAGGGCACTACAACCTACACAACTAACAATCAAGAGAGTTAAAATATATTTGACACCAGGGGTGGTGCCTGCCAAGGGCACTCCGACACTCAAATTAGAATAATATAACGAATATTAAACGATAAGAGTAGAAAATGAGATAAAACAATAGTAAGTGTGAACAATAATTTCTCCCTATAAGAACTTCCTAAGGAAGTGTGATTAGAGATAGTGAGTGTATGGTCGGAATATGTGACGGTGGACTTTTGAAAGATTGCTGGAAGAATGATTGAGAGATTCTAATTAAGTGATCCATGAGAGTGAGATTGAGAGATTCTAGAGAGTTTTTTTGTATCAAGGAGCGATATTCCATTATGATACTCTTCATAACTGTGTATAGAGCGATCTACCGTTATAATACTCTTCATAACTGTGTATGGAGCGATTTACCGTTATGATACTCTTCATAACTGTGTATGAAGCGATCTACCGTTATGACACTTTTCAAAACTGTGAATAAAGCGATCTACCGTTATGATACTTTCCATAATTGTGCATGGAACGATCTACCGTTATAATACTCTTCATAACTCTCATTAATGCACCCGTTGGAAGGGTCTACACGTTATGAAATAAATGATGTATTTATGGCTTTTAAGTTAATACCTCGCGAATCACGGGAGCTTTCTATCACGGAAGTGTTCTACCACGTGGCCTACGTTCTACTTTGTTTCGATTATCTTACTGGACTCTGTTTCTTTTGAGTTTCATGAATTTCCTTTAAATTTTAAATATTTCTCGCTTTGGGCTTTTTCTTTTAGATCTGATTTATTGATTTGTTTCTTGGTTTGGTCTATTGGCGATTTTTGGCCACTACACCTAGACTAACTTTTGGGGTTATTTTTACTTATAATGTTTTTGGTGGGAACTGGGTGATGATATCACAAATTTATTTAAATTATAATATTAAAATAAAAGGAGAACTCGACACAAATCCTAAAACAGAAGAAAATAATATAAATGTTCGTTATAAAACTCCATTTTAAATATGATTCAAATTAATAAAATAGAAAACAAAAAATAACTCGACTTTATAAAACCAATAATATTATAAGCGAAACATATATATAACAAATAAATCTGTAAAGAGTGTATTTGAGATTGTTATAGTTTATAAAATAATAACTTATTTTATAGTTATTATTTTATAATTTAGAATTTAAAAAGTATTTCATAAATTAATTAAAAATTAATTTTTTCGTACGTTATTTTTAAAAATATAATATTAGAGAAGTAATTTAATAACTAATTAACTTTTAACTAATTTAAAAAAAATTTAAATTTTAAATTATAAAATAAATAATTATTTTATGAACTACAGCAATTCCAAATGCTCTCTAAATTCAATTTTTCTATCATCTTTTACATTATAATATTTAATATACAACACATCTAAACCCTTTCATATCTTTCTAACAAAAACTCTTTTATATTTTCTGTCTATAAAAGTATTCACGGGATAAATAGATTGTATTATTCTTATATTCATTTGATAAAATTCATATTGTATATACACTTTATTTATAATTTAACTTAAAGATTGTCATCATAGTTATTAATTTTTCATTAAAAAAATGTATACAAGACAAGATTTCATATGTGCCCACGTTTCCTTAAATATTTTCTCCCATTTTATACGTCATATCTAAATTTATACATAAATTAAAAAAAAGAAAAAAAAGAAAAGGGTCCATCACAAAATTATGATTGACATCAAATGACTTTCTCTCATTTATAGTTTTCATAGATACTGGTGTTTGATAACTTTATCAAATATATAACATGGTGAGAAAATCGAGGAATGCTAGAATATTTTTGTCAATAGATTTATTTGATCAATGATCAAACCGATAAATAATGTGAACAATAAATATGATTGAAGGTATACCTTTTAATAAAATTGAGATATTGAGTTTAAATCTCTCATTCTTTTAAGTAAAAAAAAAAAAAAGTGTCCAATAAATAATAGCTCAATATATATAAATAAAAAAAGTGTCCAATAAGTAATAAATAAAAAGGCCATAAATATTACATGTTGACAAAATTGCATCTTCATTCAATTTGTCAAAGAATCGGTTTGATTTTGGCATCACCAAATGGAATTAATTCCTTCCATTGAATCACCAAAATAAAGTTGAGGTTATGCTTGATTTCAGCTACTTTGGTCGACTATCTTATTCCAAAGAGCTAATCATGAAATCCAAAAGTGGAATTAGTGAAAATTTAAGGAAATATTTGGTTCGTAAAGTTAAAATTTAAGTATTTTAATTAACAAACCTCACAGGGAAATAAACGTTAAAACTATGCGTATTGTTTGGGGGAAAAAATGATTATTTGAAAAAAAAATTAATATAAAATAGATGGTGATAAGGCATAGAGATGATAAGATGGTGACAAGCAGTAAAATCACGGTCAAAGGAAGTCAATAAAAAAAAAAATTGGAAAGATTTAGTCTGAGGGGCCTTTCGGATCCCCATATCATTTTCCTGACCCAAGTGATGACCCTTGCATGCAATGCACTAGAGGTGATCAAAGTTTTATGAATTATGCCCTCAGCTGCCAAATCAGCTCCTCGTGTGAAGAAAGGAAGGATCTGGAAGTATCAAGGGTGAGCTGGAACCCATGAAAACATAAAACGAGGAACAGTAGTAAAAGCCTGCACAGACAGCGACCTGTTACCTCTAACCAATGTCTGAACAGATTGTAACATTTTTCCTTTAACTACAGGACTATGCAAATAGAGACCCTACACCTTTAACTGCAGGTATGCATGAACATCGACCTTTCACCTCACGCTGCTAGTTGTACGGACCTAGCCGTACGAACCAATGAAGTAAGCCATTTGGAGGAAACGTCAAACACAATCTCCTGGGACCCAAGGGGAACTTGACATGTGTCGCAAATGTGATAACGTTGCAGGGACAAGACCAATGTCCAAGGTTTAGCAATCTGAAAAGTTTCATTGACTAAGAAAAGTGACGTGGAGCTATGAGAACCAAGGGCCGAAAGTCTATATAAAACACATCAAGCCCCCAACAAAGGTAATTCATTTTCTGGTATGGAAAGCCCTAGTATGAAGAGGAAAACTCCGGTGGTATTCTTCTAAAAATACTAAGATCTAATCCTTCCATTGACCATTTCTAAACTTGTTTCAACTCACTACTGTTGTATTCTACCTTAGATCTCCCTTTTGACTTCAGCGTCAGAGTGTTTTCGCCGGTAGAATACGGGTGACTCTTGACCTCTTCTCCTTTATTTTTCTTTCGGGAAAAGGTACCAAACAGGTCAGCTAAGGTTGATACACTCTAGAAAAAGTGCTCAACAAGTCAGCTAGGGTCAATATACTTTAGTGAGCCTACTGTCTTCGAAGGCAAACACCTTCATAAGACCTTTGTTTTTTATTCTAAAGTCAATACACCTTCATAAGACCTTTGCTTTTGATTCGAAGGCAAATATACATTCATAAGACCTTTGCTCTTAATCGATTCTTAGAAGCTTTCGAGATAAATCTATCTGTTGGTGCAAAACCATTTTTTGTTTTCATCAACACATATATAAACATTTTAATAATACTAAAAATTAGAATAAACACTATTATTCAACGTGGTTTGATGGTAGAAGATGCTTATAATTCATAAACTTGGAATGTAAAAAAAAAAAAAAAAATTGAATAAACAATGCTTTTTTTTCGCTGCATCATCGTATTAGAAGGCATTTGCATTTGGATGGATCATGTTATGACAAAAGTTAAAACCCATACTTTTTATTTTTTTTAATTTTCCATCGTCCAAGTTGCTCTTGCTTTTTGTATTCTATTGAATTTCAAGGCATATAGTCAACTAAAAATTAAGCGAAGGTGGGACAATGTATGGCCGTTCATTTATTAATTATACAAACAGATGGTGAATTGTTATTTGTAATTATCAGTGTTTGTTGTTTTTGTTTTTTTTTTTTTCACATGCCAGTTGTTCATGGTTGCAACTAAGCTTGAAGTGTCGTTTTTGCTTTCAGGTTGTCAGAAATCTGGAAAGTACAGAAAGTATTCCCAACAACTAAACAAAGTGATCTTTAAAATGTTTTTCTTTAAAAAAAAAAATACTTTATTACCAGAATAATCCCAAGACACCCAAACTAAACGGGTAAAATGCTAATAAAGCATAGGAAATGAGCATATTGGCATTTGATTGAAGCCTCTACAGATTAATTTGGTATGGTGTTGTGCAGTTTTGGCACGTAGTGAGTTTTGTTCTTGCTGTACATCATGTGACTGCAACATATTCCAAATCACTAAAGTTCAATGGAGAAAGAGCAGACAGGTCAGACTGAAAAGAGGGTAAAATTTAATGGAAGGTACAAATATTCTCTTTCTCAAAGCAAAACTGACATATTTACAGGAACAGTACATAGAAATAGTAACAGGATGCAATTGGACGATGTATGTTTTAGCCCAGAGAAAACTGCCAAACAGCTTGTATTCAAAGAAACCATAATGGGGTATAGTACGTTTACCAGAGGGATAATTACCCGTTGGACACGAATTTTATGGTCAAAGACTTGGAATCTACCAGCTCTGCACGACTCGACTGTTGTAGCACCCCATTTGATGGGTAAAGGAACCGTTCAAAACCTGCAAAAGACTTAAGAAAGTTGAAGGTTGAATTGATTTTAGTACCCCATTTCTGACCATAAGTCGTTCAACAATGACCTGGAAACCGAAGTCTGTAAGTAAATGATCGGTAAAACAAGTTAAACAATCAGAGCAATGGGCAATAAGTAACATGGTTGCCATGGAAAATGCAGCAGGCTACACTACCCATTATAATCAAAAGACTATAAGACTTGATACCATCTAAGAAGTTTTCATTTATATATGTTTACATAGGGCAAGAACATTAGCATGTAACAGGTAACTATAGGACGGTAGTCATTAGTCGAAGTCTGTCTTAAACAACACGTTTACATAAATGCCAACTCTTTTTACGGTGTTGCTCAATGGGTCAACCTGACAAAGTAGTACCACCTTCACATTGAGGATTCCCCGAGCACGATGAAGTAGATACTAAAGCTGACAGTAAATTATAGCTGCACTAAGTCCAAAAGGTGAATCAAGCATCCCGAGTCCAGTAAACTTCAGAAATTCTTTCTTTCTAGCTTAAAATCATCACCTAGGCGAGGGCACTTCTTCCCAATTGCACACTGGTAGAAAACATATGCCAAGAGAGATTAAATCATGCATATACTAAAGCAAGATGAAAAAGTAACATGTAATTCACCTAAGTACTTTTACCCAGTTAAGTGTGTGGAAAGTATAAATAAGATTGTACTCTAGGTTCTTTGAACGCACACTTTCACCCTGGCTTCTTGCCGTCACACATGCTTCTAAAGAGCTGCTGCAGTCCTTCAGGATCAGAATCTTGTGTATTAAAGGGAAGCAAAACTGAAGCCATGGTTCCGATGTTGATTCAGAACATAAAACCATGTCAGAGTAATGGTTTAAGATCTTATATTCCTTAATTCTTGACAGACAATGACACGCAATAGATCTAATTTCAGGGCACAACCCTTCAAAACCATCAAACATATGATTTACTCAGTTAAAGAATGTAAACTTAGGGACACACCTGATGGATTTGTCTGAGAGTCATTAGCATTTAGTTGTTGATGAGGCAACACGTCTTCCCTGCACATTTCCTTCACATTGCAAATCCACATTAGATTGCCTAATGCCATTCCCTTAACTTTGTATGTCAGATTGCTAAAAGGAGTGATCTTTCAGGCTTACCTCAGAAGAAGTGCGAAGCAGGAAGGGTTCAAACTGAGCCTGAATTGATGAGTTCAACCCAAATGAGGTTTCTGAATTTATTATATTCGACATATTCGATACCTGAAACTCATTTGCAGGCAGTGGATTGGCTGGGTAGACTGAATACAGACTGTGTTGGGGTTTCTTGATTCACATTCAGAGTGCCTGTTGTGTTTATATGCAGAGATTCATTTTCCCCACCAAAGCCCATTCTCATCTGAGAGAATTGAAATGGTTGCAGTGCTCCCGGCAAGCACATAGGATGTAAACTTAATCCATTTTTCAGTGTTAACATCTGTAACATGAAACATAAACGTAAACAAGTCAGAACCAAATTCCGTCCATATCTCTTACTGCTATTTTTCATTCGTAATTGTAAACTTTTTTTAAACCACATTGTATTTCTTATAAAATTCATCAAGATGAAGAAGAGAGACTAGGAACTTATCAAAATTAAGGTAGCAATATAGACATCAGTAACAATCATAGCATCGAGTCTGGCCCACTAATCAGGCATATTACATGTTTATTCTGATTTCTGGAAGCTTTCTTTAAATATTTTTTGTAAATACACAAAGTGAAACATATCCGTGTTTGAATCTTAAAAAGTTCTGTGAGACATTTTCTTTTGGCTTTATCGTGGCACCAAATTCATTCTTGGACAAGTAGACAACATAGCTAGTCAATAATAGCTCAAAGCATGCAGCACAATTGATCGTGACAGTTATGTTTCTCCTTAGGCCAGACAACAAATTTCACCAACCAATATCCATCCAAGCCTTAACATGGGAATAATTTCTGATCACACGTGAAACGTCATGTTTATCATACCTCTGAAGAAGTTACAGGAGATTGATTGATACTCTCTTTAAGGGTTATGATAACTTATGCTGGATGTAACTTACAATAACATGCATACATGATACCTTGCCCATCCTAGACTGCTACTTAAGATAATCATATTTCCTCGTTCATTTCTTTCTCTGTCTGAGTCTTGGCATGCCTTCCTCATTGTCCACTGTTTATAAGCTATATTATTATCATACATGCTTCTGTCGAGCAAGTTACAGTGAACATTAGGTACATCTTCTCTACAACTTCTAAGCTAAATGATACCTTTTTCACACCTAGATGTCACCCCTATCGTCCGTCGCAAGATTTATACAGAATCTTATATTGTAACTCTATCGTGCCTGTCCCTAGCTAGAATCATATGAAAATAAGTTTTTTCTCTTGCCTTGATTCTTGACATGCCTTTCCATTGTCCATTGTTCATTTGCTACATACTCTCATCTTCTTCTGTTGAACATGCTAAAGTGATTTTCCCTGTATGATAAGCATTTTCCTATTATCCAATAGCAATAGCTTGAATTAAATTATACATTTTTTTCTTTGCAACTAGATCTTACCACTACCGGATTGACTTAGCATTTTCCAGGAAAAATCAAAGGAACATGAGGAAATAAGGTCTGTAAACAACCCTAAATTTTATCTCCACTCAAAAATATGTATCTTGCTAATCCCACAGCAAGTTTCATACTTCCATGCAAGCACATGGCTTAAGTTCTCGAGTATCACGGCATCAAAAATAAATCCAAAAGGTAGAATTAACATGCTTTATGCCCTTCCAGTAATAGTAATACACGTATCTCAAAACTCTCTCAAACATCTTGCTTGGGGATAGAATATCTCTAGGCTCAGAAATGCCACATACCATAATTCTTAACATTAATCAAGTCACTGGTTTACTACATTTCAATTGACAGCATTCTTGCAAACTCAGCTCAAATTTCCAATACTTCAAATATCACAGAAAAGCAGCAGCAGAGTAGAACAATCAACAAAT
Source organism: Xanthoceras sorbifolium (assembly GCA_003430845.1). NCBI lineage: Eukaryota > Viridiplantae > Streptophyta > Magnoliopsida > Sapindales > Sapindaceae > Xanthoceras > Xanthoceras sorbifolium. The sequence continues at coordinate 23,638,646 of CM010609.1, forward strand.
AAGAAGATACATATGAGAAACCACAAACCTGTACTTGAAGCTGAAGTTGCTTGAGGTACTCTATAGCTTCATCAAGCATTGATGCCTTGTCGGTCTGCGATGAACACAAAATCAAACCCATAAATGTAACCAATAATGAGTATTTATCGTACAATAAAAAGCAACTAACCATGAAAGAGCCTAAACTCGTAAAGTCCCATACCTTATTGGAATTTGGGATCAGGTTTTGCAATGCCTTCATTTTCTCATTGATCCTGCTCCTCCTCCTCTACTCAAGAAAAAAGTTACCATCCATAAAATAAAGTCATTAAAAGGTAAATGTAGATATCAAAACTACCCAATTACAGAATAAGAACAACCTTTTCAGACAAATTGTGGACTTCTGCAGCTCTGCTTCTCTTCGTACGAGGAGCTGCCTTTGTTGGACACTCATCAACTGGTGCTTCAATGCCCTCCTGCGTTTAAAACTTATTCACTAAATTGAACATTGCCAGAATTGACAACAGAAATAAAGAGTAGAAAATCATGCTGTAAAGGATGTTTTATTTGTCATTATTTATTGAAATATCAGATGTCTGGTTGATTCAAAATGCTAATTTCTTTTTGTTCTTTACCCACATTTTCACAGCAACCAAACGGCAAAATAAAAAATAATGAGTTTTAGGAACACTAAACCAACCAGAGAATTCAAGTTTCTTCAACCATTTTTTTTTTTTTTGTCTTTTCTTACAATTTATCAGGAAAAAAACAGAGCATAGGCCACAAAAAACGCAACCATTAAAAAAAGTACCTCGCTTTCACAGTCATGCTCTTCATTTGTTTCGTTCTCACTAACTCCAACCGAAGAAGAAGATACATTAGCTCCAGTCACTCTCACATTCCCCGATAAAAAGGCACCAGCAGATGCATTCAAGGAATCAACGGCGGAGATCCTATGCGATTTGGAGAGAGTGCCGTGATAGCCGTCCCGGTCCGGCGGCAACGAGGAGAAGGACTGACCCATGTGCACCAAAACAGAAGCCGCCGTCGCCGTCGCTGCTTTTGCTGGGGGTGGTGATGATGATGAACGGTACAGAATCTGGTTGAGCAGCAGAGAAATCTCGTCCGAAGAAGACGGAGGAATATTACAATGAAGAAACGAAGAGTTGCTGTCGTAATCATATACATGATCTCCCATTTTTTTGCTTTCTTCTTCTTCTCTTGCCTCTTGTTGATGTGTTTTTACTTCTTCTTCTTCCTTTTCTTTTTCTTGTATTTGTTTTTGTTTTCGGTTTCCTTTTAGCTTCTGTCTTGTTTTTTCAAAATGTGTTATTAGTGCAAACGGAGAGATGGTGGTGGAGAGTGTGTGTGTGTTTTTTTTTTTTTTCCTTCGCTGGGGTTTAAATATATACACTGCACCAGACTCAGTAGTCACCGTTGGGTCACGCGCTCCTAGAGCGAGTGAGGGATTAGCGGGTCTAAGTGGGATTTCTGTCGTCAAATGATTAGATAGTTACGTGTTTAAAAAATGACGGATGGAGGAAAAAGGGTATGGTAACAAGTTGCTTGTGTCAGGTGAATTCCAATTTTCCACAACCCCTGTCGCACGTGACCCTCACTACCACAGTTGCATTAACATCATTTTAACAAATCCGTACCCACAACTACCACTGCCAGATTCAAGTTTGTGTGGCAACACTTCTCATCTGAGGTTCCAGATTTATTATTTTATTTTCTTAATTCATAAATTATAAATAATTTTATGTTATAGATAAATTACAGCTAATTTATCTGGAATTTTCTTTTTACATATGGAAATAATTTTATGAAAATTAACAGTAAATACTCATGTCATCCTCATGTCGTTATCGTTGACCGTTAAAGATAACCGTTCATTATTTTAAAACTGCAAAAATTTTAACACCTAATTAAAAAAATAAAAATTTAAAAATTGAAATAATAAATAATAAATTATAGTCAACCTACCTGAGGTTTAGCTTTTTACGGGTGAAATCCACTTATTGAAAAACTAACAGTTAACTCCCCTACCATTAGCGTTGACCGTTAAATATAACCGTTAATCATTTTAAAAAGATAAAAGATAAAATACTCCTAATTAAAAAAAATTGAAATAAAAGCAAATCTATATCTCCACCATCCAAGTGGATGGTGGAGAATTATTCAAAATAAAAAAATTTAAAATTAAATATAAATTAAAAAATACTTAAGATTAAAAAAAACATAATCCATTAGAGATCCACGGTGATTCTCTATGGGAGACTACGAAGCCTCCCTTCGTCGTGCGTCGAAGATTGTCACATTTGAGGAAGCGAAGAGCCTCCTCTTGTGAAGAAGGGAAGGCTCTTCCCCTTCCTTTCGTCGCACTAGGTCGAACTAGTGGAGGCTCTTTGCTTCCCTTAGTTCGCTGATTTTCATGAATCTCTTGGTAGATTTTTTATTTTTTTTAATCTCCACCGTCCATTTAAGATGGATGGATGGACGTTAGAGATCTTAAATATTTTATTTTGTATTTTTTAAAATAAATCTCTACCGTTCATCTCAAATGATATGGGATGGTGGATGTTTTAAAAATTTTCTATTCTAAAATATTTTTAAAATAAATTGAAATGACTAAAATGCCCTTAGAATAGTTGACTTTGACCAATGTTGATTAAAATTTTATAACGGTTAACTAATAGCATGCGAGTTAACTATTAGTTTTTCATTAAGTTGGTTCTACCTATAAAAGGCAAACCCCAGGTAAGTTGGCTATAATTTATTTCCAATTTAAATGACACAATAACCATTCTACCATTTTAGTCATGGTTAACTGTGAGCACTTAACGGTCAACGGTAACAGCAGGAAGGTTGATTGTCAATTTTTCATAAAATTATTTTCATCTATAAAATAGCAAACCTCGGGTAGGTTAACTGTAATTTATCCTTATGTCATCATTTGATAAACCATTATCTGCTTTTGCCAATAAATTATTAGATAAATATATGGATAAATTACAAATAAACTGTATTTTTTTAAAATTATAATAAAGTATATTTAACTAATCGGTTGACTAATCAAAGTATAAAAAATATCTAAATTACCTCTAACTGTTCATTATTACAATTATTTTATTTTTAATTAAATATTAAAAAATGGAAAAAAAAATTTTGCTCAGATGAACCAATTTCTTTTAAAAATTTTTATTTTTATTTATAAAAAATAAATTAAATAGATCTCCATTAAATGGACAGTAGATATTAAATTAAAAAAATAATCATCATCACCATCTTCTTTATTACAACCAATCCCTTCATCATCGTCGTAGTCATCTTCATCACAACCAATCCATTTCCATCACAATACATTTTTAACTCCATCTCCAATATCATCACAACAAACCAACAAAAAAAGAAAAAAAATCATTCACAAAATATTATTTTCAACCTATTAATAAATTAAAAATACAAAAAAAAATAATTAAATGGAGCATATCTACTCCATATGGAGCTCGATGCACGATGGACCTCCATATCTTTTTTTTTAAAAAAAATTTCAATATAATTTTTACTGTCCATCATAATTGATAAATGGTGAAAATCTATTATGAATTTTTTTTAAAAAATAACCTTACCGTTAATTCTAACAGTCAAACAATTAGTCAATAATAGTTTATTGTAAGTTAGTTAAAAGTACAGTTTGATTGCAATATACCCATATATCAGGACACTTTATTACAATTTGTCCTAAATTATATAACCCAACTAGAATTTATGTGTTGAAATATCAGTAGATTTTTTTTAATATATATATATTTGGAGATATGACCTTGCATTTTCGAAGGAATTATTGTTCTAAAAACGAAATTGATACACAAATCTTTTATTGTTTACCGATTCGAATTATACCTTGTGAGGCACAATAACATATGTAAAAAAAAAAAAGAAAAAAAAAAGTGATTAAAAAATGCATATGCACTTGTTTAATTAATAGATATTTTTCTAGGTAAATTAGCTATACCTTTCAAACAAGTTTCTAAGATGGCGACTTGAAAAGAAGATGAGAAAGAATAAAGAAAACGCAAGAGAGACAAATATAACCCATAGCAATTGCATGAAAATTTTACGTCAAATGATGTCGTGTAATAGCCAACTGTGTGAGTATGATGATTGCAGATGAAGATAAAATGGAGACGAGACGAGTACAGATAATGGAAATTACGTGCACTTTTTCGTTTCTATCTTAAAGGACAAAAACGATTCTTGACTTGTTTTGGAGCCTATAATTTTTTCATCTCGGACACAGCTTTAATTAAATACATAAAAACTCCAGTCCCAGATAAAGGAATCAGTTCGTCTAGTTGGATTTAAACTCTTTCTTTTCGTGTCGACACTGATTATATTCGTTTGAAAAGTTCAAAATTTTGACTTTGATATCATAGTTTTAAAGTTGATTTTAATAATCTGATTAAACACTAGTTACAGAATCTGACAGGGAGAAGAACGGAGAAAAAGAACAATTGTAAAAAAAGACTACTCATAGTCAAGTGTAGATAATAGCTAGATAGGCTAACAACCTGTTTAGTAGTGATTGGAAATGAACTTGCATGAAAATGAATTTTATATAATATTTAATATTTGCATTTCTGAAATGGTAGTTGTTGCATGAATTTCACCAAAATTCAACAACACCCACTCATTCAATTACCTTTCTGCTTGGATACTTGAAGAAGGAATTTGGCAATGGCATGGGTATGGGTTGCTTAGACCATCGGAGATGGACACAAAACACAAATTCGTATCATTTGGTGCTTCAATGGAGCACTAAATTCTAATTTTTTTATAAAAAAAAATAGTGTTGATGAACAGTAGTATTGTTCACAACACCAAATTTATTAATTTTAATAAATTTTTTATTTTACCTTTAAAATAAATTTTATTTTTTTATATTCTTTTATTAATTTAATATATTTATAAAATTTATAAATTAAAATATTATAAAAATATAACTTTAAAAAGATATCGTCAAAATTTTCAAAATGAATCCAATATCATATATATATATATAATTTATTTCATTTATTTAATCTATTTTTTACTTCATCTCTAATTTTTTATTTTAAATAAAATTTTATAATTATAATATAAAAATACAGTAATATATATAATATAATTTGATCAATTATTGAAAAAAATATGTGAATAATTATTTTTTAATATTATATAATTAATTATTTAAGTATATTAAAAAAATAATTAATATTGTATAAGTTATCAAATAAAAATTGATTAATATTATATAAAGAATATAATATTTTTTAAAGATACCCTTTATATCAATTTGGTGTTAATAATATTGGAGTATAAAATTTTTTTGTATAAATATATTCTATAAAAATACTTTTTTAACATAAAAATAGTATAAAATTTTATATTACACATTGAAGATGCTCTCTTAGCTGATTTGTTGACTCTTGAAGCAGACCCTCTGAATAATAATATGATGTTCACTATCAATTCACAACTAGCTTGTTAGTAGAACTAAAGATTTAACTGTAATTAATAAGTGATCTCTTTGAGCCCGTTTGTTACGACGTATTGGACTGGGATTGGACTAATCCCAGTCCAATCTGTCGTTTGGTGATGATATCGGATTGAACAATTCAATCCAGTGTCATCTATTTTAACCTCCTATTTATCCTGCCACACCATCATATATATTTTTTTTAACAACATTTTTTTTTTTGACAAACTTACTTTTAACACAGTTTTTTTTTATATTATTATTATTATATTTTAATAAATTTTATTCTAACATTAAAAATAATATATTTTAATATTAAAATAATTAATTAATTCTAAATATTTAATTATAATTTTTAATTAAATTTATTTTAATCTAAATAATTTTATTTTTATTAAAATTAAATATAATTTTATTTTATTAAATTAAATATAATTTTATTTTATCTAAAATTAATTGATATATCAATTTTATATTATCTTAGATATTAAAAATAATTATTTTACGTCAAACCTAATACAACAACGAATAATAAACAGTACTTGTATTTTTTTAATTTTTTTAATATGAATTAATTAATATAGTATAATTTATTTACAATGAATTCTAAAATATATATTATAAACATATTTAAATTTTATTTAGATTTATTTTAAATAATTTTAATTTAATTATATAATATTTAAAAATAATTTTATTTTACATAAAATTAATTTAATTTAATTTAATTTTATCCAATCTCATTCTACACCAAACAAAGGATAGTACTATTTTTAATCTTATTCATACTACACCAAACACATCACAGTACTATAAAATAGTCCAATGCAATCCAATCCAATTTTATAAAAATAGTTCAATTCAATCTAATTTCATCCCATCCTATAAAACAAACTGGCCCTTTTAGTTTTTGTTGCCTTGTTGCTTCCATGACGTTGGATAACCTCATCCTTTTGTTTCGCTCAGAAAAAAAGTATTTGCTGCAGGTATGGACCCATCACCCCAAAAACACCCTCTCAACTTCCACTGCTGTTATGAAACTTATAATTAAAGCACACAAAATCATATATATTTATTTTTGTTATTCTAAAATTTAGAGCGATTAGTTAAAATTTTCTATATAGTTTTATTTATAACTAAAATTCTTCATAATTTTACTTTATTGTCAATTTTTTCCGACCGTCAATTTTAATTATCAAAACATCATTCATCATTAAATTTATGTTAGGGATATTATTAAAATTTCCCCTCTAATTTGGTTTATTAGTCAAAATCCCTCCTAGTTTAAATTATGATCAAAATCTCCCCCGTAGTTTTATTTTAAAGCTAATTGTATTGATCTTTTAGAGGTTTTGCCAACTACAAGCAAAGTCAACTTTATCGTTTATTGACAAACAACTCTCTTACTCTTAGTAAAATTTGGTCAAATATAACAATTGACTAGGGGAGTTTTTTGTTAAAAAACTCAAAAGTTGATTAACAGGAGATGAGGTCTTTGTCAATAAACCCAAAAGTTAACTCCGCCTGTAATTGAGCAAACCTCAGGGGAGGTAGGCGTTATTTACTCTTCATTTTATAGTCAATTTTCCTATATTGTCAATTTTATTACTAAAATACTATTGACTATTAACTTTTATATTAATAATTTTATAGCACTAAGGGTATAGAGGTAAATACTTATAAATATTAAATTAAAATATTTTAATTTATAATATCAATAAATCTCTACCATCCATCATATGATGGACGGTCGAGATCAAATATAAGAAAATAAAGAATAAATAAAAAAAATAAAAAAAATGGTTCTTCACTGTCCATCCATAGATGGATGGTGGAGATCATAAACACAATTTTTTTAAAAAAATATACATAAAAAAATTAAAAAAATAAAGAAATAAATAAAAAATTTAAAGATGGACCTCCACTATCTATCTAGATGGACGTGGAGATCATAAACAAAAAAATATAAAAAATTAAAAAGGTAGAGATCATAAAATAAATTTTTAAAAAAGCCTTTTTAATTATTTATTTATTTTTAAATTTATTTACATTTTATTTATTTATTTTGGTAATTAAAACTGACGTTACGGCAAAAATTAACTATAAAATGAAACTACAGAGGAGATTTTGGCCATAAATGAAACTTGATGAGATTTTGACTAGTACACCAAACTAGAGGGGAATTTTAATAATATCCCTACTATAAAAATTAACAGTTAATGATATTTTGGTAATTAAAACTGATCAGAGGAAAAATGAACTATAAAATAAAATTATTAGAGAAATTTTAACCATAAATAAAACTAGAGGGGTGATTTTGACTGATACATTATTGTAGTAGCCAAAATATGTCTGGCCCAAAGTGTGGCCCAAAGACAAAGCCCATAGCTAAAAATGGGACTACACTCTCATGTAGTACGACGGTGGCTCAGCATGAAGATCAAGTCGCACGACATGAAGTACCATCATATAGACGTACTAGTTCGAAGATCTTGTCGTACGACATGAAGCACTCATGTAGTACGACGACGTACTAGTTCTAAGATCTTGTCGCACGACATGAAGCACTCATGTAGTACGACGACGTACTAGTCCGAAGACTATGTCGCACGACATGAAGCACTTATGTAGTACGACCGTGCTACATCACCCAAATCGTGGTCCAGATTGACAAGAAACCTACATGTCGTACGACATAGCATCTCCGTCGCTCCGAGGGAGACCAGATTGTGATCTACTTTGAAACAGGTCCTACAAAGTCATAATGACACTTGATGGCAGCCCAATCAAAAGAAGCGCCCAGATGCTTTCTTGGTGGAAGACAGAGAAGAGAGAATGATGAGATCCCTCAAAAAGAAGAAGCATCAGTCTCCTATAAAGAGGAAGATAATCCCTCATGAGAGGGGGAGGCCGAAAAACCAAGATCCGGATATTACAGAAAAAGAATCACACCCTCCGGCCATTGCTCATCTTCTCCGATCACCCTCCGACCTTACATCTCCTTTGATCAAAGAAACCCCAACTGTGAAGATAGCAGGAAGTATTCCTCACTCATCTCCATTTACAAACATTACACTTTTACTAGCACTCGCTAACTTGACCGTCGGAGTGACTTTGGCCGGCACCACCCCGGTGTCCCAGACGTCCTGCGGGTCACGTGCGTTCTGTCTTTGCAGGTTGTAGTGCCCCGTGTCCCCGAGTGATTTTTGAGGACTACAATTTGGCGCCCACCGTGGGGCACGACAATCTCTAAGCAAGCAAAGGTAGAACGCGGCAACCCCGACTATGTCATCTGACGATTTTCATCACGACGCGATGGAGGTTAGGGTACAACTCCTCATATCCCAGATGCAAGAGAATACCCAAAGGCTCCAAGCACTCGAACAAGAGAATCAACGAGTGTTGGCGGAGAACCAAGAATTGCAAAATAGGATCAGTTCGCTCACTGCCGTACGACCATTTGGAGACACTTCGACATCCCAACCCTTGCCATTCGAGCAAGCCGCTCACGCTACTTATTACGCGCCCGTCCGCCCGGACGAACATGGTACTACCGCTCGAAACCTCGATCCAACCCACGTAGGGTCAGAGCCCAACGTTCAAGTTACGAGTGGACCCCATATCGTCGCACGACATACGGCAGAGAATATACCAAATGGGATGGGAGGACATCGATCAGACGATATGGCAAGAGCTACACAAGGAGTACCACCTATATCCACTCCCAACGGCAACGTCGGCTCAACCCAACCAACCATCCCGTTACAAGGAACGTCATCCGGCCCTTCGCATTCAGCGCCGCCAGACCCAAACCGAGTGAGCGCCGAACCGACCTTGGCCAACCGGGACTTGGCACAAAGGTTCACAGAGATGGAAGCACTCATCCAACGCATTCCGGGAATGCCCACTCCTATAAAGAAAAGTGCAGCCAATAGTTTTGCCGACTCCCCCTTCGTCGACACAATAACATTGGTGGAGATGCCAAGGAAGTTCAACTTTCCAGGTATGAAGCAGTACGACGGTACGACCGACCCCGACGAACACATTGCGCAGTATCGACAACGAATGTTCACGGCCGCCATCCCTCGTGACCTTAGGGAAGCTTGCATGTGCAAAGGTTTCGGTTCGAGCCTCGTGGGACCTGTAACGGCCCGGGACGCTCTACGGCTCTTGCCCGACCCCGTTACTCACAGGTACTGTCCGCTTTGGGTGCTCTACGGCGTCGGCCCTCACGGCTTTCTTTCGCCTCCCTCATCAGGATTCGAACCTGGTACTTGTCCATAAGTACCAAGCCTTATCAAGTTGAGTACCAATTGAGCTACGCTCAATTGGTACTCAACTTGATAAGGCTTGGTACTTATGGACAAGTACCAGGTTCGAATCCTGATGAGGGAGGCGAAAGAAAGCCGTGAGGGCCGACGCCGTAGAGCACCCAAAGCGGACAGTACCTGTGAGTAACGGGGTCGGGCAAGAGCCGTAGAGCGTCCCGGGCCGTTACAATAAAAGGCGCCTTTTATTGTAACGGCCCGGGACGCTCTACGGCTCTTGCCCGACCCCGTTACTCACAGGTACTGTCCGCTTTGGGTGCTCTACGGCGTCGGCCCTCACGGCTTTCTTTCGCCTCCCTCATCAGGATTCGAACCTGGTATAGCTCAATTGGTACTCAACTTGATAAGGCTTGGTACTTATGGACAAGTACCAGGTTCGAATCCTGATGAGGGAGGCGAAAGAAAGCCGTGAGGGCCGACGCCGTAGAGCACCCAAAGCGGACAGTACCTGTGAGTAACGGGGTCGGGCAAGAGCCGTAGAGCGTCCCGGACCGTTACAATAAAAGGCGCCTTTTATTGTAACATCCCAGGTTTGACCCAAACGTCTACCCCCAGCCAATGTTACTCACAGGTACTGTCCGCTTTGGGTGCTCTACGGCGTCGGCCCTCACGGCTTTCTTTCGCCTCCCTCATCAGGATTTGAACCTGGTACTTGTCCATAAGTACCAAGCCTTATCAAGTTGAGTACCAATTGAGCTACTAGCTCAATTGGTACTCAACTTGATAAGGCTTGGTACTTATGGACAAGTACCAGGTTCAAATCCTGATGAGGGAGGCGAAAGAAAGCCGTGAGGGCCGACGCCGTAGAGCACCCAAAGCGGACAGTACCTGTGAGTAACATTGGCTGGGGGTAGACGTTTGGGTCAAACCTGGGATGTTACAGGACCTGCCCTACAATGGTACATCAACCTCCTCAATGTTTCCATCAACTCTTTTGCTCAACTCACTGACACCTTCGTAGAGCAGTTCGCTAGTAGCCGGAAGCTAGAAAAGCAATCCGACAACCTCTATACAATCAGCCAAAGGAGGGGTGAACGCCTACGAGATTTTGTGGGCCGGTTCAACCATGAAAAAGTATCCATCCCTCATTGTAACCAGGCGACAGCCATATCAGCCTTCCGCAAGGGTCTACTCTATGATTCCGATCTGTACAAAGAGCTCACCAAATACCCTTGTAAAACCATGGAAGACGTCCTCGCCAAGACATGGGCACAGATAAAATGGGAAGAAGACGAAGTAAACCATAAACCTAATAGAGCGAACTACAAGGAGGATAAGTCGGAGAGGACGGTCGAACAACGAATCAACACCCGACGCAGCGGGCCATATCCAGCCGTACCCCGAAGGGACAGCCGTATGATGTACGAGCGCCGGCGCGACGACAGACCACCAAGGCCGTTCGTTCGTCCAAAAAACATAACACCAGAATACAACTTGAACATCAGACCAACGGAGGTAGTTGCCATACTGAAAGGAATGGGTAGGTCGGCTCGTTGGCCAGACAAGATGATGAGCCCGCCGGATCAAAGAGACAACTCTAAATGGTGCGAATTCCATGGAGACCACGGCCATCGAACTGAGCATTGCGTGGCGCTACGATTGGAGGTGGCCGAACTACTCAAGAAAGGCCACCTTAAAGAATTCCTGACTGATAAAGGTAAGCAAACTTTTATGAATAAAGAGGGGTCGCGCGACATTGCTTCAATACCACCACCAGAACCTCCCAAACACGAGAGAACTGTGAACGTCATCTCTGGCGGGTCTGAAGTGAATGGAGTAACCTACTCGGAGGCAAAGCGCCACTCACGACAGGCCGGTCGTACGAACGTCCAACGAACTCGTACGGCGGATCCCACGTGTAACTACCCAATCAGTTTCAGCAGCGATGAGCACATGGATTTATTCAATCCCCACCACGACGCACTAGTCATCTCACTGACGGTGGCCAATTGTTTGATCAGACGGATCCTAGTGGACAATGGAAGCTCGACAAATGTACTCTTCCTCGACGCATTGAAAGAGATGCATATTGACGAGTGTAACATCATACGTCGCTCTACAATCCTTGTAGGATTTAGTGGGGAACACAAGAATACTCTGGGAGAAATCACCCTTCCAGTATACGCGGAAGGTGTCAACTTAAACACACGTTTCCTCATCCTGGACTGTCCGTCGTCCTACAACATAATCATGGGTCGCCCATGGATTCATGAGATGAGGGCAGTGCCCTCAACATATCATCAGGTCATCCGTTTCCCTACCAGATGGGGAGTTCACGAGATCCGAGGGCAGCAAAAGATATCGCGTGACTGTTACCAAAACACTCTTAAAAGCAGGTCGTCCGACTTATAGCAATTACAGAATGAGAGCACCCCCACCAACAAAGACGAACCTGATATGGAAGAACTCGACGAAGTATCCATACATCCCAATTTTCCAGACCACAAAGTTAGTATCGGATCCCGCCTTCCACAAAATATCCGAGCGAGACTACTCAGCTTCTTGACGGCGCGGCACGACAGCTTTGCATGGTCGCACGCAGACATGATCGGAATTAGCCCAGAAGTCCTAGTGCATAAGTTGCAAGTCGACCCGGATCATCCACCTGTGAAGCAAAAAAGGAGGAAGTTCGCGCCCGAGCGCAACAAGGTTATAAATGAAGAAATCCAAAAGCTAATCGACATTGGCTCGGTAAGAGAAGTAAGTTACCCAGACTGGCTCGCAAATGTAGTGGTAGTGAAGAAAAAGAATGGGAAGTGGCGAGTTTGCATCGACTTCACAGACCTCAACAAAGCTTGTCCAAAGGATTCCTTCCCTCTCCCACACATCGACATGATGGTAGACGCTACGGCAGGCCACGAACTATTGAGCTTCATGGATGCATTCTCCGGTTACAACCAAATCCTTATGCATCCAGATGACCAAGAGAAGACTTCTTTCATCACGGAGCGCGGCATCTTTTGCTACAAAGTAATGCCATTCGGTCTCAAGAACGCTGGGGCAA